>OZ012735.1:912940057-913290364 GCA_963859935.3 Lathyrus sativus
CACCACCGAACTTTATTCATTTCAAGGAAGGAATAGGAAAATATCTATAAAACCTTTAAAGAGATAAGAACATGGTCATCACAACCAAATTCTAGGTTCAGGAGTCGATTACGCAAAGGGAAGGTATTAGCACCCTCTACGTCCGTTGTACTCAACGGGAACCTCTTGATTCGATTCGAGAGTAAAGTTAGCTAAGTTGTTTGTTTTCTTCTAAGATTTCGCCTATAGGGGAAATGGGTGGTTTTAAGATAGGGTGCTCGCCAAGGATTGGGGCCCTTGTGCCTACGTACTCCCTTGTGCAATGGGAAAGTCAGAGCATCGTAGTTCGTGGGACTACGGGAAAAGGAGGAATTGTGGAATTGTGCTCGCCAAGATCATCGCAATCTTGTGCCTATGTATCTTACATTCAAAAAGAGAATGAAGAATCAGAGCATCCGTAGTTCAGACAACTATGGTAAAAGGTTTGTAAACGAACGAGTGTTTAGATTGCATTCTAACTGCTAAACATTGGCTTGTCTGCACGCTAGGGGAGGCTGAAACACGAGTTCATATGCGCAGAAGAAAAGACTAAACAATGTTCTTTGGGAAAAGGTGTATCTGAGTCGAAAGAGAGTTTATGTCGTATTTTAACTGCTAAACATTGGCTTGTCTGCTCGCTAGGGGAGGCTGAAGCACGAGTTCATATGCGCGGAAGAAGGGACTAAACAATGTTCTTTTGGAAAGTGTTTGGGTTGGAAATCGCACGAGGGCGAGGAATTTCGTGTTTGAAAAAGTTTCAATCGCACGAGGGCAAGAAAAAGAGAATTGAGTTGAAAATTTAAGAGGAATGACGACTATTCGATAAATGAGACGTCGGCCTCGTAACTAATTAATCGGGATGTCATTGGAATGCTATATCTCAATGACACCTTTTTCATTATATTAATTATGAAATATGTTTGTTGGACAGTGAATGTACTTATCCAAATAATTAGGAGAAGTGTTTTAGGAACGAAAGTTCGAATGACACGCTACTCGAGGCGTACGCCTCAATAGTTGTCACTTAAGAGTTCAAGGAGTGCAAGACTCTAAGAACTTAAATCTTTCGCAATTTAGCTAGAAAAATGATTTGAATAGGTTAGCGTACTCGGATTAGGCGCGCTAGGTATTCTAGAAATGTAAGATCAAAAAGATCACAATCCAAGGTGTACACCTTGAGAGAAATTCTTCAAGAACCCGAGAAGTGCTAGACCTCAAGAGAATAGTTTGTTTTAAA
This sequence comes from Lathyrus sativus, assembly GCA_963859935.3. Taxonomy (NCBI): domain Eukaryota; kingdom Viridiplantae; phylum Streptophyta; class Magnoliopsida; order Fabales; family Fabaceae; genus Lathyrus; species Lathyrus sativus. Next base: position 912,941,313 of record OZ012735.1, read on the forward strand.
AGAACCCGAGAAGTGCTAGACCTCAAGAGAATAGTTTGTTTTAAAAAAAATACTCGAGGTGAGTCGAAGTTTGAATTGAGTTTTAAGCGTGTGCACTAGCCAAGTGGGCTAGTCTTCTAAGTGACCAACTAGAAATAATTGATCAAATAGGTGTCACTGTAAGAAAGCCAAGGATTAAGATTTAAATGTTGTGTATGGTGATCAAAGATTGACGGCGAGGCTTTAAAAGCACTCGACTTACAAAGGTAGAAAGTGGCTCGACGAATCGAAAATTTATTTTGAAAATTATTTTTGAAGCAGTTTAGAAAATACTTAAAACTATTTGTATAGAAGACGGTTTAATTGAAGTTAAAGATTTTAAATTAATTAATAAAGCATTGGTTTCTAAAGGCTTAGCATTTTGGTTTCCTTTTCAAGGATAACAATCATGACAATACATTTGCAGTAAACCAAACCAACTATGAAAAACAACTTTCAAACATTAATCTTAATGTAGAAAAACGAAAAGAAAAACAAAACGTTCTTTTAAATATGTACAGAACAAAATGCAATGCATGGTATATATTGAACTTCAATGTCAGCATAATAAGCTTAGAAGAGTGGCCACGTAGCACTTAAACTCTAACCATTATGATTTTTTTTAAAAACCAAATAGCAGAACATCACAGCAAAATCAAACTGCAAATCAAGTGTAAAAATAAGAACAAACTTCACATAATTTGTCAAAACAAAATGGTAATTGATATGATATACAGCTCAAAATCGAATCACGACATAAACCAAATTAAATCATGATAAGCAAAAGGATAAAAAAAACTGCAAATAAACAAAAACATTCATTTACATCATTGCTAAAATCCAACAAATTGCAACGAAATCGAATAGAGAAAAACACAAAGTAGCTTGAAATCAACACAGCGGTAACAGGACAATCTTGAATCAGGTATGCACAAATATTGAGTGTTGTGACTCGACATCAAGCACGTGTAAAACAACCTGAATCGGTTTAACACGAAACAACACAAGCGAAAAAACATGCAAGCTTGTTCAATGCACAAACCGACATCCAAATAAAGTGAAGAAACAAAAAATCGCCGCAACAACATATTTTCCATCAGATGCAAAAATTAAATTGAAATCTAGATGTTTCCTACTAAGTCAAAGCGTTGTTGCTGCTGCAATGGAAAGTTCTCGCCTAAAAAAAAGAATTGGATGTATCATAATGTTCAAAATAAATGCAGCCATAATATAACTTATGAACACACGAGTGTGTACTCTACTCAACACCATGAACATTTGGATATAAAACACATAAGAAATTTGAGATTATAATAGCTCATGACAGAACATAACAAGTTACCGAAAGCGAGATTGTTGATTGTTGATATTGTTGCTGCTAGACGAGTTGTGTTATGATTTGTTGGATTGCTCAGTGTTGTTGTCGGTGTTGCGGTAAAGTCGAAACCGTGTTGTTGTTGCTTCTGAAATGAAACTCGTGCACGACTCAAAATGCCGAAAGCCACTACTAATACCAGCTGAGATTGTTGTTGTGTACTCAGAACAAGGTCCATTAAACTCAAACAGAACAAGCAAATTTTGAGAGTTCAAACACTGACTATACTCTTAAGCCAAAACATCCGAAATGTGAATCACAAGCTACTACTACGTTGAGTTGCTTGTTGTGTTGCAGTTGTAGTTGCTAAGCTGCAACCGAAATGGTGATGAACCAAAACCGAATCTCGCAACAGAAGCGTCGAAGCCGGGACGATGTTATGTTCACAGCAACGTGAACTGTTGTTGTTGTTCTTCGTACCGCTGTGGAAGAACTGTGTTGTATCATCCAAAGGTAAGTAGTTCAACAATCTACACAATATTCTGTTTCATTTTGGAAATTCATCAGCATACACATTCAGTACCTTTGCAATTTGTGGGACAACTTTGGTAAATGAGAAACAAAGGTAAAGACCGGAAACCTAGATGTATAATGGTTTCTGTTTCGAGAGAAAATGAGAAAAAGAAAAGAGCAGTTCAGGTTGTAAGGAAGCAGAATTAATAGTGAGTGACTTGTGTGGGTTGAAATGGGAATCGGCACAGAGATGATGGTGATTGAGGGAGAAGCCGATGATTTTGGTGAAGGGGAGGGAGGTTTGGGAAAACGGAAGGAGAATGTGGAAAAAGATGGGGTTATGGCAGAGGTGATGATGGTTGTGCGGCGTCTGATAGTGAAGAGGGAGAGGATGGTGTTTTGGTGATGATAATGAAGAAGAAAACAGCGGCGGACAATTTTGAAGGGGGAGAAGGTTTAGTTTAGGGTTTTTTAATTGGGGCGGCTAGGGTTCTCTTCCTCGGAAATGAACAGTAATCCCTCTTTACATTCTCAATCCCATAACCTAACTTTCCAAAATCTCCCCACCGTGTTTCTCCGTGTCCTCTTTCTATTCATTTTTTTTAATTTTTTTAATTAATTTTTCTTAATTTTATGAATTAACTAACTAATAATTAATTCTAACTAATATTTTAACTTAAATCCTAACTAATTAATTAATTCTAATCCTAACTAATTAACTAATCTTATTTTCTAAATTTAATTCTAATCTAATTTCTAATTAAAAAACTAAATTCTAAATTCTAATCTTATTTAAAATTCTAATTCTATTTCTACTTAAATTCTATTTTCTAAATTAAAATTCTAAATTATAATTAAGTTCTAATTTAAAATTTCTAATTCTATTCTAATTTAAAATCCTAATTTAAATTCTAATTTCTAATTCAAAACTAATTAAAGTTAATATTAAAAATATATTATACTAACATATCATAAAAATTGAAATCATAAAACAAAAATAATGATAAATAATAAAAAATAAAGCCACGTGTTGCAAATTCATTGGGCTAAAAAGGTGAAAAGTTTATTTTTTGCTGAAAAATACGCTACGCTGTACAAGCGATGCTAATTGAAATTTAAGTCGGAAAATGAAAATTTTGAAAAGGTAGGACAAATTTGGAGTATGATAAATTCCCCTATCTAATTGCCTTGAACCTAAGAGAATGAACTGTTGCATGGCGTTCATTTTAGGGTGGAAGTCACTTAGATACAAGAAGACCCCGAAATTTGTCCGACAAGGGAGTAAGATGCAAGAAGATATCAGAACGAGATATTAGGAAGCAAAAAGCTCACAAGAAACTCTTAAAATAAAAATCCTGCTTGGGGAGAGATCAAAGTTACAGCTGCTAGGGATCATCATTATCAACTACATGGTTGAAGAATGACTTGTTGGGGAATAAAAATTCCACAAGCATGTGCGGGGTATCAACTTTGTTCAAAGAAATACTACCGACTTTGATGGAGGGCTGACCAAGATGCTCGCTGAACTGATCCTTGATCCTGTTATGCCGTTATGCTATGTTGCTGGGGACAACAATGCCATGCTCTGTATGATGCACAAATATGCAACTATAATGCAATTGCTAAGAGATACAAGATGCATATGCAAATGATATGCAAATGCTTGATATGCAATGCGCATGAGGATGCAACCAGGTAATCGGATCTTGGCAGGATTTATTTCTGGTTGAGGATTCGATGCAACAAGATGAAAGGATTTACGGGGTATACTGGCTTATCAACTCAGGGGTTGAGAAAAACAAATATACTATCGACTCGGGGGTCGAGGATAAATCAGAACAACAAGTTAACTCGGGGGTTGAAGAAAGGTAAATATCGACTCGGGGGTCGAGAAAATAAAAACATATCAACTTAGGGGTTGAAGAAAGGTAAATATTGACTCGGGGGGTCAAAAAAATAAAATATCAATGCGGGGGTTGAAGGAAATAAAGACAATATCGACTCAGGGGTCGAAAAAAAACAAAATATCAACGCGGGGGTTAAGAACATAAAGAACAATATCGACTCGGGGGTCGAGAAAATAAAGGCATATCAACACGGGGGTTGAAGAAAGTAAATGACGATATCGACTCGGGGGTCGAGAAAGAAATAACATATCAACGCGGGGGTTGAAAGAAAGGTAAATGTCGACTCAGGGGTCGAGAAAACAAAGATATATCAACTCGGGGGTTGAAAAAGAGGAAAATATTGACTCGGGGATCGAGAAAATAAAGATATATCAACTCGGGGGTTGAAGAAAAGGAAAATATTGACTCGGGGGTCGAGAACAGAAAAAAAACATTGACTTAGGGGTCAAGATTTGTAATAAGATGTCAACTCGGGGCTGAAGGAGGAAATGATTATGCTATATATGTGTATGATACATGTTAATTATATGATGGATATGTGAATGCAAGCAGGCAATTGGTTTTATAACAATGCCAACGAGGTAGACTTTGGTAGTTGTCGAACAAGGTCGGACTTTAAGAGACGCCAAGCAGGATTGAACTTTGAGAGATGCCAAGCGGGGTTGGAATTTTATGTAGTTGCCAACAAAATTGGACTTTATTTGGTGAAGGTATTTGACTCCCTAACACATAATATCTGACAGCGCCATAATCGGAGGATAGATGTGGATGCTTTTGGTGCCCCCAGTTGGATCCTTTGCAGAAGTGGTCTACTTGTTCTTTGTAAGAAACCTCACTTCTAGCGGATATGTCATGATGGCTTACAAATGTTGAGCGTAGCGACGTAACTAAAGCATGTTGAATGTGCAAGCGTAACGACTTAACCTATACATGTTGATTAGGCTTTTGCTATACTCCAAGGTTTTCGAAGCTTATTGACCTCAACAATTACTGGTGTCTGGCGTGGTCATCTTGACCAATTTGAAAGCAAGGAGGAGAAACTGTCCATGTTCAACTAGTCTACCCCAGTTTAACTAGTCTGCCCCAGTCTGCCGGGTACTTGAAGGGTTTCTTCTGGAATGAGAACTTTGGGAGCGATTATACTAAGACAAAGCTTACTTGCCTCAGTGTCTGAATTTTGTAGTGGTCTGCCCCTGTTTGAACCTCAGAAGGACGTGCCCCAAGTTCACAAGGTCATGAGAAAGTTTTGATTCAAGCCAATATCAGTGAATGATCAGGTTCCTCTTTAATTGCTCTTTGTTGGAATTCCATTATGCCAAGTACCGATTTGTAGCTAGAATTGATAATTCAAAAATGGTAATTTTAATGCGACATTCATGCAAGTTTTGAAAAAATCATTTATTGGAATGATGTTAAAGTGTGTGACAATTGAACTATTAGTCCAAGCATAATGCTGATCTACTGGTGTGTGAAAGATATAGCAAGCATACGACACCAATATAAGAGATTAACAAATATGTAGGAGTCAGTTTACGCAACCTTGATGTAGTATGCTTTTAGAATAAACCCCGCCTCAATTAGCTCTTTTGAGGGTCGTAACGTGGTCTGGTTCACAGTTATAGAAACAAAGGATATAAGGCTCAAAATTTAATTTTAACCCATCCGTTCTTCGTGATGATCTCCAGTCCTACATTCAGTTAATTCAACACACGCACTTATATTTTGACAGCGTAAGAATGAAGATGATAATTCAAGACTCGCTTGAAATGACAATCACTTTATTTTATTTTTCTTATGGATGTCAGTGACCCTTTTGATTCTTGATATGGTGGTCACTAAATCCTTTTTTTTTTAGGACTTGAGGGCCTCTTTTGTTTTTCTTTTGATCCCTAACTTTTGCATGGACTGGTTTTGCTCTTCAAATCCATCGGGATTGCCTTGATTTTTTCCTAAGTCTCCTTTTGAGGTGTTTGACTTAGCAGGCTTTTTATTATATATTTTTTGAAAGGCTTGTGACTGCCAAGTCATTGGTCATTGATGAACAACCGCCATATCTTTTGGATTTTGTCTTGTGATTTGAGTGTGTAATCGGTTCAACTGAACGCTACCCCAGGTTAAGTGTAAGGGTTTAGAAATCTGAAGGAAAACTCCTACTTCTAGGTTCGAAGTGGTTTACTAGGGACTAACTCCTTATCTCTCCAGTGTTTTGGGATTTAAAACAATGCCTGTACATTATCAGCAGAATTTTATCCAAAAGCATACCATCAGCAATTATGGGTATCATGTTTTCGTCATCCTCCCTCAAATCTTTGCTAAGCAGCAATGTGATAAAGGAAGTGAAATACTTTTGTGATAAATAAGAAAATGTGAGTGAATACGAATGAACTTGTTCAATACACGCATAATGTAATACCCCAAATTTTACCCTTATATTTAGTCAGTCATTTCGCATAGCATCTCATATGTGCATCTGCTAACCACTATCAAGTCATGGAGGTATTTGTTTGCAGGATGGGTTCCAGGGGTATTTTGGTCATTTTACGTGGATTCCGCTAAGACAGGCTTTTATTGAGCTTTGAGATACTTGAGACACTATTTCTGAGGCATTTATTTATCACCTGGTTTGATTATATCAAGGCGCCAATTCCATGTGTTCGGTATCGAAATTTGTCGGGCACAACTGGATTTAAGATCCATTTCTTTGCTCATGGTTTATTTCCAGAGCACTTCCGTTTCTGTTAATAAGGCGCAGTTTTAATGGGGTATTATTGGATTGTTGCTCTTAGCATTTGATCAGTGGAATTCAATTACGGGCAAGGTTATCATTGATACTGAATTTGTTGTGATCACGGCGCACATCCGCGTTTGGTTATAAAATTGTTGGTTAGCATTTAAGTTGGAATGCAATGGAATTTAATCAAGTGATGAGATTAGGACTACTAATGAGACACGTGCATGAACAAGAATATCATTCGCGAATAGTTATGATTTATGACTAGAATAATGAATTTAAATATTTGTGGATTTATTCACAAATGTTTGCAATTTATAACTAGAAGTAAATATAAACAGGTTCAAAGTTGAATGATCATGGATAAATGGAAACCTTTGGGATTTTTTATTTCATAAGAATGTCATTGTACAAAAGGAGTTGAATCATTTTACATTTGAATTGCTGTAAGGTTACAGTTACAGATATTACATCTATCCTAAAAATCCTAAGTCCTAAACATCCCCAAGTGTTCTTCATGATGCTCTTTTCTCCGCAAAATCTCCGATTAACCTGCACGTCAAAGGGAAACAAAACAGAACACAAACAGAATAAAAATGTTAGAGGTTGTTTGACACTCTCAGAACAGCGTCATCACCGAGTGCCGGGAGTGGCACAACCGAAGCTGCGTCCTACCCCCATTACCGATCTGCGCCGTTGGTGTCAGATCAGATAATATCTGTTCTTATCATGCGGGACATCCGAGAGATAGAAGTGATAAAAGAAGCGGGACTGATTCGCTTTTGCCGCAATTGGATTTCCAAACTGATACAAAGGCAAATTCGGACTCAGACCCGGATGCCGGCAGGTCTGAATCACTTTGTGTTCAAGGTTCTTCCAATACCTGAAATTCCACAACAGCATCAGTACCAGGTTCAGAATTCAGAACTCAAAACCAAAGCAACTCAAAAACTGCATCGAATCTGAACAAACATCATAAATGCAAAGCTGGCCCAAACTCAGAAAGGAAAAGAGGGACCAATAAGTCATGAGTGGCAAGTTCATGCGCAAGAGCAAGAAGAAAACATCCTACAAATCTGTCACGGGCAATGTAAATCACAAAGTTCAGTTCCTACTAACAGAAAGTATCCAACAGGATCCAAAGAAAGCATAACAACATTAATTCAAGAAACAGGTTCAGCAGAAAAAACCAGAAATATGGTGCAGTTCAGTAAAATGTCAAGAATCAAGTTCAGAATACAAACCACACCGAATCGTATCAAACCACAAAGCAGAACCCGCGTATCAGAAAGTGAAACAAGTTCGCAAAACCATGTCAGTTCATAAGCCTAGAAACCCTGTTCAGAAACCAAATTCACACAAGCAAAAAACCCAGCAGAAATTATCAAAGGCAACAGCAGTGTCATAGGCTCAGAACATCATCATCATCGCCGTATACCATCCTCGGCGGCATTTAACTCGACCAAAGCCGTAGTAGCGATTCTGAAAAAGAAGAAGAAAAGTCGTGAAGATCAAACCAGATGGATATCCAAAACGAATTCGATATTAGGCAGATCCATAATTCAATCTGTATCAGAAAGGAAAGAAGATCAAATAAAGCCACAATTCCAATAATATCAGCAGCAAATCGTATCAGAACATATGGGTTCCCCAAATACAATCAAATCGCATCTGCAAATCCAGAAAATACAAGTCAATACAGGATATCCAAATTAAAAACGAACCCAGTTATCCAGATAAAATCAAAGCGAATCCAATCAGCATAAATCCGAAAATGGAAAGAATTTCAATCACAAGGATATATGTTCCAAAAACCCCAGACAAAATCAAATCGAATCCATCAAAATCAATGATCAGATATGGTCCAAGCCCAAAAGATAAAATCAGAAGAATATAAAAAGGGAACAATTTCACCTGTGAAAAACCCTAGACGGAGAATACGAGTGGTCGCGAGAACTAACGAAAAATCGCAAGCAATACCCTAGGCGGCGCGAACAAGGGGCTAACGGCGAAGACGAAGGGACGAACCCTAACAAAGGGACGAAGATCGATCGTGAATCCTCAACATCAGATCGTCGATTTCTCCGTATCAGAGAGAATCGGAAGGCGTCATTACCACCGTCTCCCCACAAAGAACAGAGCAAACAAATTTATTCAGGGATTCAGGAACTCCTCCGAGTCCATCATCATCATCCCTATTCTTTAACGGACAATATCGCCATCATCAAAGCCATAAGCTTTGGTTGCGATATTGCTGGCCATAAGTCATCGTGGATCAAACGTAAACCCTCACATTAACTCATCTTTTTTCATTTTTTCATGTTTTGTAGAAGAGGGGACAGAGAATACGAGAGGGGGGCAAGGAAGAAGAAGAACGGCGCCGCGAATGATTTTAGGGTTATGAAACCCTAAAAGATCCTTTTGTCACATTTACTTCCACCGGGTTGGGTCCGGGGGTGATGACCGGCCCAACCCCTTTTTTATTTTTTTTGTTGTTTTTAAAAAATCTGTTTTTTAACTTTTTATTTTTGTTTTTAAAAGTTGTTTTATTTTATAATTAAAAAAAAGCTGTTTTTAAAACCTTTTTTATATAAATATTGAAATTGTTTTTTTAAAAAAATAAATAAAAACTTTAAATACCTTTTATAATAAAATTAAAAAAACCCTTTTTTTTAAATAAATAACTTGAAAACCCTTTTTTAAAAAAATCTAAGTAAAAAAACTTTTTTTCATATAAATTTAAAATATTTTTCTAATTAACAGTACTTTTTTTATATATATATAGATTCATTTAACATCTCCTTCAAAACAACAAAAATCTTCAATATTGCATTTTTTTTCCTCCTGACTCGCCCAATTACCGTCTAACTTTGTTTACTAACGGGCGTTCATCTTTTGCAGCTCATGTTCACTATTATTGCGTGGTGTTTTACTTAAGTTTTATCATTATTGTAACTGCTTCTCGGTTGTAACCTTGCGAATCTCAACAATCGCATTTACGTTTCTGCATTTAAAATTCTGCTGATGTATGATTTCAATTATTTCACACATTCATCAATTATTCTGTCACACTGCACACATCCGAAGGAATTAGGTCTAGCTTTTGGTCGCCGCGCCAATAGTCCTCAACTTCAAACCCTTGCAACCTCACAAACCCTAATTTTCACAAATGCCTCGCCGCAGGCAAAATTACCATTTTACCCCTAGCATTAGGTCAAAGAGCCGCCGCGCTCATTTTAGGGTTTCCCGCCGCAGAATCCCTAATTTAACCCTAATTACAACTTAACATTTCAACGTAGAAATTTGGAGTTCCTACACTCCGTGTAAGTGTGTCCTTAAGACATGTTTATTCCCCTTGAGACCTTGACCACAGTCAAGAAGTCTCTAACCTCCCTTTTGAGGGGAACTACGATTACTCTGATTCCACTCCCGTAAGGATACGTAGGCACAAGATGCGATGTCTTGCCGAGTAAACTTAGAATTAACCCTTTAGGTCTCTTTTCTCACTTTTAATCCTTTGTACATATACCTTAAGCAAATAAATAAAGCAGATAGTAAACATTTGAACAAAAGGTTCCTGTAGAGTACTACGGAAGTTTAGGGTGCTAATACCTTCCCTAAATTTAACCAACCCCCGAACCCTAGATCTTTCCCCGCATTGTGTTTACGATGCAAAATAGGTTTTCCCTCTTTTGACCTTTTCCTTCGGATAAATCAAAGAGCGGTTGTGAATTGAATTGCGATTCAAACTCATTAATAGTTTGTGATCCTATTTCCACCGCAACAGAAAATGGCGACTTCACTGGGGAGTCCTAACTTTTGAGGGTTATCCCTAACTTGTTCATATTTATTACCATCTGTGTTATTATTCATTTGCATGTATATATTTGTGTTTTGATTGTGGGACTGTTCCTTGTGTTGTGAGATAAGTCCTACGCCCGGACTAGTGACATTATTATAGGATGGGGATATATTCGATGAGGCTTATAGGGAGTGAATCCCGACCAAGCTGATTCGAGAATCACCGCTCAGTTGAGACCTTTTCGAAAATGGTTCGGTTGAACGAGTAATCGTGAAAACTTTTTCCATGGTCGATTGGAGTCTGTGATATTGAGGACCGTAGTACCTTTACACCACCTCGGCCTTATTTAGGACGTAGTGCGGGAACTATGTGGGAGTAGTCCCACAATGGTTGCTACGCGATACTACACTCAAAAGAGGTTCTCTTGAGAATATTATTAACCCCCGAGTCAGTCGGAAGGTTGATAATATCCGAAAGATGGGCTGATGACTTTGGGCACTTTTTAGAACCTTGTTCTGCAGGTACAACTAACCTATAGTACACTCCTTTCGGGGATGGGTAGACCTTAACTCCGCTCACGTACCTTTAACCTAGGACTTTATGTATTCATGTGCATTGCATCCATAAAGCATCCCATTGCATTGTATTTCATGGAATTCAAACATCATTTATGGATATCGCGGGATACCATAAATAAAAAAATAAAAATAAAAAAATAAGAAAAAGATTTCCTTGGTACCCCACGACATTCGTAAATGTTTGAATTCCATGAAATCTTCATTTGCATTCACACTTAGCATCATACTTTTGCATTGCATGTGTCTCCCGTTTTCTCATACGCGGTTTTCTCACCCTCCAGTTTTGTCACCCTGAGTTCTCTGCATCAATACGACCCTTCAAAAGGATGGAAGATCAAAACCAAGAGATCAACCGTGTCAGCCATGAACTCGAAGATCTTCGAGGAAGTGTAGGGCAGATTTTGGAGATGCTACGAGCTCTTAGTGTGAAGGTGGATGCTCAGTCTACTGTTGTTTCTGAGACTGCTAATACCGTTATGGAACCTCAACCAGTTGTTACTGTCGAGAATGTACCTCCTCACGGTCTTCAATCCGGTTTGGTGCCTCCTAGTGCTCAACCAGTTCGACGAGCTACCCCTCCAAAGTGCAAAACTCCTAACTCCGACCATGGTAAAGGACCTGCACGTTCGAGGAACCGCAAAACAGCTACTCCTCAACCTTGGCAACATCAGCGGAGTTATGTTCAAGGTTATCCCTTTCCATATGTCCAACAACCCTATGTAGCTACTGTTGCACCTCCTTTCGATCAACAGTTTCCTACATACCAGCCTGTGCAGTCAACTCTAATATATCAAGCACCGGTTTATCAACAACCCTCCGGTTATCCGCCCATGCAAGCTCCTGTCAACAGTCAACGAGTGCCCAACGCTCCTGTTCACCAACAATCACAGGATCAGGTTCCTTATCTCCGTAAGAGTCAGTATAAGCCTTGTCCTCCAATTCCGATGACTTTCACTGAGTTATACCCCCATTTGGTACAACAAGGTCTGATTACCACCCGTGCTTTGGGTCCTCCGCCTAATCCATTACCTGCAGGTTACAACGCGGCCGCTCATTGTTTATTTCATGAGGGTGCGCCCGGCCATGATCTAGAGAATTGCTACGCTCTTAAGAAAGTTGTCAGAAATTTGCTAGAAACGAAGAAGTTGTCTTTTGACGATGCTCAGCCGAAGATCGAGACTCCTCTCGGGGTTCCCCGCTTGTCAAGCTTAAAATCTACAAAGTATGTTGTCCCCTCAGTAAATCAGCCGAATCCAGTAATTATTCAAAGGCCTAGCTCGTTTCATTTCAGTAACCCTCAAGATGATATGACCGGGATCAACAAAGAATCTGGGAAAGTTATTTTGAAGCAACGACCGAAAACTGCTGAAGATGTGACCAGCATAACTGGGGCAAGCCATGACGACTCACAGTGATCATAAACCAGACGTCCTTTCCATTGAGGCTCCGCCAAAGGAAACTGTTACTCTTGAATGCAAGATTTCATAAACATTTAGAAGGATTTTTTTTTCCGACAGTTCATTTGTTTATTTATATGCATTTTTTCTTTGATTAAGCATATTTAGCATGTACGAATTTGTTTATCTTTGATTAATTAATGCAACGCATATGTTTGTCTTGAATAAATCCATTCGTTTCACTCATTCGAAAAAAAGTTTTCATAAATCATAATGCCAACTTTACCCGATCTCTTGTTCTGATGGAGAATTGGGAGGAGGATGACGAACCCAAAACGTCAGATCTCTTGTCGTATGCTTTCAATTAAAACCGCTGATGATGTAAAGCATTGTTTCAAATCCCATACACTGGAGATATAAGGATGTTAATCCCTAGTTAACCACTTTGAGCCTGGAAGTAGGAGTTTTTTTTTTTGTTTTTTTAAGAACCTTCATCCTAACCTGGGGCAGGGTAGGTTTCAGTTAAACCGATTGAGCACTTAGACTCTAAAAAAGGAAAAGCAAACCTTCGAGAATTTATCCTTAGCATCTTAAGAAGTCCAATACAATGACGATTCCTCGGTTACCTAAGGAGTGGGGCAGTCACGAGCCTTCCAAAAGAGTCATACGACTTGTGCATAAAAGAATATTCAAAAAAATAAGAGCCCGCTAAGTCAAAAACCTATGAAGGAGACTTAGGCAAAACTGGGGCATCCCGCTGGACTCCAAAGTCAGATCGAAAGACGTTGTCCAGGCAAAAGTTAGGGAATAAGAACAACAAACCATTAGTTTTTTATAATTCCTATTAAAGAACAAAATCGTGTGACCAATTGCCATTAGAAATAGTTGAGTGACTGCCATGTCCAAAGCCTTGATAAGTTCTCGACCATAGCAAATCCGCTTGAGATATGAGTGTTCGTATCCGATTAACTGAATTAGGATTGGAGAACATCACGAAGAAGGGGTGGGTATGAATATAACTTTGAGCCTATATCCTTTGTTTCTTAAACCGTGAACCGAGCCACGATACAACCTTTAAAAGACCTAATTGAAGTAGGACTTCGGTTGAAAGCATACTCGACAAGATCACGTTTCCTGACTCCTACGAGCTATGCTCAGAAAAAATTCATGTTGGCATTATAATTAAAACTTATATCCTGACTAGTGGTTTCGGTCACAAGTTATTGCGATATCTTCTTCAAAACAAAATTCAAGACAAATATATGTGTGCATTGACAAGCTCAGGATAGGCATTTCAGGCATGATGACTTTGCTTGATATTTTAGAGGTTTACATATGAACATAACCCGTGGAACTTGAAGATCCTGCTAAACAGGGGCAGGCAGTTTCCCAGTTCGCTTACCAACGCGAGTCTGACGTTCTTAAGAGCTATTTCCCAAAGATTTCGTCGTAACATGATTAATTTGTGCCAGTTACGTTGAGACCTGGCGCATCTCTCAAAGAGTTTGAAAACAGTGGGGCAACCAGACTTCGTGTTCTCTATAAAATCCTCTTGAGATGACCATACCTCACAACGCAAGTATCCTGGGGCACCGTGTTTTCTAAAAAAGGGAACCAAATGGCGACTACTACAAGATCCTTCAAGATCAAAACCATGTGGTTTCACAACTTTTCTTCATGCACCCAATGGATTTTACTCACGGCGGCCTTCATTCCCCAGTAAATCGTAGTGTTGCAACAGGTTCCTAAACCATTGCTCTGATTTAGTCCCCAGCGAGACTTTAAGCTGACAATACTTTGGATGGAGCCGGTGGTCCCTAAGGCATCAGAGATTTCACCGACACGCTCCCAGTGACAGTCCCTAGAGAGACTATAAGCTGACAACTTTTTCTTGGGTAACTCGAAAGTGTCCCTCAAGTTTTCTTCTCCCCATGTGAAGACATGATACTGTGCACCCAAGCAGATTACCTTCTCCCCAGAGAATTCAGAATTCTGAAACTAGATTCGGTTCTACCATTGATCCTTCTCACCCATGATTGACGTATTGGTTGCAGAGAACGCAGGGTATCTCCATCGAGATGTTTATTTCATCTCTCGTCCCGTCTCTAGTCTGTTTCGTCAGTATACGCGGGGGCATAAGCATCACATGCCTATTTCATACACATACTCATTGCATACTCATTTCATAACATCTTGCATACATAGACATTAACATACATAAACATTAACATACATTCATATTCACATATTCATTAACATACGCGTTAACATGCACAGGTTCATTGTGTCTCCATCATTGGTCGTTACCGCCGAGTAACTGGGGTTTGTCCATTCTCTCCAAATAGATTGTCAGCCCTAAGCATAAAATACATATGTGTTTCCAGTTTCCCCACGGAGCTCGATCCTCGTGGATGACGGTTACTTCAACTATCTTTCCTTACCAGGATAAGATATTTACCCTTCGAGATCGTTTCCCTCGATGGAGTCTTGATTACCAGTCTTCTTTCTAGCTCGATCCTAGATTGAATCTCAGTTTTGTCGGTCGTCGAGCCAACCGGACGTGCATTTATTTTGCACCATCTAAAGGTTTTCACCATACCATGACAGATGCGCGACTGTTCTAGCCTGAGAAGTTTATCACTGTACCCGGACGTGCATTTATTTGCACTATCTTCAACCGCAATCCTTTACAGATACACGCCAGTTCACGCCTGGAAAATCTATCAGTACAACACTTTACATCTTACAACATCGGTATGCAACATTTCTCACCTAAGAAGCCGATCCTATCTTCGTTATGACTCGCAGCAAATGGCCATCTCCATTGAGAAGTTGGGCTTCCATTTTCCTTGTCGTCTTGAAGTATAGGGAGGTTTTGAACCAAATCGTATTCAGGAGAGCACGATCTTGAAGTACGGGGAGGTTTGAGCGGAATCATATTCAGGAGAGCACGATCTTGAAGTATGAAGAAGTTCATTTACCCTTTAGTAAAAGAAGGAGCCGAATCATATTCAGGAGAGCACGATCTTGAAGTATGAAGAAGTTCATTTACCCTTTAGTAAAAGAAGGAGCCGAATCATATTCAGGAGAGCACGATCTTGAAGTATGAAGAAGTTCATTTATCCTTTAGTAAAAGAAGGAGCCGAATCATATTCAGGAGAGCACGATCTTGAAGTATGAGGAAGTTCAGTTTACCCTTTTCATATTCAGGAGAGCACGATTTTGAAGTATGAAGAAGTTCATTTATCCTTCAGTAAAAGAAGAATCAGAATCGTATTCCAGGCGCCGACCTTAAATATGAGAAGATTTATATATCAGATAAGCAGCAGCCTCTTTATTTGAGTGCTTATCCATTTTGGCATATAAGTCCCTTCCAACGATGAGTGACAATTCTCTCTCGAGAAGCTTATCAGGGCATTTCCCATTAAAGTCCATTTATTTTGGCATACAGCCGGTCTTTACCCTGTATATATGATATGGATTTCTCAAAAGTCCATCCGATCTTATCACGAAGGATAGTTTATAGAAGCTTGGATGTTATTCTTTGCTCAATGCTCCAGCGTTCTGTAATCGATCTTGCGACCGTGTAGATCCAGTTTTATTATTAGACATTCCCTAGTGGAGGTCATCTCATAGGTGCCATCTCCATTTAAGGACCTTATTCCTAAAGTCCATTTATTTTGGCATACAGCCGGTTTTTACCCTGTATATTTTCTACGGATTCCCGAAAAGTCCGTTTAATCTTGTCACGAGGGATAGTTTACAGAGGCTTGGATGTTATTCTTTGCTCAATGCTCCAGCGTTCTGTGATCGATCTTGCAATCGTACTTGATCCAGTTTTACTTTTAGATTCCCAGTGGAGGCCGTCTCGCAGGTGCCATCTCCATTTGAGAATCTCGTTCCCGTTCTAAAACGACAATTGGTCGTGTTCGCACCAGTTGACCATCATTTTAGAATTCCCCAGTGTTGTACTGTGTCCCAACGCGTTGTTTTCCCCAGTGTGTTTCTTCTCGTAGCGTCTGTCCCTGTGTCGTCGCATTCGTCAGCATTTTCGCAATTCATCATTCTAGCGTACGCATCATATCATCTGCATTAATCTATTCTCGCTTTGTCCATAGCATTGCATATCGCCGCATATAAGGGCAAAATTTTCGGTTATCTATATTTAAATCTCTCCACCACGATTCCTCGAGTCTCTGTCACTCAAATCGTCCGGTGTAGCTATTTAAATAGGGGCAACTGTAATACCCCAAATTTTACCCTTATATTTAGTCAGTCATTTCGCATAGCATCTCTTCTGTGCATCTGCTAACCACTATCAAGTCATGGAGGTATTTGTTTGCAGGATGGGTTCCAGGGGTATTTTGGTCATTTTACGTGGATTCCGCTAAGACAGGCTTTTATTGAGCTTTGAGATATTTGAGACACTATTTCTGAGGCATTTATTTATCACCTGGTTTGATTATATCAAGGCGCCAATTCCATGTGTTCGGTATCGAAATTTGTCGGGCACAACTGGATTTAAGATCCATTTCTTTGCTCATGGTTTATTTCCAGAGCACTTCCGTTTCTGTTAATAAGGCGCAGTTTTAATGGGGTATTATTGGATTGTTGCTCTTAGCATTTGATCAGTGGAATTCAATTACGGGCAAGGTTATCATTGATACTGAATCTGTTGTGATCACGGCGCACATCCGCGTTTGGTTATAAAATTGTTGGTTAGCATTTAAGTTGGAATGCAATGGAATTTAATCAAGTGATGAGATTAGGACTACTAATGAGACACGTGCATGAACAAGAATATCATTCGCGAATAGTTATGATTTATGACTAGAATAATGAATTTAAATATTTGTGGATTTATTCACAAATGTTTGCAATTTATAACTAGAAGTAAATATAAACAGGTTCAAAGTTGAATGATCATGGATAAATGGAAACCTTTGGGATTTTTTATTTCATAAGAATGTCATTGTACAAAAGGAGTTGAATCATTTTACATTTGAATTGCTGTAAGGTTACAGTTACAGATATTACATCTATCCTAAAAATCCTAAGTCCTAAACATCCCCAAGTGTTCTTCATGATGCTCTTTTCTCCGCAAAATCTCCGATTAACCTGCACGTCAAAGGGAAACAAAACAGAACACAAACAGAATAAAAATGTTAGAGGTTGTTTGACACTCTCAGAACAGCGTCATCACCGAGTGCCGGGAGTGGCACAACCGAAGCTGCGTCCTACCCCTATTACCGATCTGCGCCGTTGGCGTCAGATCAGATAATATCTGTTCTTATCATGCGGGACATCCGAGAGATAGAAGTGATAAAAGAAGCGGGACTAATTCGCTTTTGCCGCTATTGGATTTCCAAACTGATACAAAGGCAAATTCGGACTCAGACCCGGATGCCGGCAGGTCTGAATCACTTTGTGTTCAAGGTTCTTCCAATACCTGAAATTCCACAACAGCATCAGTACCAGGTTCAGAATTCAGAACTCAAAACCAAAGCAACTCAAAAACTGCATCGAATCTGAACAAACATCATAAATGCAAAGCTGGCCCAAACTCAGAAAGGAAAAGAGGGACCAATAAGTCATGAGTGGCAAGTTCATGCGCAAGAGCAAGAAGAAAACATCCTACAAATCTGTCACGGGCAATGTAAATCACAAAGTTCAGTTCCTACTAACAGAAAGTATCCAACAGGATCCAAAGAAAGCATAACAGCATTAATTCAAGAAACAGGTTCAGCAGAAAAAACCAGAAATATGGTGCAGTTCAGTAAAATGTCAAGAATCAAGTTCAGAATACAAACCACACCGAATCGTATCAAACCACAAAGCATAACCCGCGTATCAGAAAGTGAAACAAGTTCACAAAACCATGTCAGTTCATAAGCCCAGAAACCCTGTTCAGAAACCAAATTCACACAAGCAAAAAACCCAGCAGAAATTATCAAAGGCAACAACAGTGTCATAGGCTCAGAACATCATCATCATCGCCGTATACCATCCTCGGCGGCATTTAACTCGACCAAAGCCGTAGTAGCGATTCTGAAAAAGAAGAAGAAAAGTCGTGAAGATCAAACCAGATGGATATCCAAAACGAATTCGATATTAGGAAGATCCATAATTCAATCTGTATCAGAAAGGAAAGAAGATCAAATAAAGCCACAATTCCAATAATATCAGCAGCAAATCGTATCAGAACATATGGGTTCCCCAAATACAATCAAATCGCATCTGCAAATCCAGAAAATACAAGTCAATACAGGATATCCAAATTAAAAACGAACCCAGTTATCCAGATAAAATCAAAGCGAATCCAATCAGCATAAATCCGAAAATGGAAAGAATTTCAATCACAAGGATATATGTTCCAAAAACCCCAGACAAAATCAAATCGAATCCATCAAAATCAATGATCAGATATGGTCCAAGCCCAAAAGATAAAATCAGAAGAATATAAAAAGGGAACAATTTCACCTGTGAAAAACCCTAGACGGAGAATACGAGTGGCCGCGAGAACTAACGAAAAATCGCAAGCAATACCCTAGGCGGCGCGAACAAGGGGCTAACGGCGAAGACGAAGGGACGAACCCTAACAAAGGGACGAAGATCGATCGTGAATCCTCAACATCAGATCGTCGATTTCTCCGTATCAGAGAGAATCGGAAGGCGTCATTACCACCGTCTCCCCACAAAGAACAGAGCAAACAAATTTATTCAGGGATTCAGGAACTCCTCCGAGTCCATCATCATCATCCCTATTCTTTAACGGACAATATCGCCATCATCAAAGCCATAAGCTTTGGTTGCGATATTGCTGGCCATAAGTCATCGTGGATCAAACGTAAACCCTCACATTAACTCATCTTTTTTCATTTTTTCATGTTTTGTAGAAGAGGGGACAGAGAATACGAGAGGGGGGCAAGGAAGAAGAAGAACGGCGCCGCGAATGATTTTAGGGTTATGAAACCCTAAAAGATCCTTTTGTCACATTTACTTCCACCGGGTTGGGTCCGGGGGTGATGACCGGCCCAACCCCTTTTTTATTTTTTTTGTTGTTTTTAAAAAATCTGTTTTTTAACTTTTTATTTTTGTTTTTAAAAGTTGTTTTATTTTATAATTAAAAAAAAGCTGTTTTTAAAACCTTTTTTATATAAATATTGAAATTGTTTTTTTAAAAAAATAAATAAAAACTTTAAATACCTTTTATAATAAAATTAAAAAAACCCTTTTTTTAAATAAATAACTTGAAAACCCTTTTTTAAAAAAATCTAAGTAAAAAAAATTTTTTTCATATAAATTTAAAATATTTTTCTAATTAACAGTACTTTTTTTTTTATATATATAGATTCATTTAACATCTCCTTCAAAACAACAAAAATCTTCAATATTGCATTTTTTTCCTCCTGACTCGCCCAATTACCGTCTAACTTTGTTTACTAACGGGCGTTCATCTTTTGCAGCTCATGTTCTTTATTATTGCGTGGTGTTTTACTTAAGTTTTATCATTATTGTAACTGCTTCTCGGTTGTAACCTTGCGAATCTCAACAATCGCATTTACGTTTCTGCATTTAAAATTCTGCTGATGTATGATTTCAATTATTTCACACATTCATCAATTATTCTGTCACACTGCACACATCCGAAGGAATTAGGTCTAGCTTTTGGTCGCCGCGCCAATAGTCCTCAACTTCAAACCCTTGCAACCTCACAAACCCTAATTTTCACAAATGCCTCGCCGCAGGAAAAATTACCATTTTACCCCTAGCATTAGGTCAAAGAGCCGCCGCGCTCATTTTAGGGTTTCCCGCCGCAGAATCCCTAATTTAACCCTAATTACAACTTAACATTTCAACGTAGAAATTTGGAGTTCCTACACTCCGTGTAAGCGTGTCCTTAAGACATGTTTATTCCCCTTGAGACCTTGACCACAGTCAAGAAGTCTCTAACCTCCCTTTTGAGGGGAACTACGATTACTCTGATTCCACTCCCGTAAGGATACGTAGGCACAAGATGCGATGTCTTGCCGAGTAAACTTAGAATTAACCCTTTAGGTATCTTTTCTCACTTTTAATCCTTTGTACATATACCTTAAGCAAATAAATAAAGCAGATAGTAAACATTTGAACAAAAGGTTCCTGTAGAGTACTACGGAAGTTTAGGGTGCTAATACCTTCCCTAAATTTAACCAACCCCCGAACCCTAGATCTTTCCCCGCATTGTGTTTACGATGCAAAATAGGTTTTCCCTCTTTTGACCTTTTCCTTCAGATAAATCAAAGAGCGGTTGTGAATTGAATTGCGATTCAAACTCATTAATAGTTTGTGATCCTATTTCCACCGCAACACATAATTATCACATTAACAATACTATTAATAAGAAACAATGTCTAAAAGCAAGTAGCACTTAACAT
Organism: Lathyrus sativus; assembly: GCA_963859935.3. Lineage (NCBI taxonomy): Eukaryota > Viridiplantae > Streptophyta > Magnoliopsida > Fabales > Fabaceae > Lathyrus > Lathyrus sativus. The sequence goes on from OZ012735.1 coordinate 912,961,991, forward strand.
AAAAGAAACTACAAATGCACAAAAATGATATGGAAATAGCCAGCATTGAGGACCTGGGCTTTTCTTTCACACTTGAGCTACCCTTATTGTTCATAGAGACCGGTATGATAACCATCTTCATGTCTACTCTCTGCAGTTTCTTCCATAACAGGGAACGGTGGACCTGCCTGACCAAATGAAGGATTGATGTGAATATGAAGACCTTGAGGCGTAAATGAGATTAGCTTGGAATCAATCAGATCTTGAACCTTGTTCTTGAACTGTTTGCAATCCTCGATTGAATGCCCCATGGCACTAGCATGGTAGCCGCGTCGTACATTGGTGTGGAAGCCTGGTGGGTATGGCGGAATCATAGGATCTAAGTCCTTAGGCACTATCAATCCACTACTAATCAAACGTGGTAACACGTGACTGTATGACATTGGTAATGGATCAAAGTTTCTTTTTGGTCTTTGGTTAGAGTAACGTCGCTACTGCGGAGCATTCTACTGTATGATCTGTTGTTGGTAAGGAGGACCTCTATCGACAGGAGAATATTGACCATGTGGAGAAACCAGAGTCACATAAGTAGACCCATAAGATTGCTGACTTTTCCCAGTTGAGATGCTTGGGTGCGGAGGATAAGGTACTGAGGATGGAGCTTGTGGAGCGTCCCAAACTATATTGATCTCATCCTCTTCTTCCTCTTGGGAGCTGACAACTGATTCACTTTCACTAGCTGGGATGTTCGAGACGTCTTGGACCTTTCCACTCTTGAGATGACTCTCACTGTGTTCTCCTACTGATACCAAGTCAGCGAAGTTGGATGTCCCATTACCCATCATCTTTTCCAAATATGGGTTTTGCAACGAATTTATGAACATGTCAACCAATTCTCTGGCTAAGAGTGGTGGTTGAACGTGAGCGACTATCTCTCTCCACCTCTGAGCATACCCTCTAAAGGATTCGTTCTCCTCTTGAGATAAGCCTTACAACTGTGTGCGGCTGGGAGCCACATCAAGATTGTATTGGTATTGTTTCACAAAGGCATTGGCTAAGTCCGACCACGACTGGATATAGTTACTCTCTAGCTGCATGTACCAACTCAGGGATGCCCCACTCAGACTGTCTTGGAAACAATGAACCATAAGTGTATCGTTGTGAGTATAAGAGGTCATCTTTCTGCAAAACATCACCAAATGCTTCTTTGGACAACTATCTCCTTTATACTTCTCAAAATTTGGCATCTTGAACTTTGGAGGTATTACAAGTCCGGGTACCAAACACATATTCAAAGCATTCAGATCAGAAGTATCACGCTCTATCATTGTTTCAATTTTCTCTTCCAATATACGACATCTTTCAGCGAACACAACATCTTGAGGTAGCTCATTATTCCCCACTAGGCTTGCCACTTGGGAATTCGGTGTAGTGAATATGAAACTATGGTACTCAACAGCATCCTGAGACGAGGCATGTTCATCGCGAATAGTGTGCCGCTCTTGTATAACCTGGTTCTCAACAGGAATCTGCACAGGCTGAGGTTGAGCGAGATTGTTCACTTGAGATGGAATGGCATTCTCGGAGATTATAGGTCGTTGAAAGTTATTCTCCCTCCTTGTCAAGGCTAACATAGCTTCCACAAGTTGGTCCAACTGGTTCTTCATCAAATCAACATCTGCTCTTGAGGCGAATTGGTTCTGCTCTTCTGAGCTCATGACTCTTCCAAAAGTTGCTTCAAGTCCGATACGGGTGTCGGGAAATCAACTGCGGATTATGGACAAAGGATGGATAAGATCTCTGGTTTAGGAAGATGATGATATGCAATGCAAATGAAATGCAAATGCAATGCAGACACAAACAGGATCCCAGATAACATAAGCAGGTCAAAGCTCCCTAACCGGTAGGTTATATAAAGAAAGTTCTAGATTCTTTACCCATAGACCCACTCATAGGATAACTTCTATGTTGATGGATAAGGTTCTCAGGATCACGTACACAAATCGCATCAACATCATGCAACAGGCTAGCTGCATTATGACGGGAATACGAAAAGATCTCTCCTGGACGGAGTCCTCATGCTAGGCACACGAGGAGCGAGTCCTCGGAGACTAACACTACACGACCACCCTGACGTAACAAAACCTGAGCCCGTTAAGGTGGTTACTGATACGAATGAAGTTTCCAGTGTCTACTGTGGAGGACCCCATCTATTTGAAGAATGTTCTTCAAATCCTGTTTCAGTCAACTATGTTGGTAACAACAACAACATATACAACAATCCTTACAACAACACATACAATCCAGGATGAGGAAACCATCCTAATTTTTCTTAGAGTAATAGTCAAAATCAATCAAAGCCTCAAACACCACCAACACCACAAGTTCCTCCTGGTTTTTCTACTTTTGGTTATACTGGGGGGAAATCAAGGAAATAATCAGCTGGAGAATTTTTTGAAGTCTTTTATTCAAGAAGCCAAAAATCAATTTCAAGCCCAAAGAGTAAGTATAAAAAACTTGGAAAATCAAGTAGGTAAAATAGCCACTGCCTTAAGTTCAAGAAACATGGGAACTCTCCCAAGTCCCACTGAAACTCCAATTGCACCTACTGGAGTAAAGAATGTTTATACATGTCAAGTTATCAAGCTCAGAAGTGGGAAAGAAGTTGAATAGTCAGTTTCATAGAGCAAAGAGACAAGTACAAAGTTGCCAGAACTAGACAGTTCTGGAACAAGAGAACAAACTGATGGAGAACCGTCTCGGAATCAGAAACAGAATGAAGATGTCACTAATGCAGACCTGACTTCTCAAGAGACACAAGAGGTTATGACTGACACCAACAAGAAGCCAAAATGTATTCAAGAAAGGCCTCCACCACCTTTTCCACAAAGGATTAGGAAGGCCAAAGAATAACAACAATTTGGAAAGTTTATGGAGATCCTGAAGCAACTTTATATCAACATACCCTTGATTGAAGTTATCCAACAAATTCCAAATTACTCAAAGTTCATGAAGGATGTGCTCAACAAAAGGAAAAAGGTAGGAGAATTTGCCACGGTTGCACTCACTCAAGAGTGTAGTCAATTGGTACAAGGCAAACTTCCACCTAAATTAAAATACCATGGGAGTTTCACTATTCCATGCACCATTGGAGATACTTTCTGTGGAAATGCTCTATGTGATCTTAGGGCCAACATTAATCTTATGCCCCTGTCCATCTTTAAGAAGTTAGGGATATGAGTTGTCATACCTACAACCATCACCTTACAATTGACGGATAGAAGCATTTGTTACCCTCAAGGAAAGATGAAAGATGTGCTAGTTAAGGTTGATAAATTTGTCTTCCCTGCTGATTTCATTATCATGGGTTTTGATGTTAATGAGGAAACACTTATATTATTGGGAAGACCATTCCTAGAAATGGGTAGAACCTTGATTGATGTGGAAAGATGAGAACTCACAATGAGAGTTAATGGGCAGCAAGTAGTATTCAACATTCTCAATGCTCTACAATATCCTGAGGAAGATGTAGTTGATTGTTCTATGATATCTAGCTAGGAAGGAATAATTCACAAAAACCTTCTCAAGACTAGTGATGTGTTGAAACGGGAGCTAGAGAAATTAAAAGAAGAAGAAGAACCAAAAAGAGGAATCATTTATGGTCCAATGAAGAAGCATGGGGAATAATATGTGGAAGCGATATAATCAACAGTTGTTGCTCACAAGCAGCATCTACCTTCCACAGAAGAACCTTCTGAGCTGGAACTAAAATAACTGCTCGAGCACTTACAATATGCTTACCTAGAGGCAGGCTAGAAGTTACCATTCATCATTGCTACAGATTTGAAAGAAGATCTGAAGGATCAGTTAATAGCATTACTGAAGAAGCACGAAAAGGAAATTTCTTGGCAGATCTCTGACATTAAAGGGATCAGCTTAACAATTTGCATGCATAGAATTTTGTTGGAGGAAAATGCTAAGAATAACATTGGAAGTCAAAGAAGATTGAATCCAATTATGAAGGAAGTTGTCAAGAAGGAAATTATTAAGTGGTTAGATGCTGGAATTATCTACCCTATCTCTGATAATGTGTGGGTAAGTCTCACTCAATGTGTTCCGAAGAAGGGAGGCGTGACTGTGATTGTCAATGAGAAGAATGAACTAATCCCAAAAAGAATAGTATTTGGATGGAGAATTTGTATGGATTATAGAAAGCTGAACAAAGCAACAAGGAAGGATCATTTGCCTCTACCTTTTATTAATCAAATGTTGGATAGATTGGATGGAAAATAATACTATTGTTTCTTAGATGGATACTTGGGGTATTATCAAATTTTCATAGCTCTGGAAGACCAAGAGAAGACAACACTCACCTGTCTTTATGACACTTTTTCTTTCAGAAGGATGCCTTTTGGGTTGTGCAATGCTCCAGCCACCTTCCAGCGTTGTATGATGGCCATATTTTTAAACATTATTGAGAATTTCATGGAAGTCTTCATGGATGACTTCTCTGTTTTTGGAGAATTATTCAAGAATTTCTTGGAAAATTTGGATCTGGTATTGACTAGATGTGAATAGAATAATCTGGTCCTTAATTGGGAGAAATGTCATTTTATGGTAAAAGGAGGAATCGTTCTTGGGCATAAAATCTCAAAGAAAGGCTTAGAAGTAGATCAAGCAAAAAAGGAGGTAATAGAGAAATTACCACCACCTGTGAACATTAAGGAAATCAGAAGTTTTCTAGGGCATGCTGGTTTCTATAGAAGGTTCATCAAATATTTTTTAAAAATTACTAAACCTCTGTGTCAGCTGCTACAACATGACATACCATATGTTTTCAGTCAGGAATGTTTGGATTCCTTTAATCTGTTAAAGGAGGCCCTCATTTTCGCACCCATTGTGAAGACTCCTGACTGGTTAAAACCCTTTGAGTTGATGTGTGATGCAAGAAATTTTGCTATTGGAGCTATGCTAGGTCAAAGGTACAACAAGGTTTTTCATACCATCTATTACGCTAATAAGACCTTGATTGAAGCACAACTCAACTACACCACAACTGAGAAAGAGTTGTTGACTGTAGTGTTTGCATTTGACAAGTTCAGACTCTACCTGGTTGGAACAAAAGTCATTGTATACACAGATCATGCAGCCATCAAGTACTCGATTGCTAAAAACGATGTTAAACCGAGGCTCAAAAGATGGATCCTCTTGTTGCAAGAGTTTGATATGGAGATTAGAGACAAGAAAGGGATAGAGAATTTTGTTGCCTATCATCTCTCTAGATTACCAATAGAAGTTTAAAACAATAACACTGGAGAAATTCAAGAAACTTTTCCTGACGAGAAGTTACTGCTGATAAGCACTGACGTGACACCATGGTATGCTGATATAGTGAATTATCTGGTCAGCTGATATGTACCCCTGATTTCAACTTCCAGAAAAGGAAGAGGTTCTTCCATATGGTCAATAGCTATTTCTAGGATGAACCTTTCCTCTAAAAAAAGTGTGCAGACCAATTGCTAAGAAGATGTGTAGATCATTCAGAGGCACGACATATCTTGTCTGCCTGTCATGAAGCTCCATATGGAGAACATTTTGGAGGAACCATAACTGCTGCAAAAGTGTTGCAATCAGGTTATTTTTTGCCCTCTATTTTTGAAGATGCTCATGAGTTAGTTAAGAAATGTGATAGATGCCAAAAAGTAGGAAATATTTTCATGAGGCAAGAGATGCCACTCACCAACATACTTGAAATTGAAATTTTTGATGTGTGGGGCATTGCCTTCATGGGGCCTTTTCCTCCATCTTTTGGTAATCTGTACATTCTTGTGGCTGCAGACTATGTCTCTAAATGGATAGAGGTAGTAATAACACCCACTAATTATGCTAGAGTCGTGATTAAATTTTTGCTTAAAAACATTATGACAAGACATGGCACACTTAGAGCAATCATTAGTGATGGTGGGTCTCATTTTTGCAATAAGGTTTTTGAAAATTTAATGGCAAAATATGGGATTAAACACAAAGTTTCTACAACCTATCATCCTCAAACAAGCGGCCAAGTTGAGCTATCTAATAGAGATATCAAGAGGATTTTTGGAAAAAGTTGTTAACCCCACAAGGAAAGATTGGTCTAAACATTCGGACGAGGCTCTTTGCAGATACAAAACTGCCTATAAAACTCCCTTAGACATGTCCCTATATAGACTGGTTTATGGTAAGGCTTGTCATCTACCCATTGAATTGGAACACAAAGCTTTTTGGGTCGTTAAGCAATTAAATTTCAACCTTAAAACTGTTAGCCAAGCTAGATTTCTCCAACTCAATGAGTTAGAAGAGCATAGTTTATTCTCTTATAAAAATGGTGAACTCTATAAGGAAAAGACCAAAAGATGGCATGACAAGAAATGCCAGAAAATGGAATTAATGGAAGGTAAAAGAGTTTTGCTTTTTAACTCTAGATTAAAATTATTCCCTGGAAAATTAAATTCAAGATGGTCAGGACCTTTCAAGTTAATGAAAATTTACCCGCATAGAGCTGTGGAGTTGTTGAATGAAAAAAATGGTGAAACATTCAAGGTTAACGGAAAAGGATCAAAACCTATTTTAGTGACCCTTCAAATAGCACTAAGGGAACCATCCATTTTATTGATTAATGATTTTTGTGCTAGTCAGGCTATAAGACCTTAAAATAGCGCTACTGGGAGGCATCCCAGCTTAATGAAGTTTTGTTTTTAGTATGTACAAATGAGTAATTTTTTATGGTAAATAATGGCATCGGGAGTCATGACAGTTGGAACAACATCAAATGAGAAAAGGGTAATGTGACAATCAAGGAAGATATTTCTAAGTCCAGAGAAATTAAATAAATGTTGAGCTGGCATTATTATTTTATTCTCTTGAACGAGAAATGAAGTGTTTGAATTTTTGGACGAGAAATGAAGCATTTAAGAGAAGAAAATTGAGTGGACTGCACGCGCCTAGAGCCTTATGCCAAACAATTCATGATGGCCTAGTCTGACATGTCAGACTAGTGAGACGTATCAACACGCCAAGCCTCTTCTATGCTAAAAATTCAAAAAAAATTGTCTTTTACCTCCATCACATCAACCAAACCCTTCAGTTCTTGCCCTAATTTCACAAAAGATAATTTTCCTTTCTCTTCCCAAACCATTCTCATTTCACCATCTCACTATCTCTCTCTAAACTCCCAAACAACCATTTCCCTTGTCTGTTTTTCTTTCCCTCCCTACAAACCTTAATCACCATTCCTCCTTCACCCTAACAAAATACAATGGAAACACCACCTGGAAGACGTGTCAAGATGGCAGCAAGAAAGAACGCTACACAGTATGTAGTGTATTATGATGAGGAACAAGAAAGTCATGAAAAGTTCATTAACAACGAGGCTTCCCATTGTTTTATTGAATATTTTAGTAAAATGGGTTTTCACGCTGAAAGAGGCTTTGTCTTCGATAACCAAGAAGAAACCTAGGACTTGCTAGGGATATAGGAACAACCATTAGAAATTTGGGATGGATGAAGCTCTGTCGCCATCCAAGACCCTAAAACATCACTTTGGTCAAGGAGTTCTACTCCAATCTAACCGACCTAGGACACAAAAGGATCGAAGTGGTTGTGAGAGGAACAAAAGTGGTGTAAAATGAATCCACTATAAATCTTGCCTTAAATATAAAGGAAGCTAGTGATGAATACCAATAGCTGGTGCTGAAGTCGGATGAGGAAGATTTTGATTTTTTCATGCAATCATTGTGTACCCCATGAACTAACTAGGTAGAGTCCAGTTATGAAAAAGCTGCCAGGAGGATGGATCTATTGCCGGAAGTGAAGGTGCTATATCAATTTGTGAAACATTCATTGAAGCCCACTGCTGACAATGAGACAGTCAGCAGGGTAAGGCTAGTGTTTCTTCACTGTATCACATCGCTGAGCAAGATCAACGTAGGAAAGATCATTGTGCAGGAGATTTAGGCATGTTCAAGAAAGAAATAGGGAATGTTGTACTTCCCATGTTTAATAACAATGTTATGTCGAAGGCATGTCGTCCTGGAACTTGACACAGATAAAACTGGGCAACCTCAGGTTGCGCTGGATAAAGCATTAATCCAGACGCTTATGAAGCCAAGAGGAAGGAAGAGGCCAACTGAGGTATGCTAGGCATTGATAGAAGCGGATGAGGAGCATGAAAGATATGGAGTGTTGTGGGATGTCCTTCTGCAAATGCAGAAGGACCAAAGATATTATTTTAAGTTTCAAAAAGACAAGTTCATTTGGCAGGAAAAAGTTGTTGCTTTGCAATTCCCGTCTAGTTTGTTGGATCCCTTAGTCTTCCTTAATCACATCTTAGGAGAACTGGAAGAAAACAAGGAGGAAAATGAGCCAGTCAGCGAGGATAAGAAGGTGAAAAAGAAGGAGAAGTCAAAGAAGAAGAAAAAGGAGAAAAATAAAAGAGTGTGAAGAAGAAAGAGGAAAAGGTTGTTGTTAGGAAAAATGGAGCTATGCCTGTTCAGGACAGCCCAATTCAACCCAAAAAGAAAAAGAGTGAGAAAGCTGATGTCACCAAGAAACTAGAGTTAAGCCCCTAAGGGACACTCGCAGTTCTCCAAGGAAGAAAAAGTTAAGGCAAGAATGGAAGAAGAAGGAAACCCTTGTTGTCAAGACCCTAGGAAATAGTCCTTTGAAGGACTTTGATTTGAATCAAACTGGCCCAGAACTAAGCCCAGTTAAGAAGAATGGTATCCTAGAAGAATTGATTGAATAAGCTAATAATAATAGTGAGATGAACAAAAATCAAGGCACAGAAGATGATGACAACAAGGAGGAAGAAGAGAAATTGATGGAAGATAAAGATCAGTTTGTGGATGATAGTTTACCTAAATACTACTCAACCACTTAAGAATCCTCCTCTGGATCCTTGAAGGTAGAATAGAAGAAAATTGAAGAAAAAGATGAGAGCGATGAGGTTGACAGTGAGACAAGCAAGAGCGAAGCAGTAGTAGTCACTACTATGACTACTCCTATTGTAACTCCAGTGAAGAAGACAGCTGGAGAGAGTGAGGAAAAAATTACAGAAGAGCAAGTCCTTAGCCCAGGGAAAAAGGAGCCGAAGAAGAAAGAAAATATTGTCGTAGAGGAACCTATGCAGAAAGAAGCTGTCTCGCCTGAAGTCTTCAAAGAACAAGCCAAGGAGCCGGAGAAACCAAAGGTCGCTAAGAAGGAAGCTAAGAAGAAAAAGAGAGAAGACATCTCGCCTGCATGCAAGAGCACCAGGCTTAGGGCCTAATGGGTATTATTCAGAGGCAAACCTAGTATTGCCTTCCCCTAACACTTGACAGTGATGACATTGTCCTTACTTTAAGTTTGGGGGAGGCAGATAAAAGCTTAACCTTTTCTCTTTCTTTTTTCTATTTGAATATGTTTCTGCTTAAGATAGGATGACAATTTGCTGAAATATTTGTTTGGATTTTTATTGAGATATTTTGTTTGGATATTTGCTTAGGTATTTTGGAGGCCGTGTATTTAGCCAAGTTTGATGTCTAGATAATTTACTCATCTGGTTTATGTTAATTGTTGTTTGCATAGTTTATTCTTGTTTAAATTCAATTTCATTTTGCATGAGTTATTTTAGGGCGTATTTGTTATGATTGCATTAGTAGTTTCTTTTTAAATTAGAAAATATTTGAGTAAAGAAAAACAAAGGATTAGAAAAAAATTTGTGCTTAGAATAAAAATTGGGTAATGGGTCTGCCTATGAGTTTGTGGAAACAAGGCCAAGTTGTGACCAAGAGTGTTGCTGCAGAGGATGATGGCAACCTCTATCTCGTCTCGACTAGTCTGTTGAATTAGCAAAAAAAAATTTAAAAATTATTTTTTTGAAATTGTGAAGCAAGAAGAAACCTTAGGGAATTACTATGGAAGGATGAGCTGATTTTGATAAAGATTTAGACTTTTCACACACACAAAAAAAAGCACACCGCATGTTACTAATAAAACACACAAAAGTGTGCAAAAAGGTGATAAAGACCACTCTTAATGAAAAGTTCTTGTGCCCGAAACTGGAGGAACAATAAGCATCTTCATCATAATAGCCAGTTAGACTCATTACAAGTGAGATCCCGTTGAGTGAAAAGGCGGAGTGTTGAGCCAAAAAAAGGAAGAGAAAATAAAAAAGGAAAAGAAAATAAATAATGTGGAAAGGTGTTATCTAAAATGTGAAAGTCATAAGTAAATAAAAGAGTCAGGACATAATTCCATCTTAAAACCCAAAAGAAAGAAAATTTAGCTCACAAGAGTACTCAAATTGGAATCACAAAGAAAAATTAGTTCATTCTTCAAAAGAGCGGTGGCGTGACAATAGGTGTCTAATCACTTTAGTAGTAACATCTCTTAGGCTCAAAACAGGCTGAGTTGTGCCAATTACTTTTCACCCAGACTATTCTTCCAGTAAAGAGCTGAGCCCCATTCACTAATATGATCCTAATTTTTTGTTCTTGAAATTCTCTTTTGATATTCACTGTTGCATCACCTGAGGACAATCGATAGTTCAAGTTTGGGGGTGTGATAACGCTATTTTAGTATGTCATGATGACCCGTTTTCTCTTATGGTTTTAGTTAAGTTTAATTAGGATTTATTTTAAATTTACTTGTTTTAGTGTGTTTTTACCTTAAGCGCACTATGTGCACCTTTTATGATTTTTCGTGTGTTTTTATTTTAAAGAAAATCTGATAAAGGTAAGCTGAGGCATGACACCTCGAGACATGATTTGGAGTAGAATGAAGATTAAAGGAAAAGAGATGTTGAGTTTTGTTATCAACAATTCACCAAGAGCTTGGAAGGATTTCATCATTAGGGCATACACGACAAGGATTTGTGTAAAGAAAGAGGTAGAGCATAAAGATATGAACAAAGAAGCTTGAGGATAAAAGGTAGTAAAGTGGGGACCAAGCCTGCAAAAGTGCATCTTGCACACATCCACCCGCTATCCGCTCTGCGCCACTACCTGCTACAGCAGCCTGTCAAAGACACCTTGTCTCTCATTGATGTCTGTACTGGATAACTTGTTCACGAAGGGAAATTGGACAGCTGTAAATTTTAGTGATTTGATGCGGGTTGAACCTTATTCCTATCAAAAGTCCATGATCCAAGACCCATCGACTTCTATACTTATACTCAAAGTCTATAAAAGCAAGTTGTTTGCATCAGAGAGAAGAGAGACCGAGAGCTAGAGATTTCACACACTCAAATTTATTTTCAGTATTAGTTTATTGTTATTTTAAGGGTTAGGAAGAATTAGAGAGTTTCTTCTTCTCATCTAATCATATATTCACTGCTTGGAGTTATCGTGACTGAAGAGATCTGTTGTTGTCTATCCAACGCAAGGGATCTTCAAGTTATTACTAGGTTATCATTTCTATTACATAATTTTGCTAAGAGTATGTCATCCTGTAGATTTATTTCAGTAGTTTGTACTCAGCTCATTGTGATATAAACTCTTGCTTGATGAGCAAAGTGAAGTTAATATAAGTTATTTTTATGTTCAAATGATGTGTTGACTATTGTCTTATTTTGTTATGTGTTTTTATTCTATACACATGCTTCTTAGAATGATCGACTTAAAAAAAGATACAAACTTGTTGTTGTGAAAGATCCAACAACAAGTGAATTTCATAACAAAAGTGCTTAATAAAGTAGGATATAGATATTCACTTAATTCATCTTGCTTAGAGATAAAAAGCTGAGATCATAAAAATTTTCAGAATTCAAACCAGACGCATTTTAGGGTTATAAGTGAGTCTTAGAGATTTGTCTCCTTACCCTAGTTATGCATGCTTTGATGTTGTAGAGATACACCACTAGATCATGTTCTGACCTTTTGAGGTACAACACTTCACATCATAGATACATTTCAGCAATAATATATTAGTGGATCTTAGCTCATCAATCATTCTCTCTGATATCTTATTCCCTCCTTATCTAGTATTTTAGGTTGTTTTGTGAACTTCTTGCTGATTATTATTATTAGTATTTTATTACCTTGCTCATACTAAGGTCAAACAAAAAGTTGAATACTTTATGTTCAAAGTCAAATCAATGTCACTCTCTGTGGGTACGATCTCTTATTTTATTACTTGCTGCAATCAAATATACATGTATATTTGCATGTGACACCCTTGCTTTAAATTAACATCACAAAGTAGACACGTAAGAAAGCATGAGACCATCTTGCTTTTTTCTTAGCATTTTACTTAGGGTTTTTGTTCGATCTTTTCTCCCTTTCCCTTAGATAAAATAAAAGTTTAGTGGCGACGTCATTATTTTACGAGCCAAGCAAATCTCATAGCGTTGTATCCAATTTACATTGCGATAGTGATTAACCATTGCAAGAAGACGAAGACGTTGCCTTTAAGTTGTTATTTCTTTTTTACTATGGGTTTGAAAATGATCATCTTAAGAATCAGTATAGTCGTATGTACTAAGCTCATTGTGAGTTAAACCTTTTATGTTGAGAAATGAAAAGTTAATATAATATATATAGTTTTTTTGTTAAGTGATGTGTTGTCCACTGAATTTATGCAGTGAAGAATCAGTATAGTCGTATGTACTAAGCTTTGCAGTGAAGAATATCCGAAAAAAAGAGTTGAGGATGGAGGGGGAGTATTTTGAATTTGTGTTAGAATGGAAGACAAAGAGAATGGATGAGAAGAGGATTAAATTGTATCAGTAGTTTTTGAAAGTATAAGTGATTGATATATTTCTTAGTTGGGTTTAAAATTGAATAAATAAAACATATTAAATATTATTTAAAATAGATATCAAACGTCCTAATCAATAATTTATTTTAAATGTAATCTAAAATTAAAATTTTTACTTCTCTATTTAAAAACTTTAGTATTACAAATATTAATTAAAAAATAAAACACAATTAACATATTATTAAGTTTAAATTAAATATAAGAAATTTAAATATAAGATTTATCATGCACAAGTAATTCTCTTTCATCCTATCTGACGTTTTTTCAGATTGAGTCTTGATTTCTGATGTTTTTTTTTTTATAATTTTTTTTGTGTCTATTTGACGTTTCTTCCAGATGTGACCTTATTTATCTGATGTTCTTCTAGTATGATGTTGCTTATCTGATGTTCTTTTATATATGTCTTCAAAACCTATTCCCGTATATTTAAAGCTTTTCTAAATTCTTTGGGCATAGCTTCAGAACCTTTGTCTTCAACTAATGCTATTTTGGATGATTTCAATTTATTTCTGACTGTGGTTAACAACTGTTGAATGTTTTCAAGTCTGTTTCCATTATCCATCCAATGCTTTTTTGGATGTGTCCTAGAGTTTATTCAATGCTTTCCTGAATGTCTCTGATGTTTGTTATATTTTCTAGAGTTTATTCAATACTTTTCTGGACGTCTCTGATGTTTGTTTCTATGTCCCTAATGATTTCTCTGAATTTTTTTCACCTCATTTAATGATCTTCTGAATATTATGACTCTTTTCCATCTAGTTCCGTTCATGGACGATGACTGCTGATTCTCCAGTGGAGCTTATTCAATGCTATTCTGAATATCTCAAATGAATGTTTGCTTGTGTTCCAAAGTTTCATTCAATGTTCTTCTGAATGTCTTTGGTGGTTGATATTGTTCTTTTCCAGAGTTTTGTTCAATGCTTTTCTGACAAAACCTCTGATGACTGTAACCATTTCCCCAGTAAAGTTACTTCTGCTTTCTGAATGTTCTTGTTATTCCACAGTAAAGTTCATTGCTTTCTTGGAAGTCTCTGTTGTATCTTCATATTTAGTCTCATCCCACATCTAATGTTTTTCTAGATGTTTCTGATGTGCCTTTCAAACTGTGTTACTTTCAGCATCTAATGTTTTCTCAGATGTCTGTGTCTCTGTTTAAGGTTCGTCCCTCTCTTTCCAAGTGTTACTAGATATTCTTTGTCACCTTGGCAGATGTGCATAATATCTTATATTCCTCAGTTGTGTCTCCTTGAGACTTTTCCTCGTGAAGTTGTCAATCTTTCCCCGGTGGAGTTGCAATGTCTTCCTAGTATATATTCGTCCCATGTGACATATTTACTCACAGGATCTTTGTCTTGCATTTCATATCATATCATATCATAAGTATCTTTTGGTATCTTAGGGCCAAAAATTGTGCATGTTTGTATTTAAGTCTCTCCGATCTTGTTGAGACGAAGATTTCAATCTTCACGTACATCTCCGGATTGAAGAAACTTAAATAGGGGCATATGTCATACCCTAATTTTTTACTCTAAGATCTCACGTCTTTTTGTATCATCTGCATACTTTATCACGCATTTCATCTTGCATAATACCCAATTTATCAGTTGAAATAAACTTGTTGGAATTACAGCCGAACCGGTCAAACTAAAAGTCAAATATGCATAAAATCAGTGGATGAAAATTTTTAAAATCGAGCCTGCAAATGTTAGGGATATTAATCTATGTTTCGCGTAGTTTAACTTGGCATGCTCATTTGATTTTTCTGACTATTTTTCGATCACATTTTGATCTGTTTAAGCCATTTAACCGGATAAATTTTATTTCGAAATTTGACCAAACGCTGTATTATTTTCAAAACGTATATTTTGCATGGATCATTTTAGTGTATTCATTTTATTTTTTGAGCACTTCGATACCGATCCGTTTTTTCCGTTTTAAGTCGATTTTATTGTAATTAATTGTTTTTTAATCAAATTTTTATTTTAAATTTTTATTTTTAAATAATTAATATTCATTTATATTTAATATTTTGAATTTTTTTTTATTTTTATTTCTTTTGTAGTAACACTTAATAATTAAGTTTAAAATAGATTTTTTATTTTTATTTCTTTTGTAGTAACATTTAATAATTAAGTTTAAATTAAATAAAAAAAATTTAAATATAAGATTTATCATGCACAAATAATTCTCTTTCATTCTCATGAATTTAAAGAATCATACATTTTGACAGTAAAGAACATCATCGACTTCATGCACAAACAAATATCTGGTAAAATATTACAAATTCTTTAATTTTTCATGTATTAAATACCATTCTTTATATGATGTATACCATATTAGAATGTATTATATAATATGATTTCAAATTCTAACATCTATTACATTCTCATACTATATATTTATTCCAAATAATTACTCGTATATAGCATCATAGCATGAGATAATGATTTTTTAAAAATTATATATTAAAACTTACATAAATAATAAAGAAAATTTTTCAAACATATTACATGTATTCTTAAATATGACCCTCACAGTTTATTAAGTTATTATAAAAATACTTATTAAAATAACCCTAAAACTACATATTTTAAATTTAATAACTAATCTTCAATGCTAAAATTGTAAGTTTTTTATAAGGTTTTATTTTTCAATTTAGGTAAACAATTTATAATTAAATTCATAGTATATATTTTGTAGTTTTGTAACTGTTGATCAACATATTTATAATAAAAACTAATAAAAATCTTGTTAAATTTTGTAACAGTTACCACCAAGTTTATAAATCTTTTTAAACTTCCATTTCCCAATCAAATTTAAATAGATAACCTTAGGATTAAAATGGTAGAAGAATCGTATTTCAAACTGGATAAGTAAGTGTTGTATGGAATATTAATAACTTTGTGCATGTTAATGTTAAGATAATCATTATATACTAGTACTTAACATCCACTAATTATCACAAATTTGAGAAACTAAATAAATACAGGTTGTGAATGAATGTGATAAGAGTATTTGATTAATAAGATACTAAAAATAATTATTTTTTTTTTAAAATATAACTTAAACCTATTGAAATTATATTAATTATACATTTTCCATTGAAACTTATTTCTTTTAATTTTTAAAACTAAAAAGGGATTTTGTTAGCCTTCTCCATATATTTATATATTTTTTCAACATCAAAATCTATAAAATATTTCTAAAAATAAATCTATAAAATATTTTTAATATTAGGGATAAGAAGTTCAATAATGTATCATAACCATTAGGCATACATTGACCTTTTACTAAACATTTAATTAAAAAATTTTAAATTGTTTACCAATACTATTTGAAAAAAAGATTTGTGGATAATTTTATCCCAATTATCAATATTTTTGTTTCGATAAATCGGTATAATAAATTTCACTTACTTAAAATTAATTTATGACGCTATGATAATTTTAAATACAAATAGGTACATATTTTATTACTAGTTTTATTAATAAATTATATAATTGAAAATAGAAATATACACTGTTTTTATATAAATAATAAAAATACACACCGCATGTAATACTCTAATATTATGAAAATTATATAATATTTATAATTAAATTCCTCTTTAACTAATTGATAATGCAACAATTTAGAAATAAGTTGTTTTTAATAACTTTTAGGATAAGTCCATTTATTCAGTTTTTTAGCAATTAGATTCTTTTTATTTTTCTTAATGAAATATATATTTTTTGTATATATTTTTTATTTTTTATTTTTCTTAATGAAAAAAATGTTATACTCTAATATTATATTGTATTAGTTGTATTGATTTTTTAGTGTAAATTTATTTGTTTATTTTGTTTCTTTACAACATTATTATTTATTTTTTCACTTTCTTTTAACTATTTGACATTTTCTATCTTATTTAAATATATCCTATTTTTTTATCCTAAGTTTATTATCCTGGACGGTTAATTTTGATAAAAAAAAGAATTAAGAAAAGGAAAGACAGTATATGCACGATTATAAATACACATTCGTTAATATGATATTATTACGGTCATGTTTTTCATCGTTGCTTATTTATCTGAATCTGGATGCGTCTATTGCTTATTTATATTTTTGAAAGTTATTTAATCACGGTTGATAGACACAACCGTGGTGATAAAGTGAGTGGTACAATGTTTAAATTTAGACAACTACATTTTTGTCATTTTTCTATTACAAAAAGCGTGTATCACTTAATATTATCGGTACAACCTTAGCTTCTTTCCAAAAGAGAGAAACGCTCTTCCCAACTATAATGATAATTGAAAAAAAAATTATTTTTCAAGACAGTCACAATGTCATTCAAGAATATCAACCATTAAAAGTAATCATTGTAAGTATTAAATCATCAAATGTTTCATCTTCAACCTCTTCTGTAAAGGCACAGTTTCATATAATGAATTTTCACTTCTTCAAAATTATTCTTCTTAACTACATATAGCAACATGAGTTCTCCATCTGAGAATGCTAACAGAAATATATCAACTGAAGTCACCACAGTACAACACCATGATTGGTAGTCAACTGAGGATATCCAACCACTGTTGTTAGGGATACACTTAGGATGATGAAGGCCAAGAAGAAGCGAAAGAAGAAGAAAAATTTGCACAGGAATATTTGTTACTATGATTTTGACGAGGGTAGTGAGGAGAGAGTCGTAGATATTGAACATTCTTTTGCTGGTAAGGGATATTGTTCTGACATTGACAAAATTATGTAATGAAATTATTTATGTTTTATATACTGTTTATACGTTGTTTTAAAAAAAAATTGTAGAAGCCAACAAAAATATCAACAACAATCGCAACAGTAATGAAAAATAACAATAACAATAAATAATAACTCTCTCACCATTGGGTTAATAAATAAATAAATTAAAAGTTATTTAACCACGGTTTTACAAAAGAACAGTTGTAAAAGTGATATATTACATCACGATTTTTTCTAACTGTGATGAAAAGTGATATTTTTTACTATCTAAACCAAAGTATTTATCGTCCATTACAGAACAATCGTTTCTCTCAAATGAAAATCTTAACATATTTCACTCCTCTCTCTCATAACATAACCCTAAAATTCATGTCACTCTTTAAACTTTCTTAAACCTTCAGATTCGTCTTCACCAACCGCCATGATACTCTTTAATCATATTTCAGGTTCGTTCATTAAATTTATGCTTCGATTTTGTTTACATTTCTTGTTAAAAATGAGTTTTCATTTTGTTATTTGGTGAATGTTCTCATTTTTTCATATTCGCCTTCACCACCTTAACAAAGCGTATATTTTGGCTATGATACATATTATTTGTGTAACTATGAAGAAAAATACAAGAAGTATGAAGCTATTGTGTTAACTTCATTCACCTTGTACTTCTTCTTCATAGCTTCAGAAACTAGATGAAAATCATAATTTGTTCTAGATCCACAATTAATTTTGTTGTGAATCTTGTTGTGAATTACGAAAAAATTCAATATCAATTTGTGAGACAAAGAACAATAGCAACCAAAATAAATGGTCTTCAGCAATAATAATCCGTACACAGATAATATAATAGAATAAGGCAAGAAAAAACCGAAGGTTTGTTACCCAGTTCGATCAAACGATCTACTTTAGGGGAGAGAGCAACTCTCCAATTCACTATACTCAGAAAGTTATTACAAGAGATTATATATGAGCTACAACAAAATAGCCTTCTCTTTAGATTCCCAAGAACAACCCTGAAGGCGCCCAAGAACAACACTATTTTCTACCCAAGTGTTTCCATACCTCTTCAACTCTTAATATATGAATCACTCAAACTCAAGGTGTAATCCAAGGTTTTCTTTGTGCATAGTTGAAACCATATGCTATGCCTTTAAACCCTTGCTCTCCCTTGTTGGTGTAAACTCTAAGGTTGTCACACACCAAAAATATAAGAGATATATATTTATAATAGCAAATACTCAACAAACAAAGCCCAAAATCACATGGATCCATGGACCGAATCAAAAAAGCCCGAAAACTCGACAATACTATTTACCGTACAGACAACACTATTCACCGTGTGGGCGACACTATTCACCGTAAGGATGCCACTATTCACCGACTGATTTTTTTTCCTTTTTTTTCCGACTTTTCGTCCGAATTTCTAAAACTTCCAATTTTCGCGGTAAATGCAATCTCCAAAATATGTTTTATTTCTATTCATCATCAAAGGTTTTAAGGCATATTTACAATAATCTCCACCTTGACTTTAAACCGTGTTCATACCAATTTAATAATCAACAGCATTGCTGCTCTCTACCAAGTTGAAACGTTAATCAATAACTTTGATCAAAGTCAAACAACCCTTGGATCTTGATCTCACAACTTGCATCCACTTGTTCCCAATTACCCTTTTCTGCCTAGGTAATTTAACAAGCCTACAAGTATGATTTTTCAACCACCCTTGACTCCACCTGTTTTCAAATGCCTCCCTGAAGGTTTTTCTTCTTTTATTTTGCAGTCCTTCTACCACATTAAAAACATAATATCCAAGGCTAGCATAATCGTCCCTTTGAGATGCTACAATAACCCTCCTTACCTTATCATGAGTCCAATGATAATCAGAGATCTCTGTAACTGTTCCCTCACTACTGCTAGCATCCATAGTAGGAAACTCCACCTTAAACTGAGTTTTCTCCGTTATAGTTTCTCCCAGGTTTCTCCCTTGATTTTCAATATTATTCTTCTAAAAAACTTCTCAACCAACCAAGTAAGTTATTTAACCTCAGCTCTTTTACAAAAACTCAATAACAACTCAGTGGTAACATGCATTTTTATCCCTTGATTTCTGTAAAATTCATTGTACTCCTCTGAAACTTTTCAAGGCATTCATAACGCCTTAAAATCAAATCACATAGCTCTTCCTTGTCATGAAAGCCTCCATTAGTTAACAATAAATAAATAGTAACATTTGAACCTTCTAAAATATATAGACCACATATTTTAACTCCTTTAGAAATAATCATTTCATCACGTGAAATCTTCAACACTTCATGTTCAACTCTAATACAATAGCCTAGATCATCAAATATACTTATAGATAATAAATTTCGCTTGAATTCTAGAACATACCTCACATTGTGAATAAGAAGTTCACGATCATTAAACATGTTAAATATGATTGTACCAATACCATGAACCTTGCATGCCTTATTATTACCAAGGCTAACTACTCCATCTTGCACCATCTTCAAAGTTTCAAAGTATTATATTCTTGGACACATGTGATGAGAGAAACCTGAGTTAATGACCCAACTATCTTCAGTTTCCAAACTCGATACTACTAGTGCTTCGGCATCCTCATAACTTTCCTCACCCAATGCAACTACAGTTTGAACAGAATCTTTATTGACCTTTCTTTCAGGACAATTCCTTTTAAAGTGACTGATTTTCTAACAATTAAAACGTTTTACCTTTGACTTGTCAGACCTCTTTGATTTGGACATTCCTTTACGCTCACCTCCTCCTCTTGACACATTTAAGCCTTCACCACTATCTTCAATCTTTAAATCTTTCGACTTTGAAGATTCTTTGGATTTTACTGCTGTATGGACTTCATTCAAAGTAATAGTACCTTCCTTACCATAAAGAAGGGCATCCTTAAAGTGCTCAAAGGATCTGAATAATGAACTCAACAGGAGCAAATCCTTATCCTCATCATCAATCTTCACTTCAATATTCTCAAGATCATCGATAATCTTGTGAAATTCTATGAGCTGCTCAACTATGGATTTGCTATCTACCATTCGGAATGAATAGAGTTATTGTTTCAGATACAACCTGTGAGGCAAAGACTTTGTCATATACAATGATTCAAGTTTTGCCCACATAGCAACTGCAATTTGCTCCCTAGCGACTTCTCTTAGAATTTTATCCCCGAGGCACAAGCTAATGACACTCCTGGCCTTATCCACCATCTCAGTCTTCTGTACCTGTGTAAGCCCTACAGGCAACAATGCTTCACTCTTCAAAGCATCGATACACTTCTCTTGAATTAAAATTGCTTGAATCTTAATTTTTCGCAACCCGGAGTCGTTGTTACTAGAAAAGTTCTCGATCTGCCATCTACTAACCATGGTGCTCACTTGTCAACAATATCTCTTTTCTCCACGCTCGGCGCACCATTTGTTGTGAATCTTGTTGTGAATTACGATAAAATTCAATATCAATTTGTGAGACAGAGAACAATAGCCACCAAAATAAATGGTCTTCAGCAATAATAATCAGTACACAGATAATATAAAATAGTGTTGTCCCTCAACATAATATTTTCTCAATGGTGAATAGTGTTGTCCCTCAACATAATATTTGCTCAACGGCTTAAAAATGATTTCTTAAGTCTTCAATTCCCTCAACATAATAGTGTTCCATTCACAAGAAGGCGTCCTCTTTTGAAGGTCAGCACTTCATCGTCAATCATTTCTTGAACTTTCTCTTAGAATACCTTGCACTCTTCAATCGAATGTCCTATTACTCCATCATGAAATTCACAGCTGGCATTTGGATTGAACCAAGGTGGGCGGGACTTCATGATTCTAGTCCTTTTGGGCGTCATAACCGAGTTTTGGGCGAAATAAGGCCATAGTTGAAGGTAAGTCATTGGGATAGGATTAGACTGGTGAGTTTCCTCTCTTGGAATACTCAGAGATCTCAGTTGATTTTGAAACGGATTTCGAACCCGTTGACTCTGGTGTTGATTTGGAGCAGTCAACCTTTATCGTTGGTACAGAAGTTTATGAGGTAGTCGCTGCTTGTACTAAACAAGTGATGCATATCGATGTCGAGGATAAGGTACTGGAACTGGATTAGGCAAGATTTGAGAGGAATCCAGAATTGCATTAATATCAACACTTCCTTCCTCTTGGGAATTGCTAACTGGTCTTTCTTCATTAGCTTGGCTCTTTGGGTCATCTCGAATTCGTCCACTTTTGAGTGCACTCTCAATGTTTACTCCAACTTCTACAATTTTAGAGAACTCTAATGGCACAACTTCCACCATCCTATCGTAATAAGCGTATGGAAGCATTCTTAGAAACATCTTGGTTAATTCTTTATCTTGAAGTGGCGGATGAACTTGGGCTGCCAACTCTTTCCATTGTTGCGCGTATTCCCTAAAGGATTCGTTGTCATTCTTACTCATGCTTGTCAGTTGATCGCTGTCTGAAGCCATGTCCAAATTGTAATTGTATTGTTTCATAAAAGCATCAGCTAAATCTTCCCAAGACTGAACATGGTTCCTTTCTAGCTTCATATACCATATCAAGGATACCCCACATAAACTTTCTTGAAAGAAGTGAATCATCAGTTTGGCATTGTCAATATAAGCAGTCATCTTTCGACAAAACATCGTCAAGTGGTATCTTAGACAACTAACATCTCTGTATACTTCAAATATAGACATTTCGAACTTCTGAGGCATGACCACTCCTGGAACTAGACATAGGTCATGAACTTTAAGACCAGATGCATCAGCTTATTTCATCATCTTCAATTATTCATCGAGATCGCCAAATCCTTTCTCAATTGCTATAACTCTAGGATCGTTCATCTTCATCTTAGTATGAACATTCTGAGGATTTGATATACACTGTGGGAACTGGGAATCTCTTTCATCAACTTGATCAACTAGGTTATCTTGCATAGGTTGAGATTATGTAGGAACATCCACTTATTCAACATTGTCATCAGAAGGAAGATCAAATATCGGATTAGTCATCACTCTGAAACCGGCCAGGGGATCCATATCCTTCGTTCTTCTTTTATCCTTCAGCAAGTACTTCAAGCTCGGTCGGAGGGTCAAGATGTCAGCTGACGAGACAAAGACAGATGGTCGGATGAGTTACAGCAAGAAGAGGACGCATACGCATGCAAATGCTAAATGAGGGATGCACATGCAGAATGCAGATGAAAGGTTTCATGGAACTCAAGTATTTACAAACGTAACAGAGTACCAAAGAAAACTCATTTATTATTTTTTTAATAACGGATTACAAGTAATTATTCTTAAAAGAGTCCTGACATAACAGCTAAATAAAAGCTAATAAAGTCCTAAGAAAGTCTTGCGCTGTGCTTCTTGATTGTTCTACCAACTGGACCTTCTCGAATATAAGCTTGTCCACGATCAGCTTCCAAGGAGTAGTCTGATAGAGGAAAATAAATCCTCCCGCTCTTTTCTTTTCTTGTCGGAAAATAAGAAAGAAATTCATTGTCCTCCTAGGACTTCGATAATAAAACTTTCTTGTCTTTGAACTTCTTTTAATCTTTAATCTGAGCTCCCAACTTCCTTAGGCCATCCAGTTAAGACTCTTGAAAGAATATTTCAAAGTATTTTCTTTTGTAATTCATATTGGTCCTGTAATGTTTATAAATAAACTCGGAATTCCATGAAACCAATGTGGTATGATGCTTTATGGATGCGAAGATGCACAAACACAGGCAAGCACACAAATACGCAAAGATAAACAAACAGGAAACCTAGGTTTGTAAGCAATGGAGGTAAAGGTTATACCCATTCCCAAAGGGTTTGGACTAAGGGTTGATTGTACCTGCAGAACAAGGGTTCTAAGAGGTGCCTAAAATCATTAGTCCATCTTTCGGATATTATCAATTTCCCGAATACTCGGTGGTTAATAATATTCTCAAGAGAACCTCTTTTGAGTGTAGCATCGTGTATCAACTACTTTGGGAATACTCCCTCATAGTCATCATACTACGTCCTAAGAAAGACCAAGTGGGGTTAAAGGTAACTAAAGGTCCCCAGTATCACAGGGTCCTAGGTCGAAAATAGTAATTGTTTTCACGAATACTCATTCAACAATACCATTTTCAAGAGGGCCTCAACTAAGCGGTGATTCTCAAGTTAACTTGGTCGGGAATCACTCCCTATAATCCTTCTCAAATATAACCTTCTATCATAAGTGCACTCAAGTCCGGGTGTAGGACATTCCTCACCACACAAGGATATCAATCCAAAAGCATAAATAAATAAGTATATAGATAAGCAAATATATAACAATAAACAAGCAAATAAAACAAGTTAGGGGAAACCCTCAGGAATGTAGGTCCCCAGTGAAGTCGCCAATTCTGTCGCTGTGAGAATTGGATATTAAATTATTGGATTAACTTGAATCTTAATTTATTGTTCACCACCGGTCTTTAATTTGTCCAAAGGAAGGGAAAAAGATCAAATCATCCACAAGATGCAATGCAGATGCAAAGCTAGAGAATCTAAGATTCGGGGTTTGGTTATACCTAGGGATGGTATTAGCATCCTAAGCATTTGTAGTACTCTACAGGAACTTCTTGTTTTACATTGTGCTATTGTTGTTTGCTATGGGTGACCTTAGGGGTCTATTTCTAAGTATACTCGCCAAGAAGTCTCATCTTGTGCCTACGTATCTTGATGGGAACGAAATCAAAGTATTCGTAGTTCCCCTAAAAGGGACCGAGGAACTATTAACTGTTGGTCAAAGTTCCAAAGGGAAAGAGGTTTGTTGATTGATTCTAGGAGAAAAGACGAGTCGTCATCTTAAGGTAGAATACTCGACTTAACCACCATAACTTGTAGGAGATGGTCTTTGCATTATATTGAGAGAAGGGCTCAAAACTCGGATTTATTAACGAGTATACCACATACCTCTCTCAAGCGGAAAAGATTCTACATCTCTCGATATTATTATGGGGCAGGAGAATTATATCTCGACTGTCAAGATGAATCACGTCTAATTCTCTTGTGGGGAGAATAGATGATTGAATTGTATTATGACGTTCATCTAAGTTGAAGGATTCAAGAGGAGACGGTCCTATCTTAAGGTGTAGGGACTAAATTCTAAGTTGATCGACTTGAAAAAATCAAGGATCAAACAGGGAATAATGATGCAAATGAGATGCAACGTGTACCACTTAAAGAAAAATCATACACGGGTTCTTCCATTGGACATGCATATGGAATAATATTAAAGTGAAAAACAGAACAAGATATACATCAAGATTTGACAGCAGTTTACAATTGAAAACAACCAAACAGGCCATGGACTAATCATGCTTGAAATTAAAGCTCATGGTGGCGAGAGTCGCGATTTAGTCGAAACTACCAATCTAATATCACAACAAATGTAATTTAAATTAAAAATATTATACATGAATTTGAACTAAAATTCTTTGAATTAAGTCTCAAAACTAAGTTGACGATTGTAAATGAATTTCAAAATCGTAATTGAGTTTCGTAGACAAAACTGATTAAGTTTCTAAAAAATTTAGATTAAGATTTTTAAACAAAATTAGATTAATTCTTTTCATTTAAAAAAATTGACTAAGTTTTTAAAAAGGGGGTTAAGTTTAAAATATAAAATTAGATTAATTAAGTTTCTAATATCACAAAAAGATGATTGATTAAATTAAAATTTTAATTAAAAGAGTTAATAAAGTTTTAATAAAAAGAAGTTGTTAATTAAAATTTTTTAAATAAAAAAGGGCGTAGTTAGGTTAGGGGGCGCAAGCCCGTGGTGGTCTTTTTCATGGAAAAAAGCAAAAAAAACAAACGGGTCGAGTTCAGGCCCACCCGAAATCTCCAAGGGACAAAGAAAAAAGGGGGCAAAGTTAACCCTAATTCAGAACTGACTTCATCGCCTTCTCCCTCAATTCCTTCGATTGTCTCTCTCAACTTCTTGTCAACCTCAACACTCTCTCTCACGCCGCCGCCGATATCGTTCTTCATCTTTTCCAATCGTCGGTTTTCAACTAACAAATCACCTAGACTCCTTCTTCCAATTCCTTGGTCTGTTGCTATTCATCCATGGCGATAAAGGAGGGGGAAAAAACCTCCTTGTTCCTCTACTTTGTGAATTTGAACAATCCTCGGCAAGACAGAACTTGCGAATACCAGGATGGTATGTTTACATCACGTACATTCTCTTCAATACTCTCTTTCTCTGCACTCGGATACTTGGAGTATTTTTTTTAAGAGTAACTTGTACAACAGTAAACTCCCACCCGATTTTATGTCTAAGACTTCCTATTTATAATAGTAGAAAATAACTACCAATAACTTCCTATATCATCATCTTCCGCCACTTGTCACCATGCATGAATCCCTTACCCACATAACGCCATATGTCCTCTTAGCCATCCAACGAATGAAACATTCCCTCCAATTTATTTAAATTTTAAATCTGTCGGATAACCGGCCAGCAACATCACGGTCAAAGCCTCCAATAATTTTCCTCAAGTCTTTGTAGCTGCTTCGACCTTTCTTCCTCAAATGTCTTGCACTCTTCGACCAGCTCTCACCTTTAGTAAGATTTTAACACTTTCTTTACAATATTTTAACTTGTAGAAGGGTGTCAAATTTAGGAGCTAACAGACAGTCGAAGCGTCGGGCGGTGTTGAAGGCCGCATCGTCGGGGAAGGATGAGGCGGTGTGCCTATCTCTAGCATCGCCTTCCTCGACGTGAACGATCACGTTGGGATCCTGATCGTCGCCGCTGGTGAACGGGGTGAAAGCGGTTTCATTGAGGTTGTCATCATTGCGTGGGCTGGCCATTGTTAGATGCCCAATTGTGCTTATTTGAGCTATCAAATTTGGGCATCTTTCGCTCCTTTTTGTCCTAAAAATGTATTAAACTGCCTCACTTTTGTTGATTATGCATCATTGTGTTAAATGCTCTTGGTCCCTTTGATTTGTGTGCTATTATACAGGATTTGAGCTTGAAAGAATATAATTTGAATACACAAGAGAGTTGACAAAGGAATCAAGCAAAGAAGAAGAGCAAAAGCTGGTTCGCTAGGCGAACACCTGTCGAGTGAGTAGCGAGTGTTAGCTACAGCCTCGCGCAGCGAGCTGTTAGCGAACACTCCCAGACATGGGCAGAAGCATTCTTGGCAGCATTCGCTGGTAGCGAGCAGATGGCGAAAGACTCGCTAGGCGAGTTCCCAGCGAGCACCTAGCGAGCAACTCCAGAACCAATCAAAGCACCCTTCGCTGGCTGGTTCCCTGCAGCGAAGACCTAGCGAAGCAAAACAGAAGAAAATTTGCAGTCCTCGCTAGCATGTTCGCTAGGCTAAGCTGTAGCGAGCGTTCGCTAGCAGTTCGCTTAGCGAGCAGGTAGCGAACGTGCCAGATTTTCTACTTTCTATAAGTAGCGGGGGCTACTTTTTGGACAATATCTTTTTTTGACTTGTTTTTACATAGTTTTGCTAGAGAGTGAGATTTTGTGCCCTAGAACACTTTTGGCTCTCATTTCTTCATCTCTTAGCATATTCCAACTAAAAGAAGGTGGATTCTCATCCAAGTTGGATCATTCGACTCAGATGTTCATCAACCTTCTTTCGAAACTTCTTTTGCAAGCTACCATGGAAATGAGTGGCTAAGTTCTTTATTTTGTCAAGGTTAGATGTAGGTGATCATTAAGCTTTGTGTGTATATGGATGATCCTCATTTGTAAAACTCTTTGATGATTAATATATGGTGAAAACCTTGTTTTATTTTTAACCTTTTGTGTTGGTTCATGATTGAAAGATATTTTCCAACTCTTGAACTAGGTTTTCATCCATCTCCTTTCTTGAGCTAGAAATAGTCTTGAATGTTGTTGTTCACTAAAATGTTAAACCTAAATGTTGTCATTTTGATAGATTGTGTGAGAAATCAACAATGGATCAAAATGGGAAATATCACAATGTGAGTTAGAGATAATCATATTGGGAGGATATTGTGAATGTGTTTATCATTAAAAAGAGTTTATGCATTGTTGATCGAACATATACATGCAAAGTGATTATCGAACCCTAACTTTGACAATCTTTATTTAAATCGTAAAACCAATATTTTACCGCAGTTCTTACTTTTATGCAAAGCTACCGTGACTTAAAACCAAACCCTCGTTTGTTACTATAAAGTTACGAATTTATCAACTATCGAACGGCAGCAATATCTCATATTCCCTGTGGAGACGATAACAAAAACCCGACACTTTACCACTGTTCTAACAAAAATGGCGTCGTTGTCAGGGAACATGAATTGATATTGCGAGCATCGCAATAGTTGCTGAATTTTTGACCTTGAATTTTTTGACTTGTGCTTGTAATCTGTTGTTTAGTGTGCAGCCTTTGTTTTATGCGAGGACAGATTCCTGAGGACCAACTTCTTTTTGATCCCGAGATCGAGAGAACCGCAAGGAGACTGAACAGCAGAACAAGACGGTGGAGGCAACAAGATAGGCAAAGACAAGAGCAAGAAGAAAGTTCCTCTACACCACCACCATCACCATATTTCACACCAATTATGGCAGCACCTCCACCACCACCACCACCTCCAGTTTCCACTCCATGCACAAACAGTCCAAGACATACAGCTCAGTTCGCGCGGAATCTTCAAAATGGAAGACAAGCTGAGATGAAAACGGGAATCCTAGCTCTAGTCTATTAAAATCCTTTCACGGGACTAGACCATGAGGATTCGTTCACCCATCTTACAAAATTCTATGAGATTGTTGGCGCAACGGGAGCAATAGAAGCTGACGAAGAGTCATTGTTTAGGAGACTATTTCCTCATTCCTTGATTGGGAAAGTGAAGGAGTGGTACCTTGATCAATCGACAACAATTATGACGGATTAAAATCTTCTAGAAGAGAAGTTTCTTGAATGTTTCTTTCTACATAACCGATTCATGGATGACTTTTCGGTGTTTGGTGGTTCTTTTGGTTTATGTTTGGAAAATTTAGAAACCGTGCTTGAAAGGTGTGTGAAGACTAATTTGGTGCTAAATTGGGAGAAGTGCCACTTTATGGTAACGGAGGGGATTGTTCTCGGTCACAAAGTCTCGTCAAAAGGGCTTGAAGTGGATCATGCTAAGGTAGATGTGATTGAGAAGTTGCCGCCTCCAGCTAACTTAAAGGGTATCCGAAGCTTTCTTGGGCATGCCGGTTTCTACCGGCGATTCATCAAAGACTTCTCAAAGGTGGCTAGGCCTTTGAGTAATTTGCTGGCCAAGGACAAGGTATTTCTCTTATCTGATGAATGTTTAAAAGCTTTTGAGATTTTGAAAGAAAAATTGGTCACCGCTCCAATCATAGTTGCTCCGGATTGGAATTTAAATTTTGAGCTAATGTGTGATGCTAGCGACTATGCTATTGAATTGGTGTTAGGCCAAAGAAAAGACAGAAAATTTCATGCTATACACTATGCAAGCAAAGTTCTTAATGAGGCGCAAATTAATTATGCCACAACAGAAAAAGAATTGCTTGCAATAGTGTATGCACTTGAAAAATTTAGTTCATATCTCATTGGGTCTAAAGTGATTGTTTATACCGACCATGCGGCGATAAAATATCTGCTAACCAAACCGGATTCAAAGCAAAGGCTTATCCGTTGGATCCTTTTTGTTGCAAGAATTTGATGTAGAAATTAAAGAAAAAATGGGTCGGAAAATTTGGTGGCGGATCATTTATCTCGCCTTGTCAATGTGGAGGTGACTACTTTAGAACAGGACATCCGAGAAGAGTTTCCTGATGAAAAACTCTTTAAAGTTCAAGTGAGGCCGTGGTTTGCGGATTTTGAAAACCACAAGGCGGGTGGTTTTGTGCCGCCCGACCTAACTCCTAACCAAAAAAGGAAATTCCTCTCGGATGCTAAGTACTATGTATGGGATGACCCTTATCTGTTTAAGCTGGGAGGTGATAATTTATTAAGGAGGTATGTTATCGGTGATGAAGCGCAAAGTATTCTTTGGCATTGTCACAACTCGCCTTATGGCGGACATTTCAATGGGGCTAGAACGGAAAATAAAGTCCTTCAATCGGGATTTTATTGGCCTTCTATTTTTAAAGACGCAAATGCTCATGCGCAAAGTTTTGACAGTTGTCAACAGAGTGGTGGGATAGGAAAGAGAGACGAGATGCCTCTCCAAAATATCCAAGAGGTTGAATTGTTTAATTGTTGGGGTATCGACTTTGTCGAACCATTCCCACCCTCTTTTGGAAACGAATACTTGCTAGTTGCAGTTGACTATGTGTCAAAGTGGGTTGAGGCAATTGCCTCACCAAGGGCGGATTCTAAGACGTTCATAAACTTTTTAAAGAAAAATATTTTTTCCCGTTTTGGAATCCCCCAAGTGTTGATTAGTGACGGGGTCACACTTTTGCAATTCACTGTTGGAAAAAGTTTTACAACATTACGATGTAACGCATAGAGTGGCAACTCCGTACCACCCACAGGCCAATGGTCAAGCTGAGGTGTCTAATATTAAGATTAAGAGAATTTTGGAAAAACCATGTCGAACTCTATGAAGGATTGGTCGCAAAAATTGGATGAAGCTCTATGGGCGTATCGCACGTCCTATAAAGCTCCAATTGGGCTAACTCCATTTCAATTGGTTTATGGTAAAACTTGCCATTTGCCGGTTGAAATGGAGCACAAGGCCTTATGGGCCTTAAAATTTTTGAATTTTAATAATGAGTTGACCGGTGAAAAGAGGAAGGTGCAACTTCTTGAGTTGGAAGAGATGTGCAATGTCGCATACCACTCAAGTTGGTTGTACAAAGAGAAAGTTAAGGAATACCATGATAAGAAGCTCCGTAAGAAGAAATTTGCACTGGGGCAGCTTGTACTATTGTTCAATTCCAGGTTGAGATTGTTCCCTGGCAAATTAAAGTCAAAGTGGTCTGGTCCATTCCGCGTTAAAGAGGTAAAAACCTTCAGGGCAGTTGTTATTGAGGATATGGAGAAAAAGGACAGTTGGACGGTAAATGGCCAGCATTTAAAGATCTATCTCGGCGTTCATGTGGACCGAGAAAGTTGTGATTTTCTTCTTGATGTTCCGTTTGAGCATCATGGACCATCGAGCTTATCCGACGTTAAACAAGCGCTTGTTGAGAGGCACCTCAACATTGTAAGTATTTAATGTTTTCTACTGGGTGTTGTGGGTTCTATGTGTTGTATGCTTTTTGTTGGATTAGGCATGTGCTGGTTATGCTGTGAATTTGCAAATCCTGTCATGCTCGCTAGCAGCTCGCTAGGCGAGCATGTAGCGAGTGTTCGCTGGCTATTCGCTTAGTGAACCCTACGAAACTGGCAGTTTTTAGTTCTTTTGGTGGGCCACTCACGAAGGCCCAATTGTATTTTATTTTGATTTGTTTTGGTCTCACACGGTTTACACTCATTCTCTCACTCACAAACGCTCTCATTCTCACTGTTTCTCATATTGCACAAGTTCTTTTCCCACATTCCTTGCAAACCCTAATTGCTTCAAGTTCTCTCTTCTCTGCTGCATCAGGTTTGCCCATCTCCTTTCTCTTTGATCTTTACTGTTGACATTGTTTGTGATTGAGGGATTTAGGTCAACTTTTGCATGTAGGGATTTGAGAATATTTTAGGTTGCATGTATACCTAGAACAACCCTCAACATGATAAATCTGTTAGTTTGTGGAATTGTGCTTAATAATCTTTGCATTAGTGATTTCTTTTCCAGCAGTGGCTGTTTTTGAAAAATTTGCAGCGTTCGCTAGCAGCTCGCTAGTCGAGCATGTAGCGAGCATTCGCTAGCAGCTCGCTAAACGAAGCTGTAGCGAACATGACAGATCCTTTTTTTTATGTTGCTGATGCCTAATATTTGTTGCTGCTATGTGTTATGTTTTTTATGTTATGTATGCAGATGGCCTCAGGTAACTCTGGAAAGAAAAGAAAGGTCGGAAGCACATCACGACTAGTTCCAATTCAGTTTGATAATGATAGGTTTGTCGGGGCGAAACAAGCTACCCGCTTCATGGCACTCCAGAAGCAAAAGATTCTGCCGAAAAGAAGGTTCACCATTGACCCGGAAGGAGAATACAAAACATTTGCAGGGTTGATGAATAGCAAAAAGTGGGGAATTTTGGTGTCCCCAACTGATAGCTACAGCATAGATGTTGTGCACGAGTTCTATGCGAACGCGCTTCCGGATGATGATGAGTCGTTCACTTGGTCTTCAAGAGTGTTCGTTCGTCAAATTGCTTTCGATAAGGGCGCCATAAACCGTGTGCTCGGGGAACCACTCCACTTGGGTGAGAATGAATTGGACACCTACACTCGGAACTTGAGGCTTCACCCAAAAATTGATGATATTTCTGCTACTCTCTTGTTGGAAGGGAAGAGTGTAGAAAGGAACCATTCTGGAGAAGCTGTGAGGTTTCGCAGAGAAGACATGAACCCATTGGCTCAGCTGAATTTGATGTTGGTTCTATCGAACATCAAACCCAAGTCGCATACCTCAACAGTGTCGATCCCAGTGGCACGTCTTGTCCATGCTATTCTTACAAATGTGCAGATCGATGTAGCGGGGATTATTGTAAGAGAGATGAATTCGGTTATAGAGGGCGGGCTTAAGTTTGGGGGGCGAACTAATTGCCCCCTTGCTTTTCCCTGTCTGGTTATGGCTTTGTGTTCTCAGACTCGGATGAAGCTTCCTGCCCGAAGTTTGGTTAAGATTCCCGCTGCTGTTGATGATAATTATGTGAACAAATATTGCAGGCCAAAGAATTATAAGGGTGGTGCATCTGCTGGTGATGCCAAGACAACTGATGGTCTCGGTGGTTTTTCTCAAGGGTTTGACCCTTTCCAGCAAGCAGTATGTAACTACAATTGGGATTGGATGGCTGCGACACAGCGGGCGATGGTTGACATTCATGACTCGATGCAGGTGTTACAGCTCCAGATCCGTGACCCCTCCACAGAGCGTCCTATGATGACGCGTGAGCAGTTTATGCAGCACGCGAGCTGGCCTGTGTACAGGCCTGTTTTTGGAGAGAGGGCAGGTGCGAGTGGTCCTGGTGCTGATGTTGATGATGCTGATGATGATGAGGTTGAGGGTGAAGAGGATTCTGATGATGACAGTTCAGAGGAGGAGGAGTCTGAGTCCGAGGAGGATTGATCTTTGATTTTTATCTGTTTCAGTTTACTGTTTTGTTTTGATTTCTGGATTTTATTTTGTTCTGATATTTTGGGTTGTACTATTGGGGTGTTTTGTCCCCCAGGCACATTTCTATTTCTTTAATTTCAGTTATGATTAATAGTTTTTCATTTAATATTGTTTTTAATACATTTTTGTGGATTGGTTGATGTCAAAACCTTCTAGATTGGTTGCTCTCCGAAAGAAGTATCTAATGAAGGTGCATCCGAGCTTGGATGGCGATGATAAAAAATTAACAAGCGATTAAAGCTAAGGTACATGGTTACCTTCGGTTAGAATTCTAGAATGCATGCAGAACTTTGTTCTTTTTGTGATAAAATATTGTCTCTTTGTAACATAATTGAATGAATGAGTCACTTAGGTTTTAGAACCACAAATTGTGAGGAGACCTCCATTATGTACTTAAATGCTGGATTCTGATAAACCGTGTTGATACATTTAATTCATGTTCTGTCTTTTATTATTATGAATTTGTGGAAGTTAGTTGAAATGATCAAGGCACTTGTTTCTTTCGAGCACAACCAGTTCCAGATGCAAACTTACCCGTGAGTTGAGAGAGTATTCGTGAACCCCTTTGAGCTTAAACAGTTGAATCTCGGCTTGAAATAAAGCGAGACTTCAAAAATATTTTTTCTTAAAAACCTGAAAAAAATTTGATTATTATTCTTGTGCCGTAAAAAGTAAAGAACATTCACTTTTAAAGGAAGTAGAGGATAAGTTGGGGAGAATGAAATTATAAGTGGGTAATTTACCACAACTCATGAAAAACCAAGCAAGCATCGAAGAGGATTGTGAAAAAGAAAAACACTTGTTTTATGAACATGGTGTAGAAAGAAAATGATCAAAAGAAAAGAATAATCATGAATGCTTGCTTGGAAGAAAAATATTGAAAAATTGAGTTGTGGAACAAGAGTTGTAAAGGTTTCAAATGAGTATCAAGATTGAATGAAGTTTGAATGTGTGAATTGTTGTACAAGTGAATGTCTCTTTTGCATCGGCAAATTCGTTTCAATGGCTTTAGATATGTCCCTTGTTTGTAAACCCGACCAAGCTACAACCGGAAAAGACCTTAGGGATCTTCGTACTTCCATATTTTCATTTATAATTGCTAGACATTATATGAATTGAATTGATTTTTGCATTGTTTATTGGAGAGTGAAATTGTCCCCGCGCTTGCATGTGCGAAATTTCTTCAATCCTTATTCGAAGAGGAGAGATAGGGTGATTCATTCAAGATATCATTGTTGTGAATTGATAAATGTTTTGTATTGCTTTAAGGTTCTAGTTCTTGTGTATTGTGTTGTTCTAACCATTGGAAACGCGTGTTTGGTTGAGTCGCTTGTATTTGAGCCATTTGATCCGAGTTCGGAAAATCCTTTCTCTTTACGCAAATCCTCTAGCTCTTCAAGAGGCATACTTTGCTTGAGGGCAAGCAATATTCTAGTTGGGGAGAGTTGTTAGATGCCCAATTGTGCTTATTTGAGCTATCAAATTTGGGCATCTTTCGCTCCTTTTTGTCCTAAAAATGTATTAAACCGCCTCGCTTTTGTTGATTATGCATCATTGTGTTAAATTTTCTTGGTCCCTTTGATTTGTATGCTATTGTGCAGGATTTGAGCTTGAAAGAATATAATTTGAATACACAAGAGAGTTGACAAAGGAATCAAGCAAAGAAGAAGAGCAAAAGCTGGTTCGCTAGGCGAACACCTGGCGAGTGAGTAGCGAGTGTTCGCTGCAGCCTCGCCCAGCGAACTGTTAGCGAACACTCCCAGACTTGGGCAGAAGCATTCTTGGCATCATTCGTTGGTAGCGAGCATATGGCGAAAGACTCGCTAGGCGAGTTCCCAACGAGCACCTAGCGAGCAACTCCAGAACCAATCAAAGCATCCTTCGCTGGCTGGTTCGCTGCAGCGAAGACCTAGCGAAGCAAAATAGAAGAAAATTTGCAGTCCTCGCTAGCATGTTCGCTAGGCTAGGCTGTAGCGAGCGTTCGCTAGCAGTTCGCCTAGCGAGCAGGTAGCGAACGTGCCAGATTTTCTACTTTCTATAAGTAGCAGGAGCTACTTTTTGGACAATATCTTTTTTTGACTTGTTTTTACATAGTTTTGCTAGAGAGTGAGATTTTGTGCCCTAGAACACTTTTGGCTCTCATTTCTTCATCTCTTAACATATTCCAACAAAAAGAAGGTGGATTCTCATCCAAGTTGGATCATTCGACTCGGATGTTCATCAACCTTCTTCCGAAACTTCTTTTGCAAGCTACCATGGAAATGAGTGGCTAAGTTCTTTATTTTGTCAAGGTGATCATTAAGCTTTGTATGTATATGGATGATCCTCATTTGTAAAACTCTTTGATTATTAATATATGGTGAAAACCTTGTTTTATTTATAACCTTTTGTGTTGGTTCATGATTGAAAGATATTTTCCAACTCTTGACCTAGGTTTTCATCCATCTCCTTTCTTGAGCTAGAAATAGTCTTGAATGTTGTTGTTCACTAAAATGTTAAACCTAAATGTTGTCATTTTGATAGATTGTGTGAGAAATCAACAATGGATCAAAATGGGAAATATCACAATGTGAGTTAGAGATAATCATATTGGGAGGATATTGTGAATGTGTTTATCATTAAAAAGAGTTTATGCATTGTTGATTGAACATATACATGCAAAGTGATTATCGAACCCTAACTTTGACAATCTTTATTTAAATCGTAAAACCAATATTTTACCGCAGTTCTTACTTTTATGCAAAGCTACCGTGACTTAAAACCAAACCCCCGTTTGTTACTATAAAGTTACGAATTTATTAATTGTCGAACGGAAGCAATATCTCATATTCCCTGTGGAGTCGATAACAAAAACCCGACACTTTACCACTGTTCTAACAGCCATGATCAACGGAGGTTGAGGTATGCTTTGGTTCTTGGATTTCTTTAGAAGGAATAACGGGGAAGCAAGGTTCCCACAGACGGCGCCATTGATCTTACGGTATCAAAAAAGGATCGGCAGCCAGCAACACGTCATAAGCTCCTTAACCGGTGGTGGAGAAGATGAGAGTGTGTATTTGCAAGGTACTCTGATGTCAAAGTAAGAGACGGAGTAGAAAGAGCAAGTACAGAGAAAGTGTGTAGATAATAGAATACCTGACCCTCTGGTGAAAAGGGGTATTTATAATGTGCCTCCAGCGCTGGACCAACGGTTACTTTGCACTGGGTTGGATTGCTAGGCTCAATACGAGTAACTGTCAGGGCTTGCATGGCGTAGGAAAGGTCAGCACGTAATATTCGCCATGGTTCAACTGTCTTGTAATTTTCGAAAGGTGGGTAATTGTCTGATGACGTGTCCCCGCGTCGGGGGCATGTGGAAACGTGTGAGAGCTCTCTGTATGCGTTAATGGATTGGATCTTCATTAGACCCTTCCCGACGAAGAGTTGGGTTGAGTTGTGCCCGACAGTGGACTAGTCTCTGACTCAGTTCAAAACAAAATAATAATAATAATAATAATAATAATAATAATAATAATAATAATAATAATAATAATAATAATAATAATAATAATAATAATATATTTGTAAGATAAATTAAGGGTATGTTTTCTTTTTATCATTTGGGCACATTCTGGTTTTTCTTTTTTTCTTCTCTTAATTTAATTTACTCACTCTTATAACAAGAGAATTTTAATTTTAATCTCTATTATATTATGTACAATGATTTTGAAAAAGATAATACTTTACGATAAATCATATTCTTGCTTCCCTTTGACATACCATCTAATTTGTGAAGTCCGTTTAACATTATTTATAAGATAAAGATAGTCGCAACAATAAATTTTAAGCCTTTATAAAAAAAACAATAAACTTTAAGGAAATAAACAAGAACTCCAATAAATATATATAAAATTCTATAGTAACAAAACAACCTTAAATTTGTA
Organism: Lathyrus sativus; assembly: GCA_963859935.3. Classification (NCBI taxonomy): domain Eukaryota; kingdom Viridiplantae; phylum Streptophyta; class Magnoliopsida; order Fabales; family Fabaceae; genus Lathyrus; species Lathyrus sativus. The sequence goes on from OZ012735.1 coordinate 912,998,666, forward strand.
TTGTTTGTATATAGAAACCCCATAATGCAGGAAATTTTACTTGGAAAAAATTGGTGTTAACTGTTAATGGCATTTCCATTGGCGCCAATAAAAAAAAAAAAAAAAAAAAAAAAAAAAAAAAAAAAAAGAACAATCATCCTATGCGTGGTGGTTCTGTTATTTCAGTTTCTCGTCCTTTGTCTCTCTTTCTCTCTCTCAAACATAGATTTTTCCGACACCGTCACCAACCACCTTTGCAAAACTTGTTTCCTTAAAAATCTTATAGTTTTCACGGTTGGTAAAAAGAAGTTATATACCATAAGGGTTGAGGAGGTTCTTTCTTCAACCCCAGGTGTAATTCTTCTTCAACTTCCTTTCTTTTCTCTTCTTCCATCTCACCCATTTCGTTACATTTTCCATAATCATCATGAATGAACCCGTTTTACCTTTTTTTGGGTTGTCTTGTTTCTTTAGAATTTAACAAGAACCTTGTGTTCGTTCATCTGCGTTTTGCGTGAAGGTTTTGAGGTATAACAAGTATGAATCAAACGATAGGAAATTTGAAGATGGGTGAAATCAAAGTGGCGTCACCAATGTCACCAAAGGCGCAGACGCAGGCTATGTCTGTGAGCACGCCGAGGAAGAAAATGACGAAACAATTGACCGGAAAAAGGGATGATACACATTTGCATTCCGCGGCAAGAGCGGGGAATTTAGAAGTTGTGAGCAAAACCCTTAAAGATGCTGAGGGAGATGAGTTGGTTGAATTATTGGCTAGGCAGAATCAAGATGGTGAAACTGCTCTTTATGTTGCTGCTGAATATGGTTATGTTGATGTTGTTCGGGAAATGATTCAGTATTATGATCTCGCTGAGGCTGGAATTAAAGCAAGAAATGGTTTTGATGCATTTCATATCGCTGCTAAACAAGGAGATATAAGTATGTTTTTGATCTCTCTCAAATTTTAAGATGGTATCAGAGTCTATCTAAGATACGTTCTGACGTGTGATTTCGTGTTTGCTTTGTTGCAGATATATTGAAGATCCTAATGGAAGTTCATCCGGAATTGTCGATGACAGTGGATCCATCAAACACAACAGCTTTGCATACAGCTGCAGCACAAGGGCATATTGATATAGTAACATTCCTATTGGAAGCAGGAAGTAGCTTAGCAACCATTGCTAAAAGTAACGGTAAAACCGCTCTTCATTCTGCCGCGAGAAACGGGCATTTGGAGGTTGTGAAAGCACTTCTTGAGAAAGAGCCTGATGTTGCAATAAGGATTGATAAAAAGGGACAAACAGCACTTCACATGGCTGTTAAGGGACAAAATCTTGAGGTAGTGGAAGAGTTGATAAAAGCCGATCCTTCGTCGATAAACATGGTTGATAATAAAGGAAACACCGCATTGCATATAGCAACCAGGAAAGCCAGAGCTCAGGTAAATCACATAGCTTATAGTTATACATGTTTTATGATAAGGACACGATGCCCAAGAAAACTGAGTATGATCGGTTTCTTGATTAACAAGAAAACTATAAAATAAAATAAAAGAGAGAAGAGAAGAGAAAGAACAATCAAACAAAGTAGTGTGGTTGAAATTCAATTGTAAACATTGTCCCCTAATATGTAATTGAATCGGTTTTCTTGCTAATCAAGAAACCGATCATACTCTGTTTTCTTGGGCATCGTTTCACAACACACTTAATTAAATTTTGTGAATTTTTTTGTGCAGATTGTAAAGATGCTTCTAGCACAGAAGGAAACAAATACAAATGCTGTTAATAGATCAGGCGAAACCGCAGTAGACACTGCTGAGAAAATAGGGAACCAAGAAGTTAGAGCCATTCTATCAGACCATGGTGTTCAAAGTGCGAAAACCATAAAACCACAAGGAACAACTACAACAGCCAGTGAGTTAAAACAAACCGTAAGCGACATAAAGAACGAGGTACATTACCAACTAGAACACACTCGACAAACGCGAAAACGCGTCCAAGGAATCGCGAAACGGATCAACAAAATGCATTCAGAAGGACTCGACAATGCAATAAACTCAACAACTGTCGTTGCAGTACTAATAGCAACGGTTGCATTTGCTGCAATTTTCACCGTCCCTGGTCAATTCGTCGACGATCCAAGCAATATTCCACCAGGGATGGCACTCGGGGAAGCGAATATAGCGCCAGAAATACCGTTTATAATCTTCTTCGTGTTTGATTCAATCGCGCTCTTCATTTCTCTGGCCGTTGTGATTGTTCAAACTTCGGTTGTTGTTATAGAAAGCAAAGCAAAGAAACAAATGATGGCTATTATTAATAAGCTAATGTGGTTGGCTTGTGTGCTTATTTCTGTGGCATTTTTGGCATTGTCATTTGTTGTGGTTGGAAAGGAAGAAAAATGGTTGGCAATTGGTGTTACAATTATAGGGACAACTATAATGGCTACAACATTGGGAACTATGTGTTTTTTGGTGATTAGGCATAGAATTGAGACAAAAAATTTGAAGAACATAAGAAGATCTTCATTGGATAGCAGTGTAAAGTCATTCTCTGTGACTGCTATGTCAGATTCTGAGTTGATAACCAATGACTTTAAGAAAATGTATGCTATTTAGGAGAGTTATACTATTACTAACATTGTTTTTTTTTATTCTTCTCTAAAGTAAAGCACCAAACTTGATGGAACTATGCTCAACTAAGGTGGAATTTGAAATCTGTACACCCCCACTGGTCTTTATTATAAGCAACAACAAATTTTTTTAGGTTTATTGAATAACTGATGTATCTGATATATAATAATGTTCAGATATATTATTTATTTAATTAATTTAAAAAAATTTGTTACTTATAATAATGACCGGAGAGTGTATCTCTCAAAAAATGGTTATTTATATGTAAACAAAAACAGTGTACTAACCAAATGATGATATAGTAATTAGTCTCATTAATTCCAATAGGAGTTTTGTAAAATCTCTTTTTAACTCGAAAAATCTTTTGATTTTAAGCTTTTAGATATAGGTTTTGAGTTTAAGTGTTTGTAAAATCTGAGTCTTGATAAAATTATAGTTGAACTTAGTTTTACCTGTGTTATTGTATAATGTCTAATATAATTTTAATCGAATTTACTTGATTTTACATAATTTGACCCGATGATTTTGATGAAAGTAAATCTTATTTTTAATAGTTTTAGCTTTTTAAAACTCTAAAAATTTATAAATTTTTTGGTTTTGAATAATTTTTTAATGTATTTATAACTTAATAAAATAATTTATGTAATTTGATATAACACATTTTTATTCTCAAGGTTAAAATTTATATAAATTTTATCAAATTGTATGGGTCTCGTATAAAATTAAAATTTAATGGGACCTATACAAATTATAATACCATAAACAAGTCACAACAAGACAAAACCCACAACTTTATCATTAAGATTATGATTCTAATATTACTTGTTGGAGAGTATGAGAATTATTGACATTATCAATAGGCATATGAACTAATCGAGATTCAAAAAATCTTTATATCATATATTCATTCATTTTAATTGATGTGAGACCTAATCAGTCACACTTGAATTTAACAACCTTTCCTACAAAAGCCTTGACTCCTACAAGGATCTCGCTTTTGTTCTTCCACCGAATCTAACCCTGGCTCATTATACCACATGTTGAAGAGTCTGAAAAAAAAAACAAAAACAACAACAGATCACCGATGCTCTAGAACCACAAAAGAGACATCACATCTCCACCTGAAACTTTAAGATATTAGATATATGAGTCATCTCTCTTATATATCTAACATTTCACTCATTCATATGTGTTTTAGGACTTAACCACTCAGACATGCATGCAACAATTCTGCAAATCCTATAACAGAATCCAACACATGATTCATCTACGGCTCCTACACATAGTTCTGATACCATTTCTTGGGGAGGCTGAAGAAGACAAGAACAACATTAGGACCAATGTGTCATGACCACAAAAGAGGGAGACATCATATTTCCACCCAAAACCTTAAGGAAACAGTTATACGGGTCATCTTTCTAATAAATCAAACATTTCCTACATTTTTATTCAATGTGACACTTAACCGTTCACATTTGAATTCAACAATCTGCTCCGCAAGTGTCTTCATTCATATTAGTATCTCACTTCCATTTTTCATTGCATTGCATTAGGCCGGATTATCAAGCCCAACACAAGTAACTGTCAGGGCTTACGTGGCGTAGTGAAGACCAGCACGTGGTCTTCCCTCTAGATCAACTACCCCGTGATCTTCGGAAGGTGGGTTGACCAACTTTTTTGAAAATGGGTAGATGTCTGATGACGTGTCCCCGCGTGGGGGCACGTGGAGTCCGTGGAGAAAGCGTGTGAGCTTTCCCCGTGCAAGATAATGCTCTGCCCGGCTAGTGTGTCTTGTCGAGGCTTGTGCCCGACAGAGGGGATTGGGTCTTGTTGGGTCTCATCAGCATAGTATTGGGTTGGGCCTGTCCGGCTGAGGGGCAGGTCTCGGCCCAGTCCAGAACAGGAGCCCCCCAAGTCGTTGCTCCTAGATGGAGGAGTAATGACTTAAGGGCAGGTCAAAAATCGAGGACCTCTTTGGTAGATAGTGTCTTGCCCGGCGCATGGAATTGGGAGTCGTGTACTAGGTCGAAAGCGGAGGATGCTCGACAGGACAGCTTGTCTGGGAGCGAGGAGACATGTTCGATCTCATATGCCCGAGAGGGAGACGAATGGATGTGAAGTCTCCTAGTGACTCCATGTGTCAGGCAATCATTGCTTTAGATAGGGAGGCTTATGAGTAGGGGCGTTTGAGTGCCTAGGGACGCCTCGAGTCCCGTGCTAGGCTTATAAATAGAACGGAGTCTGCTTCATTCTCACATTCCGCCTCTACCGTTCAAGACGTTTCCTCTTCTTCTCGTCCTGTCTCTCAAACTTCTACACTGAGACGTCCACCTTCCCCGTCGTATCGTCTATCGTGTCACCTTTCCAAAACCGTCGTAGCAAGTAAGTTTTTGATGCTTCCTCTCATTTTTCGTACTTTTTGACGGTTCTCTGGTGGACTAGATGAATGCCACGGGGAGACCGTGGAGTTTTTCGGAGAATACGTTGGGGCTTCTTTGAATTAGTGTAGAGTTATGATGAAGCTCCTGGGGACGAGCGATGAAGTCCCCGGGGACGTAGGAAAATTTTGGATGAATCTCCTGGGGACGTAGGATAACTTTGGATGAATCTCTCGGAGACGTAGGATAACTTTGGATGAATCTCCTGGGGACAAGCGATGAAGCCCCCGGGGACGTAGGATGAGCACCCTTAGGATCCGATGAAAATCCTGGGGTCCGTTCTCGCTTGTCGAGGCGGAAGAGGCCCTGCCCCTAGGGGTCCTCCTCTTTGCCCTTTCACTTGATTTACGGTGGAAGGATGGATTTGATCTAGAATGTCAAATTCACCACTTTCCTCTGCTTTTCAGGTGAAGATGGCTGCTTAGGCACAGGGGGTCTTTGAAATCGACAACATTAATATTAGTTATATGGGTCATCTTTCTAATAAATCAAAAACATTTCCTACATTTCTATTCAACGTGACACTTAACCACTCACATTTGAATTCAACAATCTGCTTCACAAATGTCTTCATTCATATTAGTATCTCACTTCCATTTTTCGAGAGTCTAACCATGATTCTGATACCATTTGTTGGAGAGTCTAAAAATGTTGGAAGCATCAACTGGTATCAAATGTTCCAAGGTTGTATATGTGTCTGTGTGAGAGAAACTCCACATCTCTACTCAAAATTAGGTGGATGTTGGTAGCTAGATTCATTGAAACAAAGAATAATTTGTTTATCACTGCCATAAGTGTCTCGCGACCCTTAAAACTTAATACTCTAATGTTAAAAATCCATTGACACATCATCCCAAATTTGATATTGAATTAGAAGTGATTGCCACAGTCTTCCAGGTGCAACCCCCACACATTTCTTATCCCAACCCATATTAAACTACATGCTACCCAATAATATGTAGTATGATAAAAGCTTGAGCGACCATCCTATAGAAATTAGTGAAATTCCAACAACTTCGGTATCTACTTAGAACTTGTAGCTAACACCAATTTTTCTTCATAAAACAAACCCCCTCGGTGATTCAGATATAGTTGGTTCTCTTTCTTAAGGCAACAATGATGTTCTTAAAAACTCCAATTCAATAGTCTCTCCAACACTGGATAATACACCAAATATTCCCTTCATGAGGAATAATGTGGCGCAAATGTTCCACCAAACGCTGAGATAAATAGCATGTATTTTTGGCTTGCAACCAATTTTTTGTTCAAGAGAATTTGCAGAACTTGACTCAGTGTGGCATATGTTCCCTCTTAGTAGTATTATACACTAGTATATCATTAAAAAAAATCACAAACTTGCGCAAAAGATGTTGAAAAACATCATTCATCAATTTTTGAATGGTTGAAAAGTGTTTCTTTTTTCAAAGAATTCTTAATGTTTTTTGTGGGTTTGAAATTAAGTTTTGTGCAATTTTTCGTTGTTCTAAAATTTGGAAATGATCTACGAATATATTTATTTATCACAAAATTAAACGCAAACGGGTAATTTATCTCTATCATATTTCATTTTGGAGATACATTTTCAGATACATCATACTTTTTAAAAAAAATGGTGTTTTGGATATGCATATTCGTAAAATACCATGTTGTATTTTCTTATTTATTTAGTACAGAGTGTATCCAGATAAGAAGACCTGGTAATGATGAATCAACAATGCAATAAATATGTAAATATTAACAATGCTCCTAAAAAAACAATTGAAAAATAGAAAAATTAGAAAAATAAAATTAAAAAATCTAAAAATACTATTAAAAGTCAAATAAAATCAAATTAAGAGTCTACAATTTTGATCTCACCTAATCAGAAAGGAATCAGTAGTCTGTCATGCGTCGTGAGCTGCTGCCTTCACCGGTGTTGTAGAGGAGGAGGAGATGTACCTGCAAGGTGCTCTGATGCTTAAGTGAGTAACGGAATCAGAGAAAGAGAGCAAGTACAGAGGAAAGGTGTAGTGAATTAGATACCTGACCCTCTAGTGAAAAAGGGTATTTATAATGTGCCCCAAGCGCAGGGTCAACGGTTACATTGCATTAGGCCGGATTGTCAAGCCCAACACAAGTAACTGTCAGGGCTTACGTGGCATAGTGAAGATCAGCATGTGGTCTTCGCACTGGATCAACTGTCCTGTGATCTTCGGATGATGGGCTGACCAAATCTTTCGAAAATGGGTAGTTTCCTGATGACGTGTCTCCGCGTGGGGGCACGTGGAGTCCATGGGGAAAGTGTGTGAGCTTTCCCCATGCAAGATAATGCTCTGCCCGGCTAGTGTGTCTTGTCGAGGATTATGCTCAACAGAGAGGATTGGACCTTGTTGGGTCTCATCAGCATAGTATTGGGTTGGGCCTGTCCGACTGAGGGGCAGGTCTCGGCCCAGTCCAGAATAGGAGCCCTCAAGTCGTTGCTCCTAGATGGAGGAGTAATGACTTAAGGGCAGGTCGAAAATCGAGGACCTCTTTGAGAGATAGTGTCTTGCTCGATGCATGGAATTGGGAGCTGTGTACCAGGCCGGGAGCGGAGGATGCTCGACGGGACAGCATGTCTAGGAGCGAGGAAACATGCTCGATCTCATATGCTCGAGAGGGAGACGAATGGATGTGAAGTCTCCTATTGACTCCATGTGTTAGGCAATCATTGTTTTAGATAGGGCGGCTAGGGGTAGGGGCGTTTGAGTGCCTAGGGACGCCTCGAGTCTCGTGCTAGGCTTATAAATAGGACGGAGTCCGCTTCATTCTCACATTTCGCCTCTACCGTTCAAGATGATTCCTCTTCTTCTCGTCCTGCCTCTCAAACTTCTACACTGAGACGTCCACCTTCCCCGTCGTATCGTCTGTCGTGTCACCTTTCTAAAACCGTCGTAGCAAGTAAGTTTTTTATGCTTCCTCTCATTTTTCGTATTTTTCGAAAATTCTCTGGTGGACTTGATGAATGCCACGGGGAGACCGTGGAGTTTTTCGGCGAATACGCCAGGGCTTCTTTGAATTAGTGTATAGTTAGGATGAAGCTCCCGGGGATGAGCGATGAAGTCCCCGGGGACGTAGGAAAATTTTGGATGAATCTCCCGTGGATGTAGGATAACTTTGGATGAATCTCTCGGAGACGTAGGATAACTTTGGATGAATCTCCTGGGGACAAGCGATGAAGTCCCCGGGGACGTAGGATGACCACCCTTAGGATCCGATGGAAATCCTGGGGTCCGTTCTCGCCTGTCGAGGCGGAAGAGGCCTTGCCCCTAGGGGTCCTCCTCTTTGCCCTTTCACTTGATCTACGGTGGAAGGGTGGATTTGATCTAGAATGTCGAATTCACCAATTTCCTCTGCTTTTTAGGTGAAGATGGCTGCTTAGGCACAGGGGGTCTTTGAAATCGACAACGATCCTGATTCTCCAATGGCGTCGGTCGGTGAAGAGCAAAGACGGAATCCCGAAGATTGGGTCGGGGAGAAACCCCTAAGCATCTCCTCTCGCTTTGTCATGGATGATTCTAATGCCTATGCTACAGTCGAGGACCGATGTGAGGGCTCCCCATGAATTGGCAGGTGTACAAACCACGGGCGAACCACCGGATATGCTCGGCTTACAAGGGGATGAGGTTCCCCATGTATAAGTTTACCTTTCGAGAAGCGAGATTGCGTCTGCCCTTCACGGAACGGGGAGTTTTTGACTGGTTGCGGCTGGCTCCCTCGCAGCTACACCCTAACGTGATCGCGTTTGTGCGGGCGTACGAGCTCGTCTATTAACATCTCAATGTCGGGGCCACTCTCACCCTTTTCTTCCGCATCTTTCACCTTCAGAGGCAAACGCTCGATGGCCGACACAGTTAGGTGTCTTTGAAACAACCGGAGAGGCTTTTCCGGGCATATATCGACTCCATCTAAACTTTCAAGTACCGGTATTATGTAGTCAAGCATGTCACTCACACGGCCATGGATACGCTTTTCAGCCTCGAGGTCTGGAAAAAAGACGGGCAGTCGGAGGAAGTCTTAGTGCCAAAGATTCCGCTGATTTGGACGGAAGAACATTTCAAACGGGGCACGGACAGTTATATAGTGCGGGTAGGCTCGCTGGATGCCAATGAACAGGCGGCTTACTAGAAGTTGGTCGCCTTCGTGGCCAGTTTCATCCCTGCAGAGTGTGTGACACCGGACAGAAATTTTACCCTCGACTCGAGCAGGGAGATGTTTACGGAGTCGAGGTTGATCAACACGAAGGCCCTCCTCGAGTGTGCGTCCGACGAGGAATCCCTGTATCTTTTAAGTAGTAGGTCCACTTTCAGCTTAGGCCTTGTCCGTGCACTCGCTGTTAGTTTGTGTGTCACTGACTTGTGTATTTTTATTTTGCAGGAAACATATCGAGCATGCATGAGCGTGTAAAGCGGTTGGCGGCCAACAGGGGCACGAAGAAAACTGGTAAGGGGAGAATTGCTCAGGTACAGTAGATGCCTGGTCTTAATTAGGGGGCTGGTGGTTCCTCTGTTTCCCCACAGGGAAGTCGGTCCCCCTTCTCGCGGGGGACCTCGAAGAGGCTGCGGGTTACCGAGCCAGAGAATTTCAATCTCACTGAGGGCAGTGTTGAGGAGAGGTTCTTGCTCCCGCTATGTCATCTGCAGCTTGCTTTCTTCTGCGAGGCCAACTCCCCAATTGTGGGTGCTACCGAGACCAAAGCCATCCTGGGAGCTGACTAGAAGACAAGGAGGAAGGCTCTGACGAAGGACCTGGCCGCGGTGATGCAGTTCTTCGAGACGGCCCTAGTTCTCAACGATGAGACTTGCTCTTTCGCAGACCTGACCAAATTGCAGGATGATCTGGCGACCGTTGAGGCAGAGAGGAACAAGCTGGCTGCTGAGCTCGACCAAGCCAAAGAGTGTTGCCTAGCTTAAGCTCCACGGCGAGGTGGCGGAGCAGTTGAAGGCCGTTGGCGAAGAAAAGACAAAGCTTTTGAGGAAGATTACAGAGTTGGAGGCGGCTTCCCAGCCCGCGGAGAACGAAACTGATGAGGAGAAGCTCATGGAATCTCGGGTGACCCTGGTGTCGAGGATCCAGCAGCTCGAGCAGAACTGCCTACGGACTATCGAGGTGGGTTATGACAGTGCCGTAAAGCAGCTTCGAATCGTGAACTCGGGGGTTCCATTTGTCACCGAAGGGACATAGCCCTTCCATCAGGCTGTTGAGGGGCGTGTGGTCGCGCCTGGAGCCGAGGAGGAGGAAGACGGCCCGGTCGAGGTGGGCGATGAGCGGGAGGAGAATGAATCCTCTTAGAGTTGTATTATTTTTGTCTTTTTGACCTGCATGCCTATGTTATTTTCCTGGCCTGTGTGCCCACTTTTGATGTATCTGTTTCTGGCCTTCGTGTCATTCATGTAATTTTTGTAGAATGGGTTATGCCCGCTTATTTCGGAAATGTAGTTTCCTTTACTTTTATGTTGCGTGTGCTTTTATTTTCTATGTTTCTTTATTTCCTATGTATGAATATATTTCTGTTTGTTTCTTGCTCGACCTTTATTGTGACCGACTGTGCGGAGAACTGGTCGGATGATCGAAGTTGGCATTTGATCAATGATGGGTCAAGATCTCGATCGGGGTCTTTACCCGGGCGTGAACCTCCCATCGTGAGTTGGGTGTTCTTTTCTAATGGTACGGCAACGGTGGAGCTCGGTTGAGGGGTTCCCGCTGGATCAGGGGTCTTGCCCGCACACGCGAAGGGATGACTCTTGTCTTTTTGTTATAAAATTTAGGAGTCGTGTTTGTAACGTGTCGCGCCCCTGTGGTCCCGACGCCAACGGGTTGTGGGCAGTGTTTAACGATAGTATTGTTTAAGTTTTTCTATATTTCATGGTCGATCAAGTTCTTCCCCGTGTAGGTTTTCGAGGTAATAGGCCCTGTAGCCCGCTTTGTCTCGGAAACGGTAGGCGTCTTCCCAATTCTCTGTCCTTTTGGTTCCTTCGTAGGACTAGGCTGCCCACCTGGAACTCACACTTGATGACTTTGCTGTTGTGTCGCAAGGTTATCCTTTATTTTAGCGAGGCTTCCCGTAGGGAGGCCCCCGATCTGATTTCCTCGACTAGGTCGAGTTCTTCCCTCAGTGATTCGTCATTTGCCTCCTCGGATAGGGGGGACTCGGTTCTCCTGGAAGGTTCTCTTATTTCGATCGGGATCATCGCCTGTCCCGTATGTCATTCGAAATGGGGTCTCCCCGGTTGTTGAGTGCGGGGTGGCTCTGTAAGCCCAGAGGACGTTGTGTAGCTCCTCGACCCATCTTTTCTTGGCGTCTCCCAGCCTTCGCTTCAGGCCGTGCAGAATCACTCTGTTCGCGGCCTCGGCCTGCCCGTTCGTCTGCGGGTGTTCGACCAACGTGAAGTGTTGCTTCGTGTCTAGCCTGGTGACGAAGTCCTGGAAGTTCTTCTCGGTGAATTGTGTCCCGTTGTCGGTGACGATGTCCTGGGGCATGCCGAACTGGACAAGTATGTTTCGTTTGTAGAAACGGAGTATGTTTTGGACCGTGATTTTTGCTAAGACTTCAGCCTCTATCCATTTAGTGAAGTAGTCAACGTCGAATATCAAATACTTATTTTGGTACGACTCGATGGTGAAGGGTCTGAGGATGTCCATCCTCACCAGGAGAATGGAAATGGCGATGAAAGTGTCTTGAGCTCGTTTGGTGGGGCCAGGTGTATGTCCTCGTGCCGTTGGCATTTGTCGCACTTTTTGACATGCTCTTTGGCGTCTTGCTACATGGTGGACCAATAGTATCCTGCTCACAAGGCCTTGCGAGAAAGTGATCTTCTGCCTAGGTGTTAGGTGTTGATCTCTTCGTGGATCTCTTGGAGTATGCTCGGTATCTTGGATTCGTCGACGCACTTGATGAGGGGAATGGAGAATCCCCGTTTGTATAATTTGTCCTCGATCAAGATGTATGAGTAGGCTCGACGTCTAACCACACTCGTCTCCTTGGCATCGTCGGGCAGTCGCCCCGTGCTGAGATAGGCGTACACAGGGGTCATCCAACAGTCACTGTCGCCAATGGCGTTTACCTCGGTAGTCGTCGTGTCCCTCTTGATGTTGGGGCGAGAGAGCACCTCTTGGATTACGGACTTGTTTCTGCCTTTCTTATTTGTGCTAGCCAGTTTTGACAAGACGTTTGCCCGGGTGTTGTGTTCGCGCAGGACGTGTCGTATCTTCGCAGAATCGAAGCTTTTCATTCTTTCTTTCACTAAGGAGAGGTATTCGGTGAGGCTGTCGTTCTTGGCTTGATACTCTCCTCATATCTGGGAGGCCACGAGCTGGGAGTCTGCAAAGATCTTCACCTTCTTCGCGCCAAGGACTTCAGCCAGGTGGAGTCCTGCGAGGAATGCCCCATACTCAGCCTGGTTGTTAGACGTTGGAAACGCCAAGGCGAATGAGACTTCTATCAAGATTTCTTCTTCATTTTCCAGTATAATGTATGCTCCACTTCCTGTCGAGTTGGAGGCGCCATCGACGAAGATGGTTTGTTTGTGCGCCCGGGGATTGGGGACTCCGTGGAAGTCATCTCCGCGACGAAGTTGGCCAGGACTTGAGCCTTGAGAGCCTTTTTACTTTCATATTGGACTCCGAATTCGGAGAGTTCGAGCGACCATCTTAGAATTCTTCTCGACATATTCCGCTGCCCGAGTAATTGTTTGACGGGCTGGTCGGTTCTGACTATGATTGTATGGGCCAGGAAGTAATGTTATAACCTTCTGGTCGCGTTGATGAGGGCCAGAGCGACCTTCTTAATCTGCTGGTATCTGAGCTCAGACCCTTGGAGGGCTTTGCTCGTGAAGTATATCGGCTTCTTCCCTTTGGGAGATTTGCGTATCAGCGCTGCCTGACGGCCTCTGTGGCAACAACGAGATACAAGTATAAGGTTTCCCCGACTTCGGGCCTTGACAGAACTGATGGCTCTGAGAGGACTTGCTTGAGTGGAGGAGGGCCTGCTCGCAATCCTCGGTCTATTTGAACGCGAGCTCCTTGCGTAGAAGCTTAAAGAAGGAGAGGGCGTTGTCGTACCTCGAAAAATACGATCCTCACGATGGCCGCGGAAAAATACTGTTCGAAACAGAGTCGCCACCGAATTTTATTCATTCCAAGAATGGAATAGGAAAATATCGATAAAACCTTTAAAGAGATAAGAACATGGTCATCGCAACCAATGTTCTAGGTTCGGGAGTCGGTTACATGAGGGGAAGGTATTAGCACCCCTCATGTCCATTGTACTCAACGGGAACCTCTTGATCGATTCGAGAGTAAAGTTAACTATGCTTGTTTGTTTTCTTCTAAGGTTTCTCCTATGGGGGAATGGATGGTTATAAGATAGGGTGCTCGCCAAGGATTGGGGCCCTTGTGCCTACGTATTTTTACTTGTAAGAAGTGGAAAATCAGAGCAGTCGTAGTTCGTGGGACTACGGGAAAAAGAGGGGATTGTGCTCGCCAAGATCATCGCAATCTTGTGCCTACGTATTCTCATTGATAAATGAGAAATCAGAGCAGCCGTAGTTCGGCTAACTACGGTAAAAGGGTTGTGTTTGGAATGAACGAGAGTTTAAGTCGCATTCTAACTGCTAAACATTGGCTTGTCTGCTCTCTAGGGGAGGCTGAAGCACTAGTTTGTTGTGCGCGGAAGAAGGGACTAAACAATGTTCTTTGGAAAGAGTGTATGAGTTGGAAATCGCGTGAGGGCGAAGGATTTAGTGTTTGAGAAGTTTCGGTTTGTTGAGAATTTTGTTTTGGAAAAGAAGATGGATTTGACTAGGTTTTAGAGTTATGGTCGCACGGGGGCGAGAAAGAGATTTGACGTGGTTGAATATTTTAAGGGAGAATGACGACTACTCAATAAACGAGACGTCAATCTCGCAACCAATTAGTCGGGATATCATTGGAATGCTAGATCCCAACAACACCTTTTTCATTCGATTAATTATGAAATTGTATTTGAATGGACAATGGCGATATTTGTCCAAATAGTTAGGGCGCGTGTTTTAAAAACGAAAGGTCGAGCAACTCACAACCTAAAGCGTACGCCCCAAGAGTAGTTTCTCAAGAATTCAAGGAGTGCGAGACTCCAAGAACTCAGTTCTTTCGTAATTTAATTAAGAAAATAAATTGAATTTAACGTACAGTTTAGAGACATACTAGGGTTTAGACTCGATCGCACGAAGATGAGGAACGAGATTAGACGAGTTGAAAACTTTAGGAGGAATGACGACTAATCGATAAACGAGACGTCGGCCTCGCAATCAATTAATCGGGATATTACCGGAATGCTAGATTCCAACGATACCTTTTTCATTCAACTAATTATAAAATATATTTGTTGGACAATGTAAGCTTATCCAAATAATTAGAGGAGGTATTTTAAGAACGAAAGTTTGAAGGGCACACCATACAAGGCGTACGCCTCAATAGTGATCATACTCGAATTCAAGGAATGCGCGACTCCAAGAACTCGATTCTTTCGTGATTTAATTTAGAAAAATAATTTGAATGGATGAGCGTACTCGGACTAGGCGCGCTAGGTATTTAGGAAATGTAAGATCAAAAGGATCACAAATCAAGGTGTGCACCTTGAGAGCAATCCCTCGAGAATTCAAGGAAGGCGAGATCCAAGAATTCAATTGTTTTGGAATTGTTTTAGGAAGAATAGTTTAATGTAATTAATAAAAATGTTTTTAATTTTCATACATAAAATAAATCCATAAAAAGGTTTTGATAAAAACTATTATAATTAATTGTTTTTGAGAAAAGTTTAATATTTTAGAAAAAGATGTTGACTTAATTAATAAAGTATATTTTTTAAAAGTTTAATATTAAAAATATTTATTTAGTAATAATTTTTGAAATATATTTTTTAAAAGAATAAGAGTAATATCTTATAAAAATATCTAATTAATAAAAACTATTTAAAAATTTTAATTGAGTGAAAAATAAATTAAAAATCGAAAGACGGGAAAACCACAGCTCATGGCGTGCGCCTTAAGAGCGGTTGTCCAAGGACTCAAAGGATGCTAGACCCCAAAAGCCCACTACTTTCGTTATATCTAAATTAAAGAAAAAGAATGATTAATTTAAGACTTAATTTTAAAAGAGCTTAAGTATTGAGAAATAAATTGAATTGAGATTCTTATCAATTAATCAAGACATGTAACAGAATCATGATCAAATCAAGAAAAATACTTACAAATACCATTGATGAAGGAGGTCTCAAAGCATCACCGCAAATTTGTTCAAATCTAATCAAGACTAACGTCACAAATTAACCACATTCGAGGCATAATCACCATTAGTGTTACCCCAAATCGGGCCCATGAAAATCCAATGACCCAAGCCATACGGGTCTGAAAACCATGATCTCTAATAAAAGGCGCAGTGTTTGATTTGATGAAGAAATTAACATATCATTTGCTTTTTGTTAATCAAAATGGAAAAGATAAAAGCTTAGTACCAACCCTTTTCACCATCGCATGTATAAGTGTATAAAAAACAAGATCTAATTTATGAATTTAATTACACAAATTACAGGTGTTATTAATTACAGCCCTGTTATGTATTTCACATTTCAACACCTATATATAAAAAACAAGCAGAATTATTTTAGAGATGAAAACAGAAACACCACATAATCTTCAATTCATAGATAGCCCATCACATAAGAGAAAAAAAATGTAAAACTCGGTATACCGTAATCGAGAACGACGACTCAAATAACAGCACTATAACAATTGTAGTTAACACGCCCCAATGATATCAACAATAGGTTCGATTTGGATAAGTAGAAACAAGTATTCTATATCAAATTGATAACAATACTGTAAAAACCGAAACTAACTTTCAAGCATACAAGTAACATACAGTAGTTACAGAGTGTTAATCCAACATCACTTACCCTGTTGAAGTTCTTACAAAACTAACATGGCGTGCGACAACCAAAATATGACCATGAAAACAACAGTTATTGTATCGATTATCAATGACGCATTAATGCAATGACATTAATCAGAAACAGAATAAAGGGGAAATACCAACCGAAGAGGTATGCACATCGCTGCGACTTGAGATTGTCGGAGGCGGAGCTTGAGAATGGACCGCATTGCCGCAAAGTCAAGTTGTTGCTGCTGCCTCATATGCGGCGTCAAAAAAAATCCATTCATCAGAACCACCTTTTCACCTGTCAAACATAAAACATGGCCTATGGCATTAAAGTAGCAACTCGAGCGTTCAAAAAAAAACCACGGTCCAATTTGAAGCGGATTTTTCCTTGGCTCAATCCCTGCAAGCTGTTTTGCTTTGAAACTTTCGTTCGGGAGCATTTGACAGGATGCGTTGCTTGAATTTGTAGCGTGTTTGTTGTATCAACAGAATTCGGCGACACCGCAACAAAATGTAATCACCCTTGCAAATAACAAGGTTGTCTTCTGAACCAAGAGTTGGTTCCTTGAGTCAACTGAAGCATCCGTCCCAGGAGAAGTTAGTTTAATCAAGTTATTAACACTTTGATCCTGAACCGAAAGTGGCGCAGCAGTAAGTATAGACACTTCTCCCCTTGAATTATCTTCAACAGCAGAAACATGTTGAGCAGAAGACCTAGTATTTATAGAAGAATGTGTTGTATACTTTCTGGTAAAGTCTTCTGCAGCTACATGCGAGTCAGCAGAAGTATCAATTCCTTGATCATGAATCCTGTTGAATTGCTGAGCTGATATAAACCAAATACGCAACGACAAACTGTCAATCCAAAATATGAAAAGCAAAATGAAACTATGAACCAAAACCTGTTGAATTGCTGCTAACTCAAACCTCACAAACAGTGACCTAAAAAAAGTAAACAAAAAATAAATCACAGATAAAAACGTTTCTGTCAAGTTACTGTTGTCCAGAACGTCGTGGCTAAACCGTTGCAAATCAACTTGTTGTTGCTGTCGAAGATGAACTTTGCGATGTCGACATAGATGGACTTGATACTGTTGATCTGGGCGTGTTGGTGGTGAAGCTTGTAGTGGTTATGGCTTTCAAAGATTGAACACGGTTAACTCCAATCCTGCGTTTTCCTCAAAACCAGCCGCGGTTGTCACAAGTAGTTGAGTTTGCCATCATGATGAAAACTAGATCAAACTTAAATCTGGACTTCAAGCTCTCACCCTGCACATAAACAGACACGCAATCCAAACAGACCAAAAGAAAAAAAACACATGAGCCGAGACGAAGAAAACAGGGCTAATGATAGAAATGCAACCCTTGTGAGTGTGGCTACAAAGTCGGAGGGGCGTGAGCCTATATTGTGTAGCTGTTGTAGAAGATGTCGATGATGATCTATAACCGAAACGAGGCCCCGGACTAAACCTCACCTATGCTTTTGACCATCTCACAATCACATCCGTACTCTCCTGCATCACCATTCTTCAAAAACTTTGGGCTCCTTCTCAATTTCCTTACCAGATCGCCTGTCAATCTTGGTGATAAGTTCAGCAAACTTCACAGCAATGTGAGAGGTGTGGAAGTCGAGCACTGGTGCGTAACCGTTTCCAATTTGTCCAGGATGGTTCATGATGATGACTTGGGGTGTGAAGTTGGCAGCTTCCTTGGCAGGGTCATCCTTGGAGTTGGATGCAACAAAACCACGCTTGAGATCCTTGACTGCAACATTCTTAACATTGAATCCGACATTGTCTTCCGGTAGAGCCTCAGTGAGAGCCTCGTGGTGCATCACAACGGACTTAACCTCAGTTGTCAAACCAGTAGGAGCAAAAGTAACAAGCATACCGGGCTTCACAACACCAGTTTCAACACGTCCCACCGGCACAGTTCCAATACCACCAATCTTGTAAACATCTTGCAATGGAAGCCTTAGGGGCTTGATACATCCAACGCACATGAAAACAGAGTGCAGAGAGGTGTCTGCTGTGGAAAATTAAATAACCGAGTAGCTATGAATCTTTCACCAAAAATAAACAATAGTCAAACTTGATTCATTCTCAATGTGCGTCGTGCAGTTCTGAATCGAAAACGTCGAGGCAGTGGAAGGCCTTGGTTGAGAATGAAGGATGTTGATGCGAAATGGTTCATGACTGTCGTTACTAGCTCATCTAGATGTTCAGTACCACAGTTGAATCGATGCATGCGACCATTGAGATCCTCAAATTTGAAGGGAAATGAATTTACAAAACCCGTAGAACACTTTGATGTATCTGCCCCATCCGATGTCACGAGCCCAGCAGCATCACTATGAGTATCAAAATCTTCTGGTGGCTTTAGAGCTAAAGCTGAATCCCAAAATTTTTGCATAATTATATTTGCCATATCATTAACAGCTCCAGAGCTACTCTCAACCAGGGAAATTGCAGCGTGAGTTATTTGTAAAACATCAATGCAAGCAGCAACATATCCATTTCTGTCTAGCACAGGAAGATGTAAAAATTTCCCATCGTGCATCATATGCAGGGCATCAAGTATTGTTGTGTCTACTGTTGCACAATCTGGGTTTGGAGTCATTACCTTTTCCACAAGAGTCAACTCGGGAGAGATATTTTGAGCCACAACACACATAAGTATGTCCTTTGACGTGAGTATCCCCTGAATCTTGGATCCTGACATGGATACGATAGCAGCTGAATTAACACGCAACTCTTGCATCTTTTTTGTAGCTACATACACGGGATCTGCTGCACATCAACATGAACCCTCTGAATTTCCTGATTCAAATGTTGAGCTTTTGCCATAAGCTCCTCCTCGCAACCACCAAACTCTGAGCCTCCCCCACGCGCCTTCTGCAACTCCATATTCAACGGCTCCACCGCCTTTAACTCCGGCTCCATCTTCGCAATCTTATCAACCACAGACCTCATCTACTGCTCCCTTTCCGCCTTAAGCGATCCAACATGTGCGTGCAACATCTGCAGCTCATGCTATGCCCCAGCAAGCTCCTGTCTCAGAACCCCATGCGTAGCAGCCAGCCTCTGATCCTCAGTAGCAACGCCATGATCATAACTAGCCATAACAGCAGTAGTCATCTCAGCAATCCCAAGGGCAATAGCTTCGCCCTTGGTCGTCATAAGCACAACCTCCTCACCAGCATCAATATCATTCTCAAACCTAAGCAAACCCGGAATCATCAGCTTAGCACCATAACAAATAGCATTAACAGCAGAATCCTTAACAACCAATCTCTTATAACTAGTCAAAAGAACTTCCAAAGGCATAACAACCCTCCTCAAATAAGTCTCATCGCGATTATTATCATAAACCCATTGAGCATCCATAACATCATGCATAGAAACCATATTGTCTTTCTCACTCATTATCCCGGACCTAACCCTCCTAAGCTCTTGCATATGACTACCAACACCAAGCAATAAACCCAAATGAACACACATAGTCCTAACGTAAGTACCAGCTTAGCAACATCAGGAACAGCTGAATGAAGTCTCGCAATACAAACATACTCTTTTCCAGCACCTCAAGCTGCTTCTTGTTATTGCTGCAAATTGAGACGCAAACAAGCCGAAGCGAATGAAACAGAAGCGCACCTCATAAAGACCAATGCAAATTCCAACTGTCTCAAAACCAATGTCGCAATTTCAAGCAAAATTGATTGGATTTGATAGCTGAAGATCAACCAAAATATTGCAACATCACGAATCAGCTACCATGTTGATTTTGCTATACCGAACCTTGCTGAATTAAGGCGTCGCGTTTACTTTTGTTGAATTCATTGATGGAAAACAAGGGCTTGTTGCTACCGAAGTTGCGAGCCATTGTCGTAGATGTCGTTGTTATTTGAGTTCATTGCGGGACGCAACTTCGTTGTGGTTTTGAAGTGGTGAGTCGCGAAGATTCGCCATTAATTCGTTCTTGAAAGGCTAGGTATCCCCGGCGAAGGCTAGTGGTGAGGAAAAATTGGAGGAGGTGAGTCGATTGAAGAAGGAAAGTTGGGTTTCGGAGAAGAAAACGAAGGTGAAGGTTATTGTGTGGTGATGGCGGAAAAAGGGATGATGGTAAAGGGTGAAGCACAAAACGGAGGGTTCAGAGTGAGTGAAGATGGTTATGAGAATCGGAGATCGAAGGGGACAATAGGGCGGCGGTGAAGATGCCGATGGAAAGGGGGCGATCGATTAGGTCTTTCTTTAGGGATTGTGAACAGTAACTTAGGGCTTCCAATTTGGGGGCGGCTGTTTTTTTAGGGTTGTGTGAACAGTGTTGCCCTTAATTCTAGGGTATGGTGAACAGTGACTTATATAACCCCAAATCCTTAAACCCTAATCCACCGTGTCCCTAAACAAATTAATTCATCTCTCTTTTTTTATTATTTTCTTTTAACTTATTTTTCTGAATAATAAACTAAATTAAAAAACCTATTTTCCTATTTAATTTAATTCTAACCATTAATTATAATTTAAATCTAAATTAATTAATTAAAATCTAATCTAATTTTTTTTAAAAAAATTAATCCTAATTAAATTCTAACTCCATTTTTAATCTATATTTTTTAAAAATTAAAAATTTCTAAATTATAATTAAGCTCTAAATTAAATCTATTTAATAAAAAACAAATTTAAATCCTAATTTCTACTTCAAAACTAATTAAAAAAAAAAACAATATATTAACCTATCACGAGAAAAATGAAATTATATAAAAAAACAGGTATACATATAAAAAAACAAATGCCACGTGGCATACCCTTATTGGGTTAAAAAGCGAAAATGCCCGTTTTTGCTGAAAATACGCTACGCTGTATAAGCGCGGTAAATTAAAAACAAAGTCGGGCAAATGAGAACTTTGAAAAAAGGTAGGACAAATTTGGGGTATGACAGGCGTGTTGAGAAGACTTGGCGACAAACCGTGACAAAGACGCGAGCATCATGTTTAGTGATTGGATGGACTTCTTTGTGTTTGGCATGGAGAACTCGGAGAAGGCCCTGCACTTGTCCATATTTGCTTCTATTCCTCGTTCTGTTAGGTAGAATCCGAGGAACTTACCTGCTCATACGTCGAAGGTGCCTTTTCAGAGTTGAACCTCATCTTGCACTTCCTTGTCGTTTCGAAGACCTTCCTAAGATGGATGGTGTGGTCGACCTCTTCTTATGACTTTACGATCATGTCGTCCATGTAAACTTCGAGCATGTCCCCGATTTCTCCCCAGAAGACCTTGTTCATCATCCGCTGATAGGTTGCACTGACGTTCTTCAAATCGAAGGGAATTACGTTGTAGTAATAGTTTCCCGACTCGGTCATGAAGGTCATATATTGCTTGTCGACCATTGCCATGGGGATTTGATTGTATCCCGAGTACGCGTCCATGAATGACAACAGTTTAGAACCTGCAGAATTGTCGATGAGTTTGTCGATGTTAGGTAATGGGTAAGCGTCTTTGGGACATGCCCGGTTGAGATCGGTATAGTCAACACACATTCTCCATTTTACATTATGTTTCTTAACTAGTACAACGTTGGACATCCAGGTTGTGTATTGGGCTTCCAATATAAAATTTGTCTCTAGGAGGTCTTTTACAGCTTTTTCAGCAGCCTCCGCTTTCTCAGGAGACTGCTTACGCCTACGTTAAACTATGGCCCTAGCAGTCGGATCTATGGAGAGGTGGTGGCATGCTACGTCGGGGTCGAGCCCGGGAATTTCCGATGCTCTCCACGCGAACAGGTTGGCGTTCTCCCAGAGGTAGGCCTTGAGTTGTTTCCTCGCCAGGTCGGGGAACCCCGTGCCAATCTTCACGCTTCTTCCGGGGTCGTCTCCAAGTGTGATGAGCTCGAAGTATCCATCTAGAATTGGGCGCGTTGGGTGGGAGGGTTGTCTGTTATCTGCTGGAGGCGTGTCTTCGGATTCCTCGCTCTGTCCCTGCTTGTCGGGGAAACAGTTGTCGAGGTCGATAGAGTTGACGTGCGGAAGAGGCTTTGGCTCCTCTGTTCGGGCTGGTCTGCCGACCGACTTGGAGGGAACGTTGCTTGAGTTGAGTCTTTTGGGTGCCGCCTCGATGTCCCTATGGAGGGTGACGACCCACCCTCTGGTTGTGTAGTACTTCATCTTTAGGTGGACTGTAGATGGTACCGCGGTCAGTTCGGTCAAGGTCGGCCTTCCCAGGATGCACTGGTATAAGGAGGGGCATTCAATTACCAGGAAGCAGACCTTCACCTGTCTGGGCGTCTCCTCATCCTCGAATGTGACGAGCAGTTCCACGTATCCCCAAGGCTTGGCGGTGGTGTTGTTGAAGCCTTAGAGGTCGGAGCCCACATATGGGGTCAAGTGGCTCTCGTCGAGCTGGAGGGTCGTGAACAGGTGGGCGTACATTAAAGTTTGTCATCTGAGCCCTGATCAGGAGGGGAATGCTGGAGTTGCCCCCCCCCCCCGGAAGCTCCTCGAGGTAAAAGGTAATCGGGTTTGATTGTCCTTTGAATCTGTCGAGGGTAGCGTTTGCCTTTGAGCTCTTGTCGATGAGTTCCTCAAACTTCCTCTTGACCGACCCGACCGATAGCTTGTTGGGCCCCCCGCCGGATATCACTAGAGTGGCGGGAAAATCCTCCAACGGACTGTGGGCGACAGCAGTCTAACGGGCTCGCTAAAAAGGAGGAAATCCTCTGGTCGGGAGACGCACAGGGCAACCTGCAGTTCCGTTTAGTCGGAGGGAAGTGACGCTTTTTCAACCCTCTTGGCCTCGTGGGTCTCAGGGCGGGGAGCTTCATCCCTCCGAGTATACTATTTCATATGCCCTTCCTTGATTAAGATCTTGATTGCATCTTTGAGGTGGATGCAATCCTCTGTGACGTGTCCATGGCTCCGGTGGAACCGGCAGTATTTGGACTTGTCCACGTTGGGCTTCGGGGATGTCGATTTTGGGAAACGAACACCGCCCCTCTGAAATTCTGAATTAATATATTCTGATAGGATGCGCTCGCGGGGAAGTGTGAGTAGTGTATACTAAGTGAACCGGACCGCTGATCCCCTCTGTTCACGGGGTCAGTCTTCGCGTCTTCTTTGCTTGTTTCGTCGAGGAGGAGCGGCTTCCTCATGCCTGGCGCCTCTGAAGCCCTCTCGGTTCTGTGTGTCTCAGGCGATGTTCGCGTTCTCTATCTCCTCGTACTCGATGTATGACTGAGTTATATGAAGAAGGGAATTCAAGGTACGGGAACGTTCGATCCCAACGGCCTTGGCGAAGTCGGAGTGAGGTTTTATGCCTCTTTGGATCAAGAATTTCTTCATATCATCTGTGGTGGACACCTGGATAGTCTCTCGATGGAACCTCTCTATGTAATCTCGGAGAGGCTCGTTCTTCCCATGGATAATGGCTTCCAGGGCCGCTTCTGTCTTCATATGGCACTAGGAAGTCGTGAAGTGCCTAGAGAATTGCCTTTTCAATTCACCCCAAGAGGTGATGGAGTCGGGCGTGAGGCGCTTGTACCACGCCATGGCACCCTTCCTCAGGGTAGTGGGGAACAACCTACACTTGATGGCTCCCCGAATGTTCTGATAATCGAGCATCGCATTGATGCTTTCGATATGGTCGTTCGGGTCAGTCGTGCCATCGTATGTTGCCAAGGACGGGGGGTTTCCATCCCGACGGGTAGTGGAGCCTCCCTGATGGCCCTACATAGTAGCGAGCGTTGGACGTCTTCGTCACTCCTGACGGGCGACAGAGAAGGGGTGGTTGATCCCTGGTTGTTTCTGTTCCGTCGGGAAGGACTCTTCGGTCGGGGTCTCGGTCTGGAGGCGCCCCCTACGGCTGTGTTCTTCTTCTAAGCTGGGGAGCGTCGCTCTTTTCGGGGAGGTGACATGTCCCGTTTATAGGAAACCAATTGTTGTGGTCGCTCCAAATGAGGGTGACGCCTAGTCGGTTGGAGAGAGGGGCTCCGAGAATCGTCAACGGGTCGTGTCCTACGTGGGGAAGGAGAGGGGCTGATGGAAACTGGGCAATAATGTCTCCGCGGGGGAGAGCGTGGTGGTCATTCTCTCTCGAGCATCCCTATTTGCTCGTTTTGCCCAAAGATCATTAGGTTGCTCTGGTTGATCGCCACGAACAGGGCCACCACAGTAGGGTCGGCGCCAGTTGGTACCGGGATTGGCTGGTAAACAGTCAAACTATCTAAGCGTTGAGCGGCGTTGAAGGTCGCGTCTTTTAAGAAGGAAGAGGAAGTGCCCCCGTCCCTGTAGTCGCCTTTTTCGTTGCGGACGGTCGCGTTGGAGTCGTGGTCGTCCCCGTTGAAGAAGTGGGCGAAAGAGGTTTCTAGAGCATTGTCATTGCGTAGGCTGGCCATGAACGGAATGGAAGTTGAGGATTTCTTTAGTTCTTGAGATTTTATGCTTGGATAGGAGAAAGAATGGGGAAGCAAAGGGTTCCCACAACGGCGCTATTGATCTCACCTGATCAGAGAGAAATCAGTAGCCTGCCACGCATCGTGAGTTGTTGCCTTCACCGGTGTTGTAGAGGAGGATGTGGTGTACATGCAAGGTGTTTCGATGCTTAAATGCGTAACGAAATCAGAGAAAGAGAGCAAGTACAGAAAAAAGTTGTAGTGAATGAGATACCTGACCCTCTAATGAAAGAGGGTATTTATAATGTGCCCCCAGCACAGGACCAACAGTTTCATTGCATTGGACCGGATTATCAAGCCCAACACAAGTAACTATCAGGACTTACGTGGCGTAGTGAAGACCAGCATGTGGTCTTCGCCCTGGATCAACTGCCCCGTGATCTTCGAAAGGTGGGCTGACCAACTCTTTCGAAAGTAGGTAGTTGCCTAATGACGTGTCCCCGCATGGGGGCACGTGGAGTCCGTGGGAAAAGCGTGTGAGCTTTCCCCGTGCAAGATAACGTTATGCCCGGCTAGTGTGCCTTGTCAAGGTTTATGCCCGACAGAGGGGATGGGGCCTTGTTGAGCCTCATTAGCATAGTATTGGATTGGACCTGCTCGACTGAAGGGCAGGTCTCAGCCCAGTCCAGAACAAATTTATTTTAGGTTTTTTTTAAAAATGTGAAAACAAAAAATAAATCAAATATAATAGACAAAATAAAGATTTTTAAGGTGGTGTCTCGCATTTAATCCCTATGATCCTTGAGTTTTTTTCTTTTCAGATGAAATTGCACTGTAGAGTCAATTTTTCAAAATACCGAGTTTCTTACGCTAGGTAGCGTAAAAGGCATAAACTCGAGAACTCAAGGGGCAAAACGCAAAGATACAATTCATATAATTCTAATATTGATTAAAATCAACATAGGGTCTCTAGCAACAATGTCAATTTCAATTAAAAAATTGTGTAGTAAATGAAGTTTAGGGTTTTCAAAGATGATTTCCGAATTCACTCCTAAAATTTTCGAAGATGCATCTCAAAATTAAATTTTTGCAAAAACAAAATAACTACTTGATTTAAAAAACATGAAATAATTTAAAGTGCGTGTAAAAGTACATTTTCAAAAATTTCTAAAATGTGAATCAGTCACACACCACAAAGGCGAAAAGCTCCTAGTTAAATAGACATTTTTCACCCTTAAATCTTTGTTCCCTCCGGTTTCCCAGCCCCTAGTATAGGATTTTTCATTGTGATAAAAACCCTCTATTGTGACCACAAAGGCGAAAAGCTCCTAGTTAAATAGACATTTTTCACCCTTAAATCTTTGTTCCCTCCGATTTCCCAACTCCTAGTATAGGATTTTTCATTGTGATAAAAACCCTCTATTGTGACCATGATCACCACAAAGGCGAAAAGTTCCTAGTTAAATAGACATTTTTCACCCTTAAATCTTTGTTCCCTCCGATTTTCCAGCCCCTAGTATAGGATTTTTCATTGTGATAAAAATCCTCTATTGTGACCATGATCGTCAATTAGCGGTCTCAACATTGGTAGCGTGGGTGTTAATATCCGTTACTTTGAAAAAAACATAAAGCTCATCTGTTTACTATTATTTTGATACCTTAGTTTAAAAAAATCATATTCATCCTTAGCTATTCAAAATGTCCTACATTAGTCTTTTTTGTCCTGTTAAAAACAAAAAAATTCAATAATTAACCGTTAAATTTGTAATTAATTAAACAAAAATGACTAATATAAAATATTTTAAAGAATTAAGAATTAATATAGACTATTTTAAAATTAAAGAAACAAAATGAATTTCAAAATTAAGATAAAAAGAATATATTATTTTTTATGTGATGAGAGATGGTGTATCCCTCGATGGCCCCTCGTGTTTGGTCGGGTCAGTTATTTATTTTGGATGCCATACTCATCCCTCCTTTGACAAGTCATACAGACCCTATCTTTTATAAAACTTACAGACCATGGCCTTTGATTGGAGTTCGTTCAGCCGCTGTCAAAATCTAAAAGATCAAAACAAAAAGATTCAGGCATTGACCGAAGCATTCTTTCATTTTAATTACTGCTAAGATCATTTGTTCTGCGGTTTTCATGTTCTGCAAAATTGAATAAGAATGACTACATCGGAAATCATGTCATGCAAGAACTGAAAAATCGGGTGTCCATTCTTGTGGTAATATGCAGCTTATAATCTAGGTAACACCATGTAATCATCTATTATGAAAAAACCTGAGCTAATCCGTTTTATTTCACAATTCGGGAACCATATTCCTCTCGACAACATATTAAAATAACTTCATTTGTGTATGGGTCAAACTACCAGACCCTGCATACAATATATTTAGATATATGTGTTTGACAGACAGAAAGCTAGGTTAGGTTAACCTCGCATCTACTCTAATAACTACAACTCATAATTGGGCCACAAGATAAGAGAAACGACAGATTAAAGTTACACTAATGTATAAATAAAATGGCTTCCATAATAACAAATTATATTCATACATAAAAAGCTTTACACCGGTGGTTTTCTATGTGCTCCTTAATGTTGCGGTAAAGACGGTCTCTTTTCCACCATTTCATAATGAAGAACAAAATTATCCTGCGAGAAGTTTGTCCATTAGAAGCATAAATAAGACAATTACTTTGTAAATAAATAACATCCAACAGAAGAGTGGCGGCGGTGTGTTCAAGACACTCACCCTCCGGACAGTTTCAAAAGTGCTTGGATCAAAACAGTGGTAAGATCCTCTCTCATATGTGTTTGTTTTGACAAGCGGCTCCATGTTGGGGACTCTTATATACCACATGCGATGCTCTTTGTGATAAAACCAGCCCCGTTTGTACCTGAGAGCAACAGCCATAGCTTGTTAGTAATGTTTGTATTGATAAAAAAACAAAAAAAAAAAAATACAAACAAAACAAAACAAAAGGGTGCATATGATCATAACACCACAAGGGTGTATATGAAGTGATAGAATTCATACAGTTCATTTGCTGCATATAGTTGTGCTTCGTCTTTAGGCATGCTGCAATAAAAGATCAAATTTAAATTACTACTGTAACTATAATAACATGCAAGCATAGTGAAAGTGATAGGATTGGTTTCAATAGGCACCTGTAAAATATGTAAAACAATGTATCCAAAGTAAACTTTGCAAAATACCCTTGCTGCATCACATAAAAGATTTGGACCAAATAAAAAGAAGAAAATATATAAATGACGGTGAAAATAAATAAAGGGAAAGAAAGAGCGCCTCACGTGTAGGGCAGGAGGTGGTTTAGCATAATAACATTGAAGCACACTAAACTCCGGATCACCCTTAGCTGGTTCCTCTGACCAAGGAGACCCAAAAGTCTTGTGAAGATTTTCTGATGAATTCAAATTTAATCCGAGTGTTGTAAGATCGATTCCAAGAGCAAGAGATGTCAGATCGGGATCACTCATCCTGATTACACTTAACAAGCCAAGCAAACCAAATGGATCAGGAGCTGGTTGTGCAGTTTGCATAGACTTCATGCCATGATCCCTAAAGGTCTGATTTACAGCTGACATTTGCTGAAGGCGAAACTGGGACTGATTCTGGTGCTGTTGATACTGCTGGATGAGCTGGTCATATGAACCCGTACCAGAAACATTATTTGGAGAATTTAGTGGCCTTAATCCAATGCCAGGAGGTCCGCTGGTCTAAATCAAAAACCAGAACTAGAACGTCAGAAACATGCTTCGATAGGAATATGGAATTTCAGCTCAATTGGAAACCTAATGTTACATAAAAAGTTTTAAAATAGAGATGTATTCTCACACAAGCAAGTTCCTCCTCATTTACATTAAGGAAAGCCTGTACCTGTGAATGATACGTAGAGTTTGGAGACGGAAAAACGTCCGACCCATGCAGATGAAGATCTTGATTGTTCACAGATGAAAAAGAGACACCACTGTTACTGGCAGAAGGAGTATGCTGCTGTTGCTGTTGAGTACGATGTGATGAATAAGATCCTCCCAAGCTGAAACCGGCAGACCGCCCCATCTGCAGAAAGAATCCAGGTAAGAGTGAGACAAGATTTAGGTCTAATAATATCATAAACAACGATAAAAACACTTAAAATGTATCTTATTATTTACTGTATGAAACTCACGGAGAAATGCTGTGACTGCATCATTGACATAGCATTGTCATGAAGTTGTTCTTTCTGATGCATATCCATAGTAAACTCTCCATTACCACCTGTGTACAAATATTATGATAAAAACAAATGCACAAAACCAACTGACTAACCTCTGTAAATTAGATTTCTCAGTTCTGCGAACGAAGATGACTAAAAATAATAAAAATGTCATCAGATACAGACTACTGAGATGTTACTTCCAACAAGTCATGAAATGTTCAACAGTGCAAATATCATAAATCTTTCACTCCTCTTCAACAATATAAACCATTAAAGCATCTTTACTTAATGTATGACAGGTCACACACACACACACACACACACACACACATATATATATATATATATATATATGTGCAAGGAACTGTAGTAGTTCCTGTCAAAAATGAAAAGCAAATGGAGACAACATTGATGCATTCTGCACAACATTATGAAGCTAAAAAGCATATAACCCCCAGGAAGAGTATAAATTTCACTCTAAAGTCTATAACCCCAAAAACAAGAAAATAACACAGCTGAGCAACAAAATTTTTTGAACAAAATATGTAACAAAGATCAGTCAAATTATAAATAGTACCTTTGTATCCTGGTAAAGCTGGGAAGTCTTCATTTTGAATGCTAAACTCTTGGTTTTGTTGTACAATAGGACTAAGACCCTGTTTTCGTAAAGAGCCTGAAATTTATAGATTACATTATTCTTTATTGTAGATGGTGAATAATGTAATAAGCAAAATAAAATTCTCCATTACACACCCAACTGTCCTTGAGGCCCCCCAGCAGAACTAGGGCGACTTGATAGTTGAGGGAAGTCATTGAGGTCAAAGGGTGAACTGTCACTGGAATTCAAATCATTCAACATTCCCATAGAGTTCAAGTGATGTACTGCTTGAATATGGCTTTGTGAAAGTGGACCTCCAGCACTTGGATAAGAATTTCCTAGCATTGAAATTACCTGAGGAGATCCTGAACCAAAACATAAGAAGGTCTGGCTTTATCAGAAAGAAGTACAACATAGCTTCATGAGATTCAAAAATGAAAACTCAGATTATAAAATGCAACAGAGTGCATAGTAAGAAAATTGTATCCAAGATAATAAAGTTGGTAAGATATGAAAAGCTCGTCCGTGAAAAAGAGTACAGTGTAGTATACTACTATATTTTCCCAGATAAATATAATTTTATACGTAAAAATATATATAAACAAAGTTTGCATCACTTTAATATCTAGATTCTAACTCTTTTGAAAGAGATCTCAACTAAACATATGAAGATAACCTCAATATATTTGGATATTCCTTAGGAGAAATTGTATCCAAGATAATTAAGTTGGTAAGATTTGAAAAGTTCATCCGTGAAAAAAAAATAGTGTAGTATAGTACTATATTTCCCTGGATAAATATAATTTTATATGTAAAAATTTATATGAACAAAAGAATGCATCACTTTAATATCTATATTCTAACTCTTTTGAAAAAAATCTCAACCTAAAATATGAAGATAACATCAATATAATTGGATATTTCTTATGAGAAATAATACTTCCACATCATTTTAATGAACTTGTTATGACTACCAAAATACATACCTTGAGGAAGCACGCCACTCATCAATCGATTTTGTCCTTGCACGCCTAAGCCACCAGATCCGCTGCTTCCATTTAAATTTAGACGTGAAGCAAGACCAGGAATGGACAATCCTCCAGAGCTTATCCTCCCAATGTTTCCCCCAGCAACCATGTTTCCCATCGAACTTGTTATCCTCGGACCTGCATTTCCCAAAATTGGGGATACTCCCAATCCTGGAACAGCATTACGGTTACCAATTGCAGCAGAAGTTGGAAGAATCCCAGGAATAGAACCTGCAACTCCATTTGTGCTACTATTAAATCCAGGATTTCCTACAACACTTATACCTCCTCTACTGTTGACTCCTGAATGTCCGTGAGAGCTTCCATGAGATAGCTGCAAATATGATGTATAGACATTTGGAAATACGTTAAACTATACACCAGTGGAAAGATAATGAAAGACAGAACAGATAAGTATACTCAATAGCTCAGCAATTATCCTCGAGATGTTCAAACACAGGCACTCATATGTACCTGTGACAGAGCAGCAGGTAGATTATTTGATGAAAATCTTCCACTCGAAAGACTTGATGTAGGTTGCTGAACTGCTCCAGATGGCATGCTGTTTATTGTTGAGTTTCTTGATGTGAGTGTACTGGGCATGTTAGGAATGTTAAAGCTCCCGTGCATGTTGTGCAACCCCTGAATACCACCTGCAGCAAAAAGGTAGTGATTGTGAAATTAAATAAAGGAGACAATAAAAAGGATTGATTCCAGCACAATCTTCCCACCAGTGTGCTGATAAATTGGCGAGGCTGCACCAGACTGACTAGAGAATGATGTAGTAAAAGAACGCCCAGCACCGTCTGGAATATTTGAAGCAGATCCGTTCAGAGAAGACTGCAAACAGAGCTCTGTTATAATTTACATCAATAGTGAATGAAAGGCCAGAAAAATAAATCAATATCTGACAAAAACAATAAGAATAATAACAACAATAGCAATAATAATAGCAGTAATAATATGATAATGATTATAAATTTTATAAAAATAAAAAATAAAAATGAAAAGTTGCATTGATTCTATTTGATAGATCCAATATGCATAAGCCATGATATATAGAACAGATAAAAATTATACTCGAAATAAGTCATTTTTACCACAATCCTAAAAATAATGATTAGGAATCATACTCTCTTCTTAATATAGAACTCAATTTTGGGTAGTATTTTATACTTAATTAGGATTTGTTAAAGATTTATTTTTAGTAACTCTAGATAAAAACTAACTTACAGATGACTAATGTCATTCCGATTTTTGAGTTAATTATAATAGTGATATTTCCTTGTTCTTGTAGAGTATCAAAAATCAAAGTAAGAGGAGTGCCCCACAAAGTACCCTAGTTTTATTGTTCTAGATAGAGGGATATTCTAGACAGAGACATACTACAGGTTTATAGTTCAACACCATTCATGTTCCTCTCTCGCTACATAAGCTAGTTCTACACCACTCATGTTCCTCTCTCGCTACATAAGCTAATATTGGAATTGGCTTCTGAAATATAAAAACGTTGGCAACTGCGTAATATCAAAGAATGTGAGCATGCATGCAATACCAGAGAATGAACAAAAAAAACTGATACACCAAATATGAATGATCATAAGAGACGGGATAACTAAGCTAGAATGTTAACACAATATCTAAATAAGCTTGAATATCAAACTATAAACTGGGGATGAAGTCATATAAATCCTAGTAAGAGCCATTTACTTGATTCATCATTATTAAACAAGGTGCTCAATGAAATTAAAAAAAATTCTAACTTCTAAATCATAGCAATTTGCTGTTGATGATAAGATAACTGATGAAAATTGTATATTGCTTGTTCTACATGGCATAAGGGGAATACATTAAGTAAGCCGGACATTGCAGGAATTTCAACAGATCAGGCAACAATTCATCCCCGCAACGAGAACAATGCGTAGAGTATTTTCCTTGAAACCAATCCCCAACCTGAACACGATAACACGTTGAAGAAACAGCATCAGATGCAACATAATTCATTATTAAACCATCAAAAGAGTAACAAAATAAGCACAATACTTCACACTTGCGATCGCGAGAGAAAGATCACGAAAAAGGTGAAATGGATCGATCTGATACGAGAATTTCGAAACTGAATTTTGTCTCGGTTTGCGTAATTTGATTCCCCTAATTTGCGATGGGGAATCCCGAAACCCTGGCCTCCGACGACTTTCCGACCAGAAAAACTGGAACTTCGGGACAATTACTCTGTATGTTGAATCGTTGCCGGAAAACGGAGTCGGTTAAGGGTTGAGCAGATCGGAAATGGAAGAAATGATCTGGTTGGTCTGAGGTGCGGTGGCCAAAAGTAGACGCGATGAGGAAATTAGGGTAGACACTGGAAACTGGTTTAAAATTGGGCTATCACTTTTATTTTGGGCCCATTTCTTCAATAATTCAAATGGATATAATTTGCTCAATATATTAATATAGAAATATAATTTGCACGAACTAGTGATGTGTGGGCACATCATTTTATGTGGTTGGAAAAATATGACTTGTAACGTTCGTTAAATAATATAATATGACAACACCTTTATTATATGTATGTGTGTAGTAATAATTTTTTTTAAGCAATAATATCAAATTATATTGATAACTGTTAGCAAAAGCTATATCAATATAATTTAAGAACTTCTTTTTCCACACTATTTATTTCTTGCGCATGGTCTGGAATTTCAGTTTTTGAGATATATCTCCAAATACATCTTATTTTTTAGTAAACGTTAATGAAATTCGGAGATATATCTTTGAAATTATTTTAAACCTTAAATGCTGACAATATGTCTCCCATAACCCTTTTTATTTGAATATTTTCGGAGATATGTCTACGATAATTTTCTGAAGATACATCTATGAAGTGTATCAGTATAGTTTTTTTATAGCACGCTACGTATTTGTTTTTAGATGAATTATGAAGCACAATTTCAAATAAAATAACAGACATACAAAATAATATAGCAATATAATAGTAAAATGTTGTACATCACAAAATTTAAAATGTAGTAACAATGTCAGAAAAAAAAAGTACAAAGTAGAGTACTACATCAAAATAATAATAGGTTTCTATTGGGTGTGTTTGACAACCTCCCGTCTACCTCTTGTGCCTCCTCTGCATGGTATGCATCCTCGCCCTTCGATTCCCTCTCACCCGTTCTCGCGCGATGTTTGCAGTATAATAGTGCCCCATGTGCCTACGCAAGAATATGATCCAGTATTCGCCTGGCAGCAGACCCCTCAAGGAAGATACCTTCGTCAATGTTTGTCCGCACAATCTTCACTATGCGATGACAACGAGGCAAGACATCCACAGTATGATCTAGCTAAGCCTGCTACTTCTCTAGAATCTCCTGATGAGTTGGTCTCGGCGGATTCCCGAAGAATTCGGCACCATGTATGAATATAAGACCTTGAAGAACCATTTAATGTATTCATCGGCATAGCTCCAATCATTTGACGTTATGGTAGCCCGAGCCTCCTCTAATACCAGATGACTCTGATAATCAACAAACATCTCCTCTATCAATATATGAGTCAAGGCAGAAGGAGCAGAGACAACAGGTATTTGAGGATGGTCTGGGTGTACCCGAGCTGCCGCATGACGTGCTCAGACATATGAGGAGCAATGATACACGATTCGTAGGCCAGACATCCAGAGTATAGAGATATGTTGTTAAATGGTTGCGTATGGCGGTGATCCACGTAGTAGTTGAAGTGAATGTCCTTAGTAACAAAGTGGTAAAGAGAGACTCTGAAAGGCTCAACTGCCTGGTTCCCTCTCGACGGGATGAAAGCACAGGCACGAGGCATCTCCTTAGTGTACTCATTCCAACTCACCCAGCCAGCGATGCGTGGAAAGTGCTGAAGAATCCAAGCCTGAAATGAAAATAAAAAGCATTCAGGGATCAAGAATTATCGCAAATATGAAATGAAAAAGATTTAAAAAAAAACATTCAAAGATAAAAAATTATTACCACCAGTAGTGTCATGTTGCCTATGACCTACTCCGTCCTCCATCGACATTCATCTCTTAACTTTGAATACAGATAGGTCAGCCAAGCCGCCCCCTAGTTGTACTCATGGATCTGTGTGAGATCCAAGAAGTAACGGAGGTATGCAACATCAGTTAGGTGGCACTTGTGTCTACAAAAATGCATATGTCAACCAAAAAAGGAAAATATGCCCTCAAAGCATGAATCCTATGTAAGGGTACCTGCTCGGCATCATCATCAGCCCAATGCAACAATGATCTCATTATCATATATCTTCTTCAGGAACTTAAACCTAGCATGAGCACACCTGGTCCTATCCACCTCCTTAATTGCGTCCCCTGGATCAACTCCTAGATGCTCCACCATTATCTAGACCACCTCGTCTTTGGTCATCCTGCCATGATGGAGGAATATCCCCTGATCAGAAGATGCAACAAAGATGAGACATCATTCAGTGTGATAGACATCTTATCATACGGGACATGAAAAGAAGATGTATCAAAATGTCATCTCTTCACGAATGCATTAAGCATCCCGTGATTGACCAAACTATAATCGATCATGCATATGTCACTCAACCCAGAAGCGATCATAATCGACTAAAACCACTGCTCATTTGGCTGATGCAATGCTAAAATCTTCCTCTCATGGTTCAGAAACTTCTAAGGATCACGCACCTGCGTATTTTCAGAAATAATCAATGTCAGTAATACTCAATGTTAGAAATAATCAATGTTAGCAATTTAAATTAACGTAAAAAATAAATCCAAAATCAGACTAATTTTACCTCTATGTCCCATATATGTTTGGCAGTATGGTCTATATATAAAGGAAGTATGGACATATCAGATAGACCTCATTCGAATCCATTTAGCTCGACATCAACAACCTCACCCTCCGAAAGTGGCACCGGTGCATCAAGATCATCAGCAGGAGGTGGCATCAGATCAGCAGGAGGTGGCATTGATGGATCATGACACCTGTGGGGGGATGGGGGAAGTGACACGTCAGTTGGTACATCTCATCTTCTACGGGAAGAAGAAGAAGAAGAAGAAGAAGGTGGAGTGGCCTGAGATGAAAATTGATTGGCTTGAGATGAAGGTGGAGTGGCCTGAGATGTAGGTCGAGCGACAGGAGTAGACTTAGCCCCAAGATCAGATTATGCCCCAGAAGTCGATGCCTCTGCCTGAACAGATGTACCTGTTACCTCTGGAACTTGTAGGCTCTGTTCTTGTCGAATGGATGCGTATTGAGAAACCTGTTTGAGTCTCAGTCTATCGACTCTGTCAACCATTATGCATGCAAGGTAAAATTAGGCATACAATTAGTTTACGCAAAAGAACAACACAAATAAGAAAATTATATAAAAAATTAGACTGAGGAAATTTCGGAGATATATCTACGAAAATACCTCTTACACTATTTCGGAGATGTACCTCTGGAATTTCCCAGAGCATATGAAACGTTTAAATTTTCCAGAGATGTATCTCCGGAATGTTCTGAGAACCAGAGGTCACGATAATGGTGTCCTCTGCTACTTAGATTGTGAAAATTAATAACCCGGTCGTCCATTTCAGCCAACAAACGATGCATACAATTACTCTAAACTATGTTTCATGTGATTTTTAAACATTTCTACACCTAATATTTGATTCTAACTCATTTACAACAAAACTTGAATATTTACCAAAAAATCGAAAAACTTACTCAAAATTTATGATTTGGAAGATGTTGAATGGTGAAATGGATTATGCTTGATGTTTCGTTGAGCCTTTTATTGATAAATTATGATTTGGTAAAGTTGGAGAATATTGAGAATGAGAGAATGGAAGAGTTGTGTTTGAATGAAAATGAAAAATGTGGGAGAAGAAGAATTTGGCGCGGTATTAACCTCCAAAATATTTTGGAGATATATCTTCGAAATATTTTGGAGATATATCTTCGAAATATTTTAACGTTCACTTGAGTTTTTATGTGTCCGAAGATTTATCTCCATAATCAAGGGGCATATGTTGGAATTCACGTGGTATGGAAGAAGTCAACATGGTGCAATAAGAAATTCTCTATAATTTGATTTGTATTGGGTTTACTAGGCCTTTTGTTTTTGTAAGAATGGCTCGTTGGACTAGATTGTTTGTCTAACCATTATGCTCTATTATGATGAATCATATCTTACTCATCACAAAGTTTTTTAGGGTTTTTTGAATTTGGTTGATTTGATAACCAATGCGAGATATGTCTTTCACTTCAGTGTCATTCTCGTTCTTCTTTTCAACTTCATCCACTGTCATTTTACAACCATTTTCACTTCAATCTTAGTTAAACCCATGATTCAAGCTACCTAAATCATGTTGATAATGGCTTAGTTCTCATATGCGAGAGGGTTATAATACCCTTTTTTATTCCAGGTTATTTATATAATTATGTTGTTGTCTATGTCAAGGGATACGACTCCCAAGTTCTAATCACCAGTTATGGTAGGGTTGGCATTCGTGTGAATGATGATAAGGCTTTTGTCAACATTGATGTTTCTTTGGGTTTGCTTTGTGTTGTTCTTCTTGTAAGCTTCTGATTTTCTATTATCTTCCATGTAGTAAGGCTTATCGTTATTATTAAGCTCTTGATTCGAAAGCTTATTAATGATTTTCTTTAAGATTTTAAGGTGGATGTTTGTGTTTAATATATCCTCAATGCCTTCGTGGTTGTTTTCCAATAGAAGACTTTGATGATTATTGTTATTGTACCGCGTGCGAAATTTATGCTCATTGTTTATATTGGCCGAACCATTTTGAATGTCATTAAATATATGATTGTTGTCTTTATTTTGATAACTCATATGACCTTTGTCTTATTTAAGGTAATTATGTTGGCTCATACCATTTCATCGATATACATCTTTGTTGACTCTATTGTTCTGATTGTCATTATCAAAATTATAAGTGTTGTTTTTAATGGCTACCTTGCTAAAAAAATTTCCATGGACTTATTCTTGATATTGCTATTATTCCAAGTATTATTGTGAATTTTGAAAGGGTTGCTCTTGTTTATATGCTTAGGTAAATTAAATTTTCCCTGATAGGCTTCTTATTAAATAGACTTACTAGTAGTGTAATGAATGTAATTTTGCTCTCAATGTTTGGCATAGATTCGGACTTGAGCTTTAATTTTTCCCTCTTGGTTTTCTTCTGTTGGATGTTAATTTAAAACTGGTTATGATTATCTTTATCCTTTATGTTTGTATTCCTCAACCATCTAGCCACATGATTATCCTTACAATTATTGTTGGTGACGTTGCAGGTCCACTTAGACTTTATGGATTACATTATTGTTGATTCATGTCAACGCAATTTTTATTCCAATGTTGATGGTTTCCTTGAGTATCTTCATCTTTATGGCACATCTTCTTCTTGCCTTTGTCTTCTTTTTTTATCATCTTTGTTGTAGTTATGAGTCCAAATCCAACTTTTTTTGTCACCTTTCAGACACGTTTTATGATTGGGGTTCTTATTTATTAAGTTATCAGATGAAGGATCCTTTATGACCAGAGGTACATTGTTATTTCTAGTGATTTTCTTCTCAGCATATGATTTCAATTCCTATTCTCAGTATTATCTTTATATATGAAATATGATGTTAGATCATCTTCCTTTTTACTAGTTTTAGCATTTACGAACGTGATAATCGGGTCCTCTTCAATTTTTATGCTGATGATTGAGATGGTTAGCCTTGCATGATTGCAGGTTTTCTTGAGGCTCCTCATCCATGGGATAAAAATATCCCTTTCTTTTATCTTATTTCATATCATATTTTTTTATTCTTTTGGTAACTATTGTGATTATGATCATTGTAGGACGACTTTCATTTATTGTTTTTATCTATCATAAACTTTAGAGGTATTCTTCGTAATCTGTTGATTGCACATGTTGTTGTTTTCTTTATAATGTTTCCTACTATTATCCTTATTAACTGCAAATATGTTCTCTTTTTTGCTTTGAGTGTCCTTAAGGCTCTTATTAATCTTGGTATCTTGAGTTTGCCTGTGGATATGGGTGTTGCTTCTTGGCCTTTTACTACTATATTTTGGATTCAGGTGTTGCTTTCTCTTTCTATAATTTTGGTTATCTTCATGGTTGGTATCTTTTTTGTGTTGATTATTTTGGGACTGAGTTTTCCATGTGTTACTGTTGTACTTGTTCACATTAGGATAAGTATATTGGTTATTTCCTTTAAGACTAATGTTACTCAGATTCTGGACTTTAAAGTTAAAGTTGTTGATTTTCTTGTTTCTAATGTTGGTATGTGATTGCTAATGAGGGCAACATAGTTAATGGTGTTTATATTTGTGATAAAAAAAAAGTCTTCAAAAAAACTCCCTTATTCCTAGCCCACCAGTTGTTGTTGATAATGGCTATGACATTATTTATAGTGACTTTCTCATTGTCTTTTCTAATGTTCTAGATCCAATCCTTATTATGATTGTCTTGATCATTAAACTTGACGTTTAAGGTAGAGCCAAACTGATGACTTCTCGGCAAGTGTACCAATAGTGTCGAAGTAATAAAAATAAAGATCGCGTCCATAGAGATTAATATCTAACAAAGTTAAGATTGTGCGAATTTAAATGTAAAAAATTAGGGGGGTCAAGTTATTTCACAAAAATATAAAGTTGTTTTGAATTAAATAAGAGAGAGCGTTTGGGTTTTATGTGAATCCCTTGTTTATCCCCTATTGATGTTTAGTGCATTATACAAATGATAAGGTCGATATATTTTTACAACGAACTAATAAGACCATTGTGCCCAATTCTTTGGTGTATAACTCACTGACTTATACTAGAGGTATCATATCCATATTCAATCAGCGTAAGTGAAGTGAGGCGTTGTTGCAGTACGTTAATCATAATTCCACTACTAGAGGTATATTATCCTTATTCAACCAGCATAAGTAGATTAATTGCCTTATGTTAAAAGCATAGGCTTAGGGTCAGTAATCCCTAATCGTATACAACCATACAATCAGTGCATCCACAAATAACAAGTGTTAAGGACATAAGCAATTAAATAAAAATATAACTTTAATTATCCATATAACATCAAATTAAACATGTGATCCAACAGGTTCAAAACAAGCTCATCAAACAAAACCTAATATAAAGTAATTTAGTTACTCATTATGATACAATAAAATACCAAGCAATCAGATGAATATAGTATGTGAAATCCTTGAAGAGTTTGGCCTCAAATGACTTCCAATGCTCTCAAAATTGCCCTTCGAGTAACTTTTTTTGTCACTTTCAAGCAAGAAAAATGCATAATCCCTAATTTGTACCAAAAAAAGCCTATTTATAGCCAAACATTGCGTCTGAACACGTCTGATTTTTTTCCCATTTTTTTAGCTCATCTCGTCCATGATGGCTTGTATCATGCGAGCGATGCTCTTGAGAAATCCAGTAGCTATTCGTCTTTTTGTGCCTCTTTTTCCTAGTTTTGGCTATTTTCTCCATTTCATTCGCTTGGTTAATATTGGCTATTCCTTGGTACTTTTGCTTCACTTTTACTTGATATTTCACTAAAATAACTCTAAATAATCGTGAAAACTTGTAATGATAGAGTGTCATCACAACCTCAAACTTAATATGTTGCTTGTCCTCAAGGAACTTACCTGCAACTGTATATTTCAACATAAAACAAAATGATAATATAATCAATGAATATCACATTTCCTTATTTTTGTTACTTGGTCATCATTTCTTCTTCAATCAAGAAAATTTGGAAAAATACTTCAACATGTCAAATACTCAACCTGACTCTTACCTCATCGTGATTTCACTCGTAATGACAAGGTGATATCTCCATCAATATACAAGAGCATATATTGAATTTGAAAAGTTTCTAAGAAAAGTAAATCAAATTCGTTTAAACACACACTATTTAAGCTCTTTTCGAGTTGGATCAGGGCTTATGTCAAGGTGGGATAATTAGGGAGAGTAGGCTTAAACCTTTGAATTTAGGTACCTAGTTTTCCTTGTGTTATCAATTTCCTTTCTATAAAACTCTTTGATTTGCTCTATTGGTACTATAGATGTTCTTTTTCATTCTTATTTTAACTTCTTTGTTTATTTTCACCAAATTTTTATTTTTGACCCATTTCTCTAGTACCCCAACCCCAAACTTAAACTCTGCTCACTTTCAAGAGCAACCCTAAACGTATTCTTTTGTTTGCAACAAGGAAACTAAAAATTCTACTTAACTCCAAAGAGAGGGTGGAAAGATTTAATATTTCAAGTCACGAGCTAATTAATTTGGCTATGTCACTGAAATAAGGGTTAGGGATCAAAGTGGTTTTCAAAGGATATAACATTAAAATCGGGTTGGCTTAAAAAGGCTTGGAGTTTATAACAAACGATTTGCCTCGATGTGTATTTATTCAACCAATAAACTAATTTAGAAAAGTCGCAAATTCTATAAAATACAATTGCATGGATAAACTCAATAGAAGAAGAAGTAAACAGTGGAATAATTTGGCTCAAACCTTACTAGCTGGGGTATTTGGAAATTGAGTACAGGGCAGTTGATTTTCTTTTTCTTCATTAACTTTCAATCCGTACGGGAACTTCCATGATAATCACTTTTATCTATCTAATCTTTTTGGTTTATCTATTTATTTATAAAGTGTCAAATTATAAATTTGAAAGAAACAAAACAGTCAGAAACTCATTTATGAAGGCAAACAAAAGATAAGCACTACAAAGGGTAAAAGTATTTACAAGTACTATTACTTTTAGTTGGATCTCAAAAACTATAAATTTACTGAAATAAATAAATTTGCTACATGTTCCTTTTCCATATTTTATTGGGGGAAAAGATCTTGCATTTCAGTCATTATGTTGTTGAAGTCTCTATTTTGCTTGGCATATTCTTCTCTCGTCTGCTCTCTCCTTCTTGCTTGATTTGGGCCTTGATTTCTTAAACAAGTCTCTATATCTTCAGTGCGCTCTTAAATTTGTAGAAGGCATATGGTTTTGTTGTTGATTGTAGAAGTCTTAGAATATTGATTTGAATCTGAT
The DNA here is from genome assembly GCA_963859935.3 of Lathyrus sativus. NCBI lineage: Eukaryota > Viridiplantae > Streptophyta > Magnoliopsida > Fabales > Fabaceae > Lathyrus > Lathyrus sativus. Next base: position 913,039,968 of record OZ012735.1, read on the forward strand.
GGTTCAACATATAAGGCAGGAGAAAGTTATGTTGTCTACCTTGTCATGCTCACTGCAGTGTTTCCATTCTCCTTAAAAACTTTTATGCTTATTGACCAACTTGTAATGGCACTCCTTATTGTTACTGCTTTGGCGCGTAGAATTGTTCATTATCTCTTGGTTGTCATTTTGACCTTGTTGGACTCTTCCCTATTATTGGTGTGCTTGAAACTTTCTCAAGGCGCTTGAGTTGATTAATGCTTTCAGAATAAATATCTCGTCTTCCAGATGAGTGGGCACTCCAACTAACCTGTACAACTCATTAATAATACAAAAATGTCCACAAGCTCATTATGGAGCGTCAACCATGTATTTGATATTACAAAAAATTATTTGGCCTACATCAATTTGTTCATCATTCAAAAGAGAAAATAATCCTAAGCATCATTTTACATTAAACTCATATTGGTTAGACGTGGCTTTTAAAGTTTGCACAAAGGAATATACCCAAATTCTAAGAATTGGGCGAAATTGAATTTGTGTATTTTTACCTTCACGAGCCATTATTGGAGGATAGTGTGAAGAACATGAGAGAAGACGAGATGAGAGGTCACCACCCTATAGGGAAGGGGCGGTCGTCGTTGCTGCCATGGCTGGTCGGCCGACCCCAAGTCCCACCATCACCACCATTGGAGTGATTGCTCCATTTTTGCTTAGTGTATTGGGGGGTTGAATGGATGCTGGATCGGTTCAGTCTGGTCAGCCCGACCGGCTAGTCCGGTTCATGGGTTCGTTTTTTTTATTATTTTCATTTTTTTAAAATACTTTCACCCACTTTTTCTTTAGTGTTGTTCTCTATCCACACCTTTTTTTTTGTTTTTTCTGCACTAGTAATGAGCCCAATTTGCCTTGGACCTGATTTTATTTTGTTTTGTTTCAATCCAACCCTATTTCTTTTTACACATACATTCTCATGCATAATAACACTTACTATTTTAATTTTTTAAGATAGTTTCCTCACTTTTTCTAGGATATCTTTTTAGAATAATTTTTAGATGATAACCTTAAAAATATCCTTTTCATTTGTTTAATTCAATATAGTTGCATTGCGTGCTAATTTCTTTAGTATATTTTACATACATTTTTAGCTATTTTTACTTTGTATGCTTGTGTGAATTTTTTAATTTTTGCATGATTTATAATTTATCCCCCAATTGTGGGTAAAATGTTCCCAATCCCCATGAACATGTAACACTTTTATCGCTTTCCATTTTACCGCTTTCTTTTACATGTTGATAAATAAGATAAAACCAAAACGATAAAATAACCTTTCTCAAAAGAGCAAAAATAACTTGATCAAACGTCAAGTATTTTCCAAATCAAAATTCATTGAACATAACGCGAGAACTTGATCCAACGTCAAGTATCTCTTTCATTTCATCCACACAAAATTTACATTTCAACCTTCAAACACTTGATCCAACATCTAGTCATTTTCAAACCATTTAACAAACAAACTCAAAAACACTTAAAATACGATTGAAATTGTGTGCCATGAGCCTTGAATAGTGGAGAAGGAATGAGAATGGAGCATTTCTATCCTCATTCTGAATATTTTGAACACGGGACGCTTGACCCGATTGTTCAAAGTATTCGTCTCCACTCATAGACTTTAGTGCAATTCAAGTCAAAACAATATTTTTTTTTCAATTCTAAAATCAATCTCAACTCATCAAACTCATTTTTCGCCTTAGGACATCATTCTGAAAACCTTTTCAAAATCTAAAATCAATCAACACACACTTATTTTCTACCCCGAACTACGGAGCCCTGATTTTCTTATTGCACTATGAAGATACATAGGCACAAGATTGCGAGATCTTGGCAAGCACAATAATTTAAATTATTTTTTTCACTTTCGCAAGTAACCTTTAGATAGTAACATCCATCAACGCAAGAACAATCAAAACGGATCCCGTTGAGTACAACATATGTGATGGGTGTTAATACCTTCCCCTTGTATAACCGACTTCCGAACCTGAATTTGGTTGCGACGACCATATTCTTCACCTTTTGAGGTTTTATAGATATTTAACCTTTCCTCTAGAATAAATAAAGTTCGGTGGTGACTATGTATTTTTTTGCTAACGCTAGTGCAAGAGCTGATTGACGCCAAATTACTTGATTTTAAAGAGCTAGGCCCAAATGTGAAGAATAATTGATTTCCTGATCACTTTGGTCTCTCTGTGAATGCTCTTGAAGATATGAACAAAGAAGTACCCAAGTTGTTGTACCATTGTGTTGCAGTGAGAATCAGATGTCAAATTATTGGTCGACTTGAATTGCAAATCTTTAAATTCACCATCGAGTTTTGATTTATCCAAAGGAAAGGTTAAAGAACGAAAAAACCTAATTGCACTGTAAAAACAATGCGGGAGATCTAGGGTTCGGGGGTTGGTTACACTTAGGGAGGTGCTATCATCCTAAGCATTTGTAGTACTCTACAGGAATCTCTTGTTTTATTTGTGTTATTTGTTATCTATTATATGTTATCTGTTAAAGGACTGAAAGTAAAGAGAGGGACCTAAGGGGTTAGTCTTAAGTATGCTCGCCAAGACATCATATCTCGTGCCTACGTATCTTAACGAGAATGGAATCAGAGCATTTGTAGTTCCCCTTAACGAGGGTGAGGAACTCTTGACTACGGTCAAGGTTCCAAGAGGGAAGTAAGTGTTCATTGTGATACACTTACATGGAGTGCGGCGACTCCAAGTCTAGAGTTAAGTTGAAAAGGGCAAGATAAGTAAGTGTCCATGGCAGGAACTTACGTGGAGTATAGTGACTCTTGATCCTAAGGCTAGGATGAAGGGAAGGAAAGTGAATAAGTTTCCATGGCAGGAACTTATAGGGAGCACGACGACTCCAATCCTAAGGTTAGGATAAAGGTGTAAAAGAGAATGTCCATGGCAGGACGTTTGCATGGAGTGCGGCGACTCTGATCCTAAGGCTAAGATGAAAATAAAGAGTAAGTATCCATGGTAGGAATTTGCATAGAGCGCGGCGACTAGTGTAGTTAAAAAACATAAAAAAGAAATGAATAACATTGTGGGGCAAGAAACAAGTCAAACGTGATCACAATCACAATGCATAATTATCACGAGCTACTTCATCGTCAGTTAATCGAAACCAAGTGTCAAGATTCAATAAAATTGGGCCACAATGGAATATACAACATCAATATTATGTACATCATAAGTTAATTACAAATAACGAGGATTATCAGGATTAACTTTAGGAAAATCTAATTAAAATAAATTAGATTAAAACTAAATAAAAAGTTAATTAAATTGAAATTTAATTAAAAACTAAATAAAATGATTGACTAAAAGTTAAATAAACTAAAATCTAAATCTAAATTAAAACTAAATAAACCCGATTCTAATTAAAATTAACAACTTAATTCTAACTAAACTTAGATTAAAACCTAATAATATTAAGTTAAATTTTAGATTCAAAGTGGGGTGCAGGATGGGTTTAGGAGGTGGAAATCGGATGGGCTTACTCCAAGCCCAAACTACAACAGCAACAACAACAAAAAAGAAAAAAAAAACTAGATTAGCAATTTTTGGGCCGAAATCCCTCTCCTCTTCTCGGCCCATATCTATTCCGACATTGCCTTGTGAGCGAAAAAAGGGACAAAGCAATAACCCTAAATTCCTCTTCTCCCAACGAGCTCTCTCTCACGACCGTCCTATCTATGTATTCTCAGTTTTCTCTTTCATCTCAACCGCCGCGACGCACCATCATCACCCTACTACTGCACCTCGTCGGCAACCATGGAATTCAATGCGACAGCAACAACGTTTTGCAGCTTTTGATTGGATTACTTTGTAACATCGATGTATTACGCACATGAACTCAGCAAAAGGAATTAAAGACGACAAAGTGAAATTATCAAAAATGTAATTGTATTTCAAGGATTTGAATGGAAGGGTCGTATACCTTTGAGTTGTTTCGATGGAAAAAATCTCGACGCGGCGATTCGACATCGTCACCGAAGATAAGTCTTCTTTAATTTCCTTCTCCTTTTCTTCAATTCCTCTTTCTGCTACTCCCTGCAAGGTGTATGTATTTTGAATTCTGTATATTTTTGGTGTGGTTTGTGACTTTTTCGTACTGCTATGTGTGTGGTGGATTATGGATTTCCTTCTCAATTCTCTTACAACTGTGTGTTTGTTCTTCCCCTCTGAATCTGTGTGTTTACTCTCCCATTTTATGTGTTTCTTTCTTGTTGTTTTATAATGTCATATTAAACAAACCTTGATTTCAAATCAATACGTGAAATTTCGTGTCGGCTTTTGTTTTGGAAAGAATCCAGACGTTTTTTATGAGTTCTCGATTATGTCTTTGGACAGAAAAACAATTATTAAAAACATTTCCGGTTTTGAACTAATTTGGTCTGAAGCATGTTTGGTGTTATCTTAACTGCTCTTGATTCTTCCCTTGACAAATCAAGATATGTAATTGAATATACGCCATTAAGAACTTTCAATTTGATTTGATTATGTTTGATTTTCTTTGTGACTTACAGGTGACATAGCAGGTGTGGCCACAGTTATATGGACAGAGAGTACCGAGTATGAAATAAAACAGCATTCCTCCCAGCTAAAAAATGAATGAGTCCCGGATGGTGCTTTTGAAAAGAGAAAAAAAAACTCCCAGGAACTTAGTTGCTGATGGTATATCAAGGGCTTTTTCATTACTCATTCATTAGGCTAGGAATTGGTAATTGTATAGGCTTGAGACTCTTCATACCAAATTCATGTGCTAATTGTATCTAAGAAGATTGGCCATTGTTCAGAGCCATCATTTTCTTCTGCTTTTGATGTTGCCTAGGACTTTGCTTTAGGAACCTTGCAAAAAAAATTTTTAAATTGAGTATTACCGCATATATGGATTAATTTTGTCAAGAAAATGTAATATCCTCAGTGACATCTTCACATTCTAGTATCTTGATAATGTTAAATGAAACACCATCACTCATGGAAATATACTCTCATGGAATCACCAAGCATATACCTTTAAAAGAACAAACTATTAAGAGGTATTCATTACACCAATGCCAAGCAAAGACAAAATAAAACTCCAAGACTAAATCTATCACAAGCATGAACTAGAAAGAAAATTCGCTTCATATGAATCACCGACTAAAATGTCCAATGTTGTCTAGAGTGTATGAACATCAAATATGAGTAGAGTAAGTGGTCATGGAGAAATGAAGTTTCTTGATACGGTTCGAATCTATTCTTTGTAGTTATAACATTGAATCTCGAAATTTACGGGTACACTTTAAGTACTCGAATTAAATCCGATATGAGAACAAAATATACAAAAACTTCTTTGAATTAAACTTGGATTCTTGAGTTTGAATCTTTTGAATTCCTTTAGAATTGAGTTTTGATCCCAAAAATGTGAGAATAGATGCAACATGATCCTTGAACTCATGACTTGAATCCTACTAAAAAAATCACCATCATTCTTACATCTTTGACATTCTTGAATTTTCTATTATTTCGTGAAGATTTTCAAACTTCGTGCACTTTGCAACTGATGTCTTGAAATGAGATTTGCAACTTGAAATGGTATTTGGAATTACATATGGAAATGGATAACGGTTGATGGATTTTATTACGCAAACCCTAAGAGAAAAACCACGCAGACATTCTATTTTTCCTTGATAACTTAGCCACTAGAAAAATTCTCGAATTCATGACTGTTAGCCTTAACCTCCAATTAAACCATAAACCAATCACATAATATCTCAATCCATGATTATGTTGACAAAATTCAAATAATCTTTTGGATGAACACAAACGCCATGTCTTGAGAAATCCTAGGCAATACCACCTTGTATTGACTAAGCTATTTAAGAATAGGGATATATCTTTCTTCCATTTCTACTGGAGTGCAGTACAATCTACAAGGGACTAGAATCTCAATGAACACACACAAAAACCTTTATGTCCTTCAAGCCTTCTTCAACAACTCTATCTTCAAAAAAGAAACAAACAAAATTTAATAAATCGGATAGCTATGCATGGATGGTTAACCTAAGATGACGTGTAAAAGATCAGAGAATCTAAGGGTAAAATTTGGGGTATAACAGTTGCCCCTATTTAAATATCTTCACCGAATGACATGAGCGACGAAAATCTTCATGAAATCATGGTGAAAGGTATTTAAATATAGATAACAAAAAATTTTGCCCTTAGATGCAAGGACATGCAATGGTATGGACAAAAAAATCTATCCTACAAATGCTAACATGTAATGAACTCCAATATGATGAAAATGATAGAATGATAAATGCAAAATGCAGACGAAAACGTAAGCAAACAGGGATAAAGTTAACACAATGAGTAACCACTCACTAGGGATGACTATGCATTGGGGAACCAAAATTAACTGAGGAAATCTAAAGTGATGGATCAACAGGTTCAAGCATGACCGACTGACTCTTTAGAAAAAAAAGCAACAAAAGATCCTCAATGGAGATAGAACCAGAAAGATGGTCTCCACTGGGGAATATCTAGAGTAGTTGACCAACAGGTTCAAGCATGACCGGTTGACACTCTAGGATAAAAGGTAAAACAGGATCCACATGGCAATAGGATCACGCAAACAAATGTTGGAGTTTTCAAACAAGAAAGACATCCAAGCCTCTGGAAATTCCTTAAACGAAGAGATTAAATGGGATCTTCAGGAAACATCAGGAAAGATACAGGGTAATTAAACTTTTTTGTATGCCAAAATAATTGGACTTCACGGGGAAACACTCTGATAAGCTTCTCAAAAGAGACAACTACTTATCATCGAAAGGGACTTACACACCACCAAGAAAGGATAAGTTTCTCAAAGAAAGAGACTGACATTTATCTGACAAAGGTAAAAAGAATAAGCTTATCTGGTGAGACTGCCACTTATCTAGAAAGAAAAAAAGAAACAAGCTTCTCAAAGGAAATAACCGTTTGTTGTTGGAAATAGCGAAAATATAATCTTCTTACATGAGACTGCCACTTATCTGACAAAGAAAGAAATGATAAGCTTCTCAGGTGAGATTGTCACTTATCAAAAAAGGGTAAAAATGATAAGCTTCTCATGTGAGACTACCGCTTATCAGAAAAGGGATAAAGAATGATAAGCTTCTCGGGAGAGACTGCCACTTATCCGATAATAAAGATTTGTAAAAGATTCCTCTTTGAGAGACATGTTGCAAAATAAATGCACGCTCAAACTAGGTTTGGCGACCTAATTAGGTTTAAAAACATAACCTCTGGAGACCAAAGTTCAATCTAGAAACAAGCTAGAAAGAAAAGGTCAAACAAAACTCTACCCATGGAGGAATAAACTCGAATGGGGATTTATCTTATCCAAGCATGGAAAAGATAACTGAAGCAACCATCATCCACGAGGGTCAAACTCTGTGGGGAATTTAGAAAGGATGGAACTTTTTACCTAAAGTTGGCGACTCTACTTGGAGAGAAACGACAAACCCAATTAATTGGTGGTAAACACGGCCAAAGTAAACGACAAAAAACAACAAGGTAGCAAACATGCTCATGTGTCATGTATGAATGTATGAACGAATGTATGTCATGCTTATGTTTATGCTGACAAAACATATGATGATAGGAAGTAAACGAGAGATGAAATAAACATCTCGACAAGGGTACTCGGCCAACCTCTGCAAGGATACATTTATGAAGAGATGAATAGAAATTCATAGGCGAAACCATAGTCCTGCTTCAAGGTTTTAAAAACTTCTCTAGGGAAAAGATATTCCACTCGGGGATATAACACCATGACTTCACCTGAGGGATTGCCATCATGCATTTGGTTTCCTTGTTAAAGAAGAAAACGTCCACTGGAAAGAGTCATCTAGGATTTGAGATTTCATAGGGGATAAAATAAATATCCACTTCATCGAGGAAGTATGTAGCTAACGCAGCTTATAGAGTAACTTCAGCGAGGAACAAATATGACTCCACTAGGGAGCGAATCCTCAAAATCAATAAACATGTATCACATGGTGGATACTAGGGAGATTCTCTGCAGTCTTAAAAATCACTTATGATTACAGGATCTGTCCAAGAGTGTTGTCAGTTTATGCTTTAATAGGATTTTTGCTGGAATAGATCCAAAAGTGCTTCTGCAATATTAAACTTCTCGGGGAACAATGATTTCCTTCATATCTTTCCACAAGTTAAAGCAACTTTATATCCTTTTCAATGTGTTTTCAAAAACGGTTTTAAATTCAAAAACTTTTCACTTTCAAAAATATTATTAACAAATAACATTTTTTTATAGCAAGAAGAAATAGAGAAAACGTAAAGTGGCGAAAATTGAAAGGCAAAAGTCTGATTTTATTCAAGAAAGGTAGCTTGCTAATGGAAAATCTCCACGGAGTATTACAATTGAAATTGGTAATAAGGAAAGGTTACATTGAATCCAACGACACCTACTGACTCTAATAACTAAGACTATCCAAAATCCTGCTTCTAACGAGAGCGACTGGATTGAACTTCTGTTTTGATCTTCTGTAAAGATGAACGTCATCTGACGTCGTGAAATACCTTTTGTCCCTAACTTTTTCCTGGATTGCCCTTTCGGGTTTTCAATCCACCAAGACGCTCATTTTTTCCTAAACCGTCCTTTCGAGTTTTCAGCTCAGCGAACTCACATATTTTTATTTTTATCCCTAACTTTTGCCTAGATCTCCTTCAAAGATTTTGATCTGCCGGGATACCCAATGTTTCCTAAATCTCCTTTTTAGATTTTCGACTTAGCGAGGTTATTTTTAGGCATAATATTTTCGGACTGCATCAGAGTTCACAGGGTGTGCAAGCTCTTCACCGTCCATTGTTGTGAGAATTAGCGATCCTTCTGAGAAGACTGTCTTCACAACAAATGAACCTTCATAGTTGGGCATTCATTTCCCACGCATGTATTTATGAACTGACAAGATTTTCTTAAGTACAAGCTCTCCTTCTCAGAATTCTCAGATTCAAACCTTCTTGTCAAATGCCCTCTTCATTCGTTTCTGGTATAATTGACAGTGGCACATTGCAGTCACGCGCTTCTCATCTATTAGGTCCAGCTGATCAAATCTTTCTTGGACCCGTTTTGCTTCATCAAGCTTGGTTTTCCATCAATACCCTCAAGGAAGGTATCTCTACTTCGATAGGAAGGATCGCATTCATTCCGTACACCAATGAAAACGGGGTTGCCCCTGTTGAAGTTTGCACTGAAGTTATGTATCCGTGCAGAGCAAATGGTAGCATTTCATGCCAATCTTTATAAGTTTTTACCATCTTTTGCAAGATTTTCTTGATGTTTTTATTCGCAGCTTCAACAACTTTATTCATTTTAGGACGATAAGGAGAAGAATTATGGTGTGCAATCTTAAAACTTTCACACAACTCCTTCATGGTTTTATTGTTCAAATTAGTCCCATTATCTGTTATGATTCAGCTTGGAATTCCATAACGACAGACAATCTCTTTTTTAAGGAAGCGGGCAACCACTTGCTTGGTTACATTGGCATAAGAAGCAGCGCCTATCCATTTTGTGAAATAGTCGATGGAAACTAAAATGAATCGGTGACCGTTGGAAGCTTTAGGTTCCATTGCCCCAATCATGTAAATGCCCCACATTGAGAAATGCCACGATGATGATAAAACATTCAACATCGTTGGAGGCATGTGCGCCTTGTCAGTGTAAACTTGGCACTTATGGCATTTCCTAGCATATTGGATGCAATCAGATTCCATTGTTAACAGTAATACCCAGCTCTAAAAAATTTCTTTGACATAGCATAACCGTTGGCGTGACTCTCAAACGTTCCCTCATGAATTCCTTGAAGTAACGCGTCTGCTTCATGTTTGTCAACACATTTAAGCAGGACCATGTCATGGTTTCTTTTATATAACACATCATTGCTGAGGAAGAATTTGGATGCCAATCTTCTTAGAGTCTTTTTGTCAAGAGTTGTAGCATCGACCGAATACTCTTGGTTTTGTAGATAATTCTTAATGTCGTGGAACCATGGTTTATCATCAAATTCTTCTTCAACTAATTGACGGTGGCGGGCCCAGTCTTGCGCTCAATTCGAATGAGTGGTGCTTCATTAACAAATATGACCTTCCACATCGAGGCTAGTATGACTAAAGCATCGACAATATGATTTTTAGTCCTCGTGACATGTTTGAAAGTAATCTCAACAAAGTATTCGATCATTTCAACAATGTAAGCACGATACAGGATTAACTTTTCATCTCTTGTCTCCCATTCACTCTTGACTTGGTAGATCACAAAAGCTGAATCTCCATTCACTTTAAGAATTTTGATTCGAAAGTCAATAGCTGCTTCAAGGCCTAGAATGCATGCTTCGTACTCGGCAATATTGTTTGTACATTCAAAGTCTAACCTTGCTGTGAAAGGGGTATAACCACCATTAGGATTCATCAAGACGACACCTATGCCATGCCAACTGTAATTGGAAGAACCATCAAACATCATCTTCCAACGAGAACCTGGCTCGGGACCTTCATCAGGACCTAGTTCTTCACAGTATTTCTTCACTAACATAATGTCTTCGTCAGGAAAGTCAAACTTTAAAGGCTCATAATCTTCAATTGGTTGGTCTGCAAGGTAATCTGACAAGATACTTCCTTTAGTAGCCTTTTGAGTCACACATTGGATGTCGTATTCAGATAACAACACATGCCAACGGGCAAGTCTCCTAGTTTGAGCAGGCTTTTCAAAAATATACTTTATTGGATCCATTTTTGAGATTAACAAAGTAGTGTGACAGATCATGTACTGCCTCAAACGTTTAGCAGCCCATGCTAAAGCACAACAAGTCTTTTCCAGAAGTGAATACCAGCTTTCATAATCAGTAAACTTCTTGCTCAAATAGTAGATGGCATGTTCTTTTCGCCCAGTCTCATCATGTTGGCCCAACACGCAACCCATAGACTTCTTGAGAACAGTCAGATACATGAAGAGCGGTCTTCCATGAACAGGAGGAATCAAGATATGAGGCTCTTGCAAATAAACCTTGATCTTCTCGAATGCTTGCTGACAACCAGAATTCTAGTTAATAGTTTGACCTTTGCAAAGTAACTTGAATATTGGCTCATAGGTAGCAATCATATTGGAAATGAATCTGGAAATATAATTCAGGCGTCCAAGAAAACCTCTGACTTGTGTTTCAGTTTGTGGAGCGGGAATTTATTGAATGTCTCAAACTTTATCAAGGTCTACTTCAATTCTTTGTTGGCTTACGATAAATCCAAGTAACTTTCCAGATCTAACACCAAAGGTACAGTTATCAGGATTCAGTTTCAACTGGTACTTCTTGAGTCATTCAAACAACTTTAACAAATGTTTCAAATGGTCCTCCTCACTATGGGATTTGGAAATCATATCATCGACGTACACCTCGATCTCCTTATGAATCATGTCATCAAAGAGAGCAACCATTGATCTTTGATATGTTGCCCCTACGTTCTTCAGGCCGAAGGGCATAACTTTATAACAATAGGTTCTCCAAGGAGTAATGAATGTAGTATTTTTCCTATCAGCAGGGTCCATCTTAATCTGATTATAAGCGGAGAAGCCATCCATAAAAGAGAAGATTGCGAAATGGGTTGTATTATCCATAAGTGTATCAATATGCGGTAGAGGGAAATCATCTTTTGGGCCTACTTCGTTCAAATCCCTATAGTCTACAAACATTCTGACTTTACCGTCTTTTTTGGGTACTGGCACAATGTTGGCTACCCATTCAGGATACTTTGCAACTGTTAGAAAACCTGTATTAAGTTATTTCTTAACCTCATTTCGAATCTTCAAATCCATGTCGGGTATGGTTCTTCGTAGTTGTTGCTTTACAAGTGGACACTCTAGTTTAAGTGGAAACTTATGAACAGCAATATTAATGTTTAAACCGAGCATATCTTGATATGACCATGCAAATACATCAACATTGTCTTCTAGAAGCTTAACCAACCTCTACTTGACATCAACCCCAAGTTTTGTACCAATCTTGACCTCTTTCTTTTCTTCATTGGTGCCAAGATTAATCAAATCCACTTGCTCTTTGTATGGTTGAAGTTCAGTGTACTCATACTTAACCAACCTTGCCAGTTTAGCAGGAACTTCGAAATCTTCCTCACCCTTATCTACATGGTTTGGGATTATTCTGCATGTTCGAAATGACTTATTTTATTAAATGTAGAATGACAAATGCAAGAGAAGATGTTCTTTTTTTTTTGGTTTTTAAAGATTGTCAATTTCTTTTAAGTATAAAAGCGAAAAACAGTGAATGAAACAATGAGAATTTAACAAAATGCATTTGTTGATTATCATTTGAAAGTGAAAAGGTGTCCCTATAAAATAATCCAATAGCTTTGGGCATAACTATGGAATTTTTGAAAACGACAAGTAAAAGACAAATAAATTACTTTGACAAAGGAAATATCACTGGGATCTCTATTGCTTCCCAATTATCTAAAATTGCACCACACTTGAATACCAGGTTGCTCAAATCTTCATCCTCATCATCATCTTCGACGACATTGATCTATAAACCTTCATTGACAAACACTTCTTAGATAGTCTTCGGGCGACCTTTGGCAGATGTAGAAGCTCTATCATTAGTTGGTTTGTAACCCAACCCATAGTGATTCACCTTTGTCTTGACATTTATCACTTCTCCTCAACCTTCAGTTACACCTTCTTCAATTGTTGATCTAGTACTCTTGAAAGACGCGTAAGAAAAATTACTCTTGCCCCTAGTTCCTCGACTTCCAATAGGATAGCATTGGCTATCTCGAGTTCTTGGAAAGAAGTTTCTGAAGCATCCTCGTCAGCCTCTATATAACGGAATGAAGACAAGTTACTTACCATTAAGTCCTCCTCACCATGCACAATTACCAACTTATCATCAATCACAAATTTCATCTTCTGATGTAATGTTGAAGTTACAACACCAGCAGTATGGATCCACGACCTTCCAAGTAAACAACTATAAGTAGGGTTTATATCCAAAACTTGGAACGTGATGTCGAGTACATGCGGGCCAATTAAGATCGGTAGCTCCACTTCTTCGATTACAGTTCTACGAGAACCATCAAAAGCTTTGACTATCAAAGAAGTATGTCTCATCTTAGTCTCTTTGTAATCCAACTTTGTAAGAGTCCTCTTAGGTAAAACATTTAAAGATGAATCGATATCCATAAGCACCCTTGATAAAGTATCTTCCTGACATTTCATGAACACATGTAAGGCACAATTGTGATTATGACCTTCTCTTGGTAACTTTTCATTATTGAAGCTAAGAGTAATACAGGCAGTAATATTTGCAATCACACTGTCAAACTGGCCAGTAGTAATATCATGGCCGACATGAGCTTGAGCCAACAACTTTTGCAATGCAGCTCGATGAACAGGTGAACTCATCAAAAGAGACAAAATTGTGATTTTAGAAAGAGTCTGGTAAAGCTGATCGATGACCTTATAATCACTTTTTCTAATAATCCTCAGAAACTCAGCATCTTCATCATTTGCAACCACTTCTTTTTCTTTGTCTTTGGCAGGCACAGTGGTAACAGTTTCCTTAGGCGGAGCCTCATTGAAATGGGGAGTATAAATACGACCATTGTGTGTCACTTTACTTGCCCCAACCATATTAGTCAAATCTTCACTAACACTCTTCAAGTTTTTCCTCGGGATAACCTTCCCAGTTTCTTTGTCAATCATTGTCACATTGTATTTCCAAGGTACAACTTTAGAGTCTCTAAAATGAAAAAGACTTGGATTTTGAATGATCACCGACTTTGGTGGATTAACTGAAGAAGCAGCAACAGATTCTGGTACATTGAACACAAGCTTTGATGTACTGAAAATAGGTACTGTAGAACTTGGTTTTGGCAAGTTGAAAATGGGCACTTTATCACCTGGTCCTGGCAAGTTGAAGATGGGCTCAATCACGACAACTTCGTCCTTCTTCACTTTATTACTCACTTGTAGAAAACCATCATTGATCAAACCTTGAATATCATCCTGAACCAACATACATCCTTTTGCACTGACATCACAAATTGTACAATCATCATAACAAACATTCACCAGACCTGCCTCAAACAGCTTTGAATGAAAGGCTCAGAGAGAGGTCTTAATCTTGGAAACATCAAAGATTAAACTCTCGTCAAATACCTCATCAATAACATTGACAGACCCATGAGTAGCTAAAGGATTGGTCTTAACATTAGGTTGAGAATCATCGAAAGATAGAATCTTATTCTCTATTAACTCTCTTACAAGGTGTTTGAGAGCACAACAACTTTCTAGATCATGGCCAGGTGCATCTTCATGAAATAAGTAATGAGCATTTGAATTGTAATTAGGTGGAAGTGGGTTAGGAGGTGGACCCAAAGCCCTTGTAGTTATCAAACCTTGTTGAACTAGTGAATGGTACAATCCGGTATAGGTCATTGGAATAGGAGGAATTAAAGGCTTATATTGTCTTCTGTTGGGAACATTCTGGCGAGGTACTTGATTCTTCCGTTGCTGATAGGCAGGAGCATTGGGCGCTCGTTGATGATTGGGTGGAGCTTGGGCAGGCTGATAAACTGGAAGAGGTTGATAGACAAAAAGTGGTTGATAAACAGGAGCCGGTTGCACAGGTTGATATGCAAGGACTTGTTGATTGAAAGCAGGTGTAACAACAGCCACATACGGTTGTTGATCAAACTGGATAGAGTAACCTTGTTATTGAACATAGTTTTACCGATGTTGCCAAGATTGACTTTTTCTTCTTCTTCTGCTTAATATCACGACATTAGTTTCACCCTCTTTTTTCTTGTGAGAGCTAAACGAAGGCTTCTTAGCATGGTCTTTGTTGGAGCTTGAACTACCAACTGTACTTGACATTTTTACACTTTTCAATCCCAATTCTACCTTCACGCCTACAACAACGATATCAGAAAAATTTGTAGTCACACGTCTAACCATTCTTTCATAAAACGCAGGATGAACGGCATCGACAAACCAATCAGCTAGCTCTTTCTCAGTCAAAGGAAGTTCCAATTGTGAAGCAGTTTCTCTCCATCTCTGAGCGTATTCCTTGAACGATTCAGAATTCTTCTGGGACATACTTAGCAGTTGCCTTTGGTCAGGAGCCAAGTCCATGTTGTATTTATAATGTTTGATGAAATCATCAAATAGATCTTGGAAATTCTTAATGCAAGACTGATCCAGACTTAGCTACCACTTCGACGAAGCACCCTTCAAACTATCTTGGAAACAGTGAATCATCAGCTTATCATTATCAACGTGAGCGACCATTTTTCGATAGTACATGATCAGATGGCTCTTTGGGCATGTAGCTCCTTCGTAGGGATCAAATCTAGGAGTTTTGAACTTTGGAGGGATAACCAGACCAGATATAAGACACACTTCCCGGGCAGCAGCACCAAAGACTTGATCTCCTTCCATCATTCTCAACCTTTTATCAATAGTTTCCACATTTTCTCTGAGTTTCTCATGAAGTTCATTTTCATCTTCTTTCATGTAAGGGACATCATATAATGGTTGATGCTCATTGAAGTATGGTTGCACATGGGTATGCATAGCAGCTGGTGCAAAAGTCGGAATCACATGAGGAGCTTCAGTAACCAAAGGAACAACTTGTTAGACTTGTTGAACAATGGGAACTGCAGTAGGTGCAAGCACAAAACCTGGTGGAAGACCGTATGGAGGTACATTTGCTGTAGTAATAATTGCTGGCTGAGGATCCACAACTATATTGACAATCTCATAAACAACAGTAGGCTGAGCATTCGTCTTTGCGTGCATAACCTGTAATATCTCCATAATTTGTCCCACACTTCCCCGAAAGTCTTCTAATTCATTGCTTACACAATCAAATTCTTGATTATGTTCCGCCATCCTTCTACGAGCTTGAGCTCCGGTGTTGTACGGGCGCAGAGGATTCAGGATGAAAGAACTTGAGACAAGATAACAGAATGAGCAAAAATGCAACAAGAAAATGCACATGCAAAGACATGAATGTAATGCAAGGCGATGATTTCAAGGAATTCAAAAGTACATTGCAAGTATTTTCAGAAGACCTGAAAAAGTTTTATTTTAAATTTTAATATCATTATTGATTTTGCAAAGGAATGAATGATTAAATTCCTTGAAACCAAAGGTTGTTCGTGAATGTATGGATGCACAACACACGTATACATATATTCACATATACAGTCAAACAAAATCCTAGGTTAGAGGCCCACAAGCATGGAGCTATGTTCTACCCATCCTCAAGTGCGTGTACTAAGGTTTCTTGTACCTGTAGAACGAGAGTTCTAAAATGTTCCTAAAGTCATCAGTCTGTCTTTCGGATATTAGAAATTTCCCGAATACTCGATGGTCAATAATATTCTCAAGAGAACCTCCTTTGAGTGTATTATCGCGTATCAACTACTTTGGGACTACTCCCTCATAGTCATCACACTACGTCCTAAGAAGGCCAAAGTGGGGTGAAAAGGTAACTAAAGTTTCTCAGTGTCACGGGATCCTAGGTCGAAAGTAGTAATGTTTTCACGAATACTCGTTCAACAATACTATTTTCAAGAGGGCCTCCACCGAATGGTGATTCTCAAGTCAGCTTGGTTGGGACTCGGCTCTCTATAAGCCTCGTTGAATATACCACCTTCCTATCATAGGTACACTTAAGTCTGGGTGTAAGACTTGTCTCACCATATAGAAGTAACAACCCAAACAGATACAACCATACAAATATATACAAACAAATATTCAGCAAATAACACACATAAACAAGTTAGGGGCCACCCTCGGAAGTTAGGTCCCCAGTAAAGTCGTCATTTCTGTTGCAGTGAGAATCGAATGTCAAGCTATTGGTCAACTTGAATCGCAAATCTTTAAATTCACCACTGAGCTTTGATTTATCCAAAGGAAAGGTTAAAGAACGAAAAAACCTAATTGCACTGTAAAAATAATGCGGGAGATCTAGGGTTCGGGGGTTGGTTACACTTAGGGAAGGTGCTAGCATCCTAAGCATCTGTAGTACTCTACAAGAACCTCTTATTTTATTTGTGTTATTTGTTATCGGTTATATGTTATCTGTTAAAGGACTGGAAGTAAAGAGAGGGACCTAAGGGGTTAGTCCTAAGTATGTTCACTAAGACATCACATCTCGTGCCTACGTATCCTGACGAGAATGGAATCAGAGCATTTGTAGTTCCCCTTAATGAGGGTGAGGAACTCTTGACTATGGTCAAGGTTCCAAGGGGGAAGTAAGTGTTCATAGTGATACACTTACATGGAGTGCAGCGACTCCAAGTCTAAAGTTAAGTTGAAAAGGGCAAGATAAGTAAGTGTCCATGGCAGGAACTTACATGGAGTACAACGACTTCTGATCCTAAGGCTAGGATGAAGGGAAGGAAATTGAACAAGTTTCCATGGCAGGAACTTATAGGAAGTACGATGACTCCAATCCTAAGGCTAGGATAAGGGTGTAAAAGAGAATGTCCATGGTAGGATGCTTGCATGGAGTGCGGTGACTCCGATCCTAAGGCTATGATGAAAATAAAGAGTAGGTATCCATGGTAGGAACTTGCGTGGAGCGCGGCGAATAATGTAGTTAAAAACATGAAAAAGAAATGAATAACATTGTGGGGCAAGAAACAAGTCAAACGTGATCACAATCACAATCGATAGTTGTCACGAGCTACTTTGTTGTCAGTTAATCGAAACCAAATGTCAAGATTCAATAAAATTGGGCCACAATGGAATATACGACATTAGTATTATGTACATCATAAGTTAATTACAAATAACGAGGATTATTAGGATTAACTTTAGGAAAATCTAATTAAAATAAATTAGATTAAAAACTAAATTGAAATTTAATTAAAAATTAAATAAAATGATTGACTAAAAGTTAAATAAACTAAAATTAAAATCTAGGTTAAATCTAAATAAACCTGATTCTAATTAAAATTAACAACTTAACTCTAACTAAACTTAGATTAAAACCTAATAATATTAAGTTAAAATTTAGATTCAAAGTGGGGTGCAGGATGGGTTTTGGAGGTGGAAATCAGATGGGCTTACTCCAAGCCCAAACCACAACATCAACAAAACCAAAAAAGAAAAAAAAAACTAGATTAACAATTTTTGGGCCGATATCCCTCTCCTTTTCTCAACCCACATCTATTATGATATTGCCTTGTGAGCAAAAAAAGGGACAAAGCAATAACCCTAAATTCCTCTTCTCCCAACGAGCTCTCTCTCATCATCACGCTACTACTGCACCTCGCTGACAACCATTGAATTCAACGCGATAGCAACAATGTGTCGCAACTTTTTATTGGATTGCTTTACAACATCGACGAATAACGCACACGAACTCAACAAAAGGAATTAAAGACGACGAAGTGAAATTATAAAAAATGTAATTGTATTTCAAGGATTTGAATGGAGGGTCGTATACGTTTTAGTTGTTTCGATGAAAAAAATCTCGACGCGGCGATTCGACGACATCGGCGAAGATAAGTCATATCTAATTTCCTTCTCTTTTTCTTCATTTCATCTTTCTGCTACTCCCTGCAAGGTGTATGTATTCCAAATTCTGTATATTTTTGGTGTGGTTTGTGATTTTTCCGTACTGCTATGTGTGTGGTGGATTATGGATTTCCTTCTCAATTCTCTTACAACTGTGTGTTTGTTCTTCCCCCTTGAATCTGTGTGTTTCCTCTCCCATTTTATGTGTTTCTTTCTTGTTGTTTTATAATGTCATATTAAACAAACCTTGATTTCAAATTAATACATGAAATTTCGTGTCGGCATTTGTTTTGGAAAGAATCCAGTCGTTTTTTTATGAGTTCTCGATTATGACTTTGGACAGAAAAACAATCATTAAAAACATTTCCGGTTTCGAACGAATTTGGTATGAAGCATGTTTGGTGTTATCTTAATTTCTTTTGATTCTTCCCTTGACAAATTAGGATATGTAATTGAAATACGCCATTAAGAAATTTCAATTTGATTTGATTATGTTTGATTTTCTTTGTGAGTTACATGTGACATAGCAGGTGTAGCCATAATTATATGGATGAAGAGTACCGAGTACGAAATGAAACAACATTCCTCCCAGCTAAAACATGAATGAGTCCCGAATGATGCTTTTGGAAAGAGTAAAAAAACTCCCAGGAACTTAGTCGCTGATGATATATCAAGGGCTTTTTCATTACTCATTCATTAGGCTAGGAATTGGTAATTATGTAGGCTTGAGACTCTTCATATCAAATTTATGTGCTAACGGTATCTAAGAAGATTGGCCATTGTTCAGACCCATCATTTTCTTCTGCTTGTGATATTGCCTAGGACTTTGCTTTAGGAGCCTTGCAAAAAACATTTTTAGATTGAGTATTACTGCATATGTGGATTAATTTTGTCAAGAAAACATAGTATCCTCAGTGACATCTTCACATTCTAGTATCTTGATAATGTTAAATGAAACACCATCACTCATGGAAATATACCCTCATGGAGTCACCGAGCATATACCTTTAAAAGAACAAACTATTAAGAGGTATTCATCACACCAATGCTAAGCAAAGACAAAATGAAACTCCAAGACTAAATCTATCACAAGCATGGACTAGAAATAAAATTTGCTTCATGTGAATCACCGACCAAAACGTATGACATTATCTAGAGTGTATGAACATCAAATATGAGTAGAGTAAGTGGTCATGGAGAAATGAAGTTTCTTGATACGGTTTGAATCTATTCTTTGTAGTTATAACATTGAATCTCAAAATTGACAGGTACACTTTGAGTACTCGAATTAAATCCGATATAAGAACAAAATATACAAAAACTTCTTTGAATTAAACTTGGATTCTTGAGTTTGAATCTTTAGAATTCCTTTAGAATTGCGTTTTGATTCCAAAAATGTGAGCATTGATGCAACATGATCCATGAACTCGTGACTTGAATCCTACTAAAAAAAATCACAATCATTCTTACATTTTTGACATTCTTGAATTTTCTTTTATTTCGTGAAGATTTTCAAACTTCGTGCACTTTGCAACTGATGTCTTGAAATGAGATTTGCGACTTGGAATGGTATTTGGAATTAATTATGGAAATGGATAACGGTTGATGGATTTTATTATGCAAACTCCAAGAGAAAAACCATGCGAACATTATATTTTTTCCTTAACTTGGCCACTAGAAACATTCTCGAATTCACGACTGTTAGCCTTAACCTCCAATTAAACCATAAACCAATCATATAATATCTCAATCCATGATTATGTTGACAAAATTCAAACAATCTTTTGGATGAACACAAACACCGTGTCTTGAGAAATCCTAGGCAATACCACCTTGTATTGACTAAGGTATTTAAGAATGGGAATATATATTTCTTCCATTTCTACTGGAGTGCAGCATAATCTACAAGGGACTAGAATTTCAATGAAAACACACACAAACCTTTATGTCCTTCAAGCCTTCTTCAATAACTCTATCTTCACAAAAGAAACAGACAAAATCTAATAAATCGAATAACCATGCATGGATGGTTGACCTAAGATGACGTGCAAAAGATCAGAGAATCTAAGGGTAAAATTTGGGGTATAACACATTGTCTCCCATATGCTATTCTAAAAAATTGGAAAGACGTGGAGATTCAGAAGATCATTTCCTTTTCAAAGTAATTTATTGTTTTTTAAAATCCTTTGCTCCGCTCGAGAAAAATGGATAGCTTTGTAGGGCCACCATTTGTTTAAATGACTTATTTATTAATAAAATAGCATTTAATGTTTAGTTTAGCTCATTTTCTTTCATTTTTCTAGTTTTCAAAAATGGCAATGTTTTATCCACTTTTTATTTTCCTCCTTTTTCATTTTCCATCATTCCTAAAAAACAAAACAAAAAACAAAAATCATCCTCATGCAGATTAATAATCAAACCCATTGAAAATAACACTGCTACAACCCCTTAGGACTTCTAACTCCGGATTAACAAAGTGGAAGAAGATGGTGAGGGCGGTTGTGAACTTCCTGGAGAGTTGGCCAGACTGTTGAAACAAGAAGATAAAATGATCCAGCCTCATCAATAACCAGTGGATGTGATCAATCTGGGAACTGAAGAAGACAAGAAAGAAGTTAAGATTAATGCTTATTTGAACGAGGATGTGAAGAAAAGGTAGGTCGAATTACTACGAGAGTACACGGACCTCTTTGCATGGTCATACCAAGATATGTCAGAACTAGACACAGACATTGTCGTGCACAAGTTGTCGCTCAAGCCAGATTGTTAGCCGGTAATGTAGAAATTGAGAAGAACCATAACAAATACGTCTCTTAAAATCATAGAAGAGGCCAAAAAGCAGCTCGACACAAGTTTCTTAGCCATTATAAAGTACCCGCAATGGGTTTCCAACATCATGTCTGTCCCAAAGAAAGATGGCAAAGTAAGAATGTGTGGATTATTAAGATATGAACAGAGCAAGTCCCAGAGATAATTTCTCTTTACCTCACATTGACGTTTTGGTAGATAACACCACTTAATTATTAGTCTTCTCTTTCATGGATGGCTTCTTCGGTTACAACCAAATTAAGATGGCTCCTGCAGGCATGGAGAAAACCATATTCATCACCCCGTGGGGCACCTTCTGTTAGAAAGTAATGCCTTTCAGATTAAAGAATGTTGGGGAAACATACAAAATACCGATGGTGACTTTGTTTCAAGACATGATTCACAAAGAAATAAAGGCCTGCGTTGAAGACATGATTGCTAAATCCCAGACAGAAAGAGATCATTTGGTAAATCTACATGAATTGTTTGATCGCCTGAGGAAATTCAAGCTAGGTCTGAATCTTGTGAAGTGTCACAAATGTAAGATCTATGCAGACAAAGTCCACATGCCACTTACTCCCTTGAATGTCCTGACTGCTCATTGGTCTTTCTCTATGTGGGGCATAGACGTGATTGGAATGATCAAACCCAAAGCGGAAGATGGACACAGATTCATACTAGTTGCCATCAATTACTTCACCAAGTGGGTAGAATTTGCTTCTTACGCTAGCGTGATGAAATAAGTGGTCACCCGGTTGATCAAAAAAGAGATAATTTGTCGTTACAACATTCCTAGCCAAATTATCACCAATAACAGGTTGAACTTGAACAACAAGATAATGAAGGAGTTATGCGAAAGTTTCATAATTAAACACTATAACTCATCACCTTACAGGCCAAAGATGAGTGACATCGTAGAAGCAGCAAACAAGAATATCAAGAAGAACATCCATAAGATGGTGAAGACTTACAAGATTTGGCACGAGATGCTTCCCTTTGCACTACATGGCTATAGAACTTCAGTTCGTACTTCAACAATAGCAACCCCCTTTTCTATGGTATATGACATGGAATCAGTACTTCTGTAGACGTTGAGATCCCCTCATTGAGAGTCATGATGGAGACTAAATGGGAAGAGGTGAAATGGGTACAGACGAGATTTGATCAACTGAATCTCATAGAAAAGAATCATATGACCGCATTGTGTTACAAGCAATTATATCAGAAAAGGCTCAAGAAAGAGTTCGACCAAAAGGTTTATCCTCTAGAATTCAAAGAAGGCGAGCTAGTGCTGAAAAAGATATTACTCATCTAAAAGTATTCACGTGGAAAATGGACCCCACGCTATGAAGATCCATATGTCGTGAAAAAAGGCCTTCTCTGGCGGAGCCTGGATGGAGAGGATTTACCATTATCAGTGAACTTTGATACAGTCAAGAAATACTATGCCTAGAAAAAGGAGGATAAGAATCCCGATAAGTCGAAAACCCAAAAAGGAGGCTTAAGAAAAAATTAGAGTGTCTCAGTGGTGTCATGCCCCCAAAATTCACCCCCCCAATCTTTTAATTTTTCATCTGGCTTATAGTTTGGGCATATCTACATACATAGTCTTCTTGAAAATTCAAGGAGTCATACATAACATTCATTTCCACACTCATTCATCCATTAGCATCTTGAAATGTCACTAGGCCAAATGTTCTTTGCCAAAGAGGTTCATCAGGCAACTTAATTCCTCAAAGGCATGAATTATCACTTAATCCAACGAGTTAGGGTTTATATCTCTATTCATGTGGTGATCAGAGGGATTCTTATGGTTAAGGTTCTAATATGACCATTGTGTGAATTATTTCTCAGCATGGGGGATCAAAGCTTTATTTTTAAAAAAGCCTTGTTGTGATTATCAGGATTGGAAGCTTTTGGGATGCAGTTGACTTCTTGACTTAACTCCTGAAAGTCTCTCTGTTACAAGTCCAAACATGACTGTTGTCATTGATATACATTATAGGAGAAGGGTTTGGAAGTCATTCATGACCTTGTTGACTTCTGGTCAGATAATTGACCAAGTCTTATGAAGTTCTCACTTTAGGTTTGTATGTGTTGTTAGTTTAAATCAAGACATTCAATTGTATTGGATTCATTCATTCAAATTGCAAGCGGGAAGGAAAATAAATAAGGTCAGAATACATTAAAAATAAGTTCAGAAATGGAAATACATGAAAGCTCAATGTTGGACCAATAGTTTACCTTTGACCTAAAATCTACTCCTAGATCTATCTCTTTTCAATTCAGCATCTTCGTCATGATTCACTTCCAATTTGCTTCTTTTCTTCAATTTGCTTGGCATGTGCGTAAAACTTGGCTAAACCTGCAAAACCACACCATGTAATACACAGTTATAACTCATGCACCAAAGCCACAACCTACATACGTAAACCATTAACTTCTAAGACAATGGAACAAGTTCTGTGACACAAGTTCAAGACAACTATAGCACTGCAATAATAAATAATTCTTTCATAGACTAGTCACTAATTAACCTTCTTTCACATCAAACATATACATTTCGACCTATTTCATTGTTACTTCAATTCACCTGTAACAGACATGATTCAATCAACAAGATTCATCAAGTGTTCACTTGTAACAATTCAATTCTTCCTAACTTTTTTCTAACATAACAACTAACTCAATTCACTCATACTAACATCTCCTAATGATCCCATTCAACTGACAGTTTGGCCAATCTGTGCACATAACATTACTTTCTAAAAGCAGCCCTGATCGAATAGTTCATGTACCAGTGCCAACATCAAATGCAACACTAACCTCCATTCAACTAACATAATAAAACTCAAACTGTAACTAACTAAATGCAACTCAAATTCACTAACTGAATTAAGCTCTTAACTGTAACCAATAACTAACATTTAACAGAGGCTAACGGTGTTAAAGGTTCTAACTAACTTTCCTCCTCGTGGAACTCAAATCTAACCCTGCCCTAACCCTGTTAACAAAACTGACCAAAATCCTGCCCGGGTTAGTTAAGCTTCATCCTCTATAAATTCGTGCATTCACTCTTCAATCAGGATCAATCATAATTCAAAGCTCACTGAAAATTTCTCTCACTATCTAAAGCTCTCTATCTCTATCTCTGCAAATCACTCCATCATTCTCTCTGAACTCTACTCATATCCTCACACTATCACTTCACTGCACAAGTAACAACAATGATAATTTGCAACTTACGGACTATTGTTTGAAGAAGGAGAAGAATAAGCGCGCAGGAAAAGTAGAAGTTTCAAGCATACCTGTGATTATTCATCATCATCTTCTTCAATTTCTGCAACTCTAGGGCCAATCTCTGCCTCATAGGTGAGCTTCTTATTTCTTCCTAAATTTGTATTGATCTTGTTACCACCATGTAGATTCAGGTACAAGGAATCAAAGCTCTAACATCTCAGGCTTTGATTCCTCCTTAACATCATTTGATTTCTAATTTTACTTTTAGGGTTCTTGGTTTGTTTGGATCGATTTAGTGATATAGATAAAATTTAGGAGAAGTTAGTTTTAGACTACGGAAGAGGGAGTGTAGACAAATGGAATGAGGTAGGTTTGAAGTCATTTAGACCTACGCCGCTGCCAGAGGCGATTTCCGGTGTGACGAGGTTTTGGCTCAGGCGAAATGGTATGAAGGAGACTTGTAAGCGTGAGAAGAAGAAAATGTTGAAGTGCTTTCCTCTGATCCCTCGAAAATTTTACCACATACCCCTACAATTATAACCATACCCCTACATTTTAAAAATATACCAATTTTACCCCTGTTTATTTTGTATCATTTTATTTTTTTACTTTTTACCGTCCTGTCAGATTTTTAGAGTTCCGAAAAATTCACCCATCAAGTCGTTCGGAACACTGTTAAAATGACTCCCGGTATGTTGTTTTTGCCAAACCGGAAGACTTTGGCTAAGAGTTCCAATTTATACAAAATATATATCGGAAGAGTTAGTCAAAGTCTTCCGGTTTTAATTTTACGTAGAAATCTTCCGGAAGACTTATCTTAAGAGTTCCGGTATGAAGGAAAGTGTACCGGAACACTTTTTACAAGTCTTCCGGTTTGCTTTTGTAAATTTTTATTTTTTATTTTTTTATGCATGTACATAAATTCCTTTACAAATATGCGATAAAGATCAGATATATGTAGATACGTCTGATGTTTTTTCAGCTACCCAAAGATTTGGTACACAAAAAGAGGTGATAAGGTGGATTAAAGAGATCGGAATCCGAAATAAAGTAACGGTTATCATCACTCGTTCGGATATTGAACAAGCAAGATCCAGATAATGTCACTTGGATCACGCAAATATACAAGCAGAAGAGTATGATAGAAAAAAAATATAAGAGGTCCTAGAAGAGAGATACAACATTTGTTTAAGCTTATTAAGGATGTAGGTTATGTTTATTGGAGTAGAAAAAGAGATGACTCTGAAGTTATTAGAGATATATTTTGGGCTCATCTAGATTCAGTTAAGTTGTTGAATATTTTTTCTATTGTGTTAGTTATGGACAACACTTAAAATACAAACAAATATATGCAACCTCTGTTTAAAATTATTGGCATAACATCAACCGAGTTGACTTTTGCTGTCGCATTTGCGTATATTGAGTCTGATCAAACTGAGACTTTTTGGTAGGTGCTAGATAAGCTTAAACAATTGCTTGTGAAGAAAGATTTGTGTCTACAAGTGATTTTGACAGATAGAGATCTTGGTTTGATGAAAGCCATTGAAATTGTGTTTCCAAGGTCGACCAATTTGCTATGTTGATTTCATATTAACAAGAATGTTGGTGCAAAATATAAACAATATGTCGCTAGTGACATGCAAAAGAAAATTGAAGAATTATGGACGAAGGTTGTATGGGCTAGTGATGAGGTTGAGTATGATCAAAGGTTGAACCAACTTGAGCAGCGTGTGTGTTGATTGTAATGAATTTATTGATTATGTGAAGGACATATGGTTGACACCACATAGACAAAGATTTGTTGGAGCATGGATTAATCGAGTGCTACATTTGGGTAACACCACAACTAATCGGTATGCATTTATTTTTAGTATTTCTAAACTGTTTATATTTTTTGTATTTTTTTAAAATATTTTTAATATGTATTAATTTTAGGGTTGAGTATGCTCATTGGAAGTTAAAGCAAATGTTGGGGAATAATATTGGTGACATGGTCAAATATTGGGATGCTATGAATGAAAACTTAAAGTTACAACTAGGCAATATTAGAGCTTCCTTTAAAAAGAGTTTTTATGAAGTTGAGCACGCCCACGTAAGTCCATTTTACAATAATTTACGTGGTTCAGTGTCTTGAGATGCATTGCTGAAGAGTTAAAATGAGTTGATTATGTTGGAACTAATAAGGAAATATGTCGTTGTACTCTTAGAACAACCTATGGATTACCTTGTGCTTGTGAGTTGATAGGATATAGAATTGATGGTATATCGATACTAATAGATGTTGTGCATGTTCGTTGGAGAAAACTAAGTATGGAAGTTAAGTTAGATGAAGACGTAGATGATGGATCAAAGGTGGATATGAGTAGTGCGATAGATGAGTTATGGAAAAGGTTTAAGTCACTGGATGTTGTTGGGAAAAAGGCATTAAAAAGTAGGGTTTTTGAACTTGCCTTCCCCATAATGACTCCTATATGTCCACCACTTGAGAAAATAAAAACTAAAGAGGGAGTCAAGAATAAAGGCAAAAAACCAGTAGGGTATGATGTTTATAGAGACCCTTCGTTCATGAGTATATTGATCAAGCATCTCAATCTTCACAAAGGCAGTCTCAACCATCACAGACTTCGAAGAAGTTGAAATTATCACAATCTTCACAAAAGAAATCTCAACCATCACAGGCTTCGAAGAAGTTGAAATTATCACAATATTCACAGTCATCTAAGCAGTTCATCCTTCAGTTTCCTAATCACATCAGGTTATATATTGATGATGTAGTTAATGTTGTATCAGATGGTAATTATGGATTTAGAGTCATTACTTCATTGCATGGATATGGTGAAGATGGTTGGCCAATGGTTCGTCGAGACTTGGGGTTGGAAATAATACATAATGAAAGATCAAGTTTGTATGCCAATTTATTTACTGATCAACTAGCAGTAGTGAGAGAATCTTTGATGATAGAGGAATTTGGTCCTCAACCACCACATAAACGGTTAACTCTACCAGATATGGGTTACGTGATAGCGAATCGTTATAATATTGTACTTGTCTGTTTAGGATTTGAATGCTGAACTTTCTTCCCTATGACAACTTCATTTTCACTAAATGTAGCATTTTACTGCATTGGTTTTGCAAATAGAAATCATTGGGTTCAGGTACTTAGTTATTTTTAGATAATGTGATTAAATCTAATTCTTTTTCGTTATTTTTACTTAATATTTTGATTATTTTTTTATTTAGGTAAACATGAAAGAAGGGTTTCCATGGCCACTAATGACAGTAGATTGGAAGAAGTTTCGTTCTCCAGCAGCAACATCTTGGATGCTAGGGTTTGCAAGACGTCTATAACATTGGCAATAACTTACGCCTATATTACCAACGCATTATGAATTATAAATTATGTTACTCATTTTTAATTTCAAAACATGAATCATGAATTATGTTATTCATTTTTAAGTTCAAAACATGAGTCATGAATTATGTTATTCATTTTTAATTTCAAAACATGAGTCATGAATTATGTTATTCATTTTTAATTTCACGCTACAAGTTAACACATAAACATAAACCAACTAGGTCAAATGAGTCTAAAAGTTAACACATAACCATAAATATAAGTCAACACGTCTAAAAGTTAACACATAACCATAAATATAAATATAAGTCAATGTGATCGAGCAATATGTAAAGCTTCAAACAAATCAGCAAATTGTGGATCATCCTCTTCAACACCAGTCTGTTGAAGATAACGATGAATCAATGAAGACACACGAGCCCAGCTAGGATTAGATGGTCCTGCTTCATAAACAAGAACTGACACCTCTGTTGGCGCATCACGATGGGGCAGTACCAGACGAGGATGCGAAACACGATAATACCACCGAAGATATCCATCATCTGTCTCATATGGGGTGGTGGCCGGTGTTGTCAGACAAATCACATCCTGAACACTCTGATGGTAACTAATCCAGTCAACATCAGTATCACCAGCCATCGTATGATCAAGAGGTGGACATGGAACATACTACTTGTATTCAAAATGACGCATACATTTGTCAGGCAAGTATGGAACAATAGTGTCACCCCACCTTAGACACCCCCTATATAGACATAACTCATCAAACTAACACCATACTCTATGATTCTCGAATGGGCGCCATATGACATCGGCAGGTGTCAGCTCGTCCAGAATAGGTCGCAAGTCATCCACCTTCAGGACACCTTGCCTATAGGACCATCTCATCGTTCGAGGGAGACCCACATTATTAGCTGGTATCCAATTCTCCTTTTTTTCCAAGTGTTGGAAAATACTCATGAATCTAGCACTATTACAAAGTTAATACTGTTACTAAATTTAAAATAATTAATTATAACATAATAAACTAGATAAATAAAATTAATATACTAAATAAAATTAATTAAAACAAAATATACTAAATTAAAATAAATACCTGTAGGATAGTCGGATAACCACCAAGCTGCTTACAACTGAACATGGAAGCATCTCCGAGATATCTATAAAGGGTAACCAACGCAGCTGCTCCCCAACTGTATCCTGATAAGCCATCCAAGTCTATAAATAGTGAGAGGTATCATGCCCCGACAAGCGTAAACGTCTTGTCCGCAAAAATAGTGGAACCCACTAACATCAACAAATAAGCTCTAGTCGCATAATCCCATCTAGAAGCAACTCTATGCTCTACAAATCGATCATATAACCACTCCAACTTATAATAGGAACCTCTGCAGTCACAGACTTGTTGCTGTGCTACTCTCTGTGACACTCTTAAGTAATCAACAACCCACTCAACAACAAGCGCTTCACTGATATCTTGAGGACTCAAGAAGACTCCCTTGATGGGCAAGTGAAGTAGGCAAGAGACGTCATCTAGAGTAATCGTCATCTCACCAAACGACATGTGAAATGAAGATGTCTCTAGATGCCATCTCTCTCCAAATGTGGAAACCAGGTTCGTGTCTATCTTTATCAAACTGGTTATTTGGAGTGAAGTTAGACCAGACCTAGATATCCAACCCTCCATCTCTCTTGGTAGCTGTAATAGAACCCTCTGAATCAACTTCAATCCATGTCCTGCTACCTTTAACTATTTCTTCGAACCTCTCTCCTGAAAACAATTAAAAGTAAATATATTATAAAATTCAACATTAAAAATTAGAATTTTATTCAATATTAAATAATTTTTGTTTACTTACCTCACCGAACCATATATGTCTAGCAATATGATGTTCGTACTTAACTAAAAGAGAGGTATCGTACGGTCCTCCTGGATATCCAACAGGCTCGGTTGCTGATGTAGATGCATCAACATTCTCTTCTTTAGCCATTCTCGATGACTCGCCCCGTCCTATTCCGCGAGAAGGGATCCTACCATCTCTACCTCGTGTGCGCACCACTGCCAAAAAAAAATTTTAAAAAATTAAAAATTAAAAATAAAAAAAAATGAACCAGAAGACTTGCAAAAAGACTTCTGGTGAACAAACGAAAAAAAATATGTACCGGAAGACATACTTAAAGTCTTCCGGTGAACAAACGAAAAGAAATATGAACCGGAAGACATACTTAAAGTCTTCCGGTAAACAAACAAAAAAAAACAAAAAACCAGAAGACTTACTATTAGAGCTCCAATATATGTGGGTGAAAAATGTAGTTCCAGAAGACTTTGGCTAAGAGTTCCGGTTTGTAGGTGAAAAATGGTTGTTCCGGAAGTCTTCAAATGCAAATGAAATAGAAAAGTAAAATTTCTAAAATTATAACTATTTATATGAGGGTACTTTGGTCCAAAAAAATTTAGTGTAAGGATATGAGTATAATTGTAGGGGTATGAGGTAAAATTTTCCTGATCCCTCCGTACTCTCTTGGAAACGTGCATTGGGCTTGTGTTCAGGCCCATTGAATTTTCTATCCATACCCCTCCTCTGAGTTGCTACAATTATAAAGGTACTTGGGCCTTCTGAAATCAGGCTCATGCTGATTTGCTTCCTATGCACACACACCATTTACACACTACACCCCCGCCTCTAATTTTTCTCCTTTTTTATAATTTGTTTTGTTTTATTTTTTTTATGTTGTATGATACTTTTTAAATACATTTTAGCTCATTTTAATCTATGTTAATACTTTGTTTTTATTGATACATTTCATTTTGATATTAAAAATACTTAGAAAGATTAATGCTTAGAGATTAATTAGGCTTTAATTGATTTTAGTCTCATTAGTCCATTTCTTAATTGAAAAATTATTAAAAAGATGACAATATACATTAGATTCTAATTAGCAAATAATTATTAGTTTTAGAATTAATTTTCAATTAAAATTTTAGAAATTAATATACATTTTAATAGATTTTGATTAGCATTTACTTAGTTAGTGTTAATTTTAGTTAATTCTTTAGAAATTAATGTGCATGTTAACATTTTAACTTCTTTATAATTCTAGACCTTAATAAAATCTATGTGCTTGTGATTCATACCTTGATCATGTTCTTGACTGATTGATTGATTGATCAAGGTCATCTTTGATCAATTAATATCTTGACATGTATCTGCTTCCCCTGTCTAGTCAAGTGATCATAATCTTTTTAATCACTTAATATGATTAGATCTCTGCTTTGGCACTGCACTGAACCTTTCAAGTTAAATTCAAGTCAAGCTTCACACTCAAGGCTTTGAAGACTCTGGACATCAGGACTTGATCACTGCTTCAACGTTCAAGTATAGCAAAAAGATTGTGCACCACGAGTCTTAAGCAACAAAGAAGAATGAGAGGAATTATTCATATCCTTGTTCTGAGTACCTTTGAATAAGGGACGCAGACCCTATTTATTCAAAGTATTTACCTCCGTTCATAGGGTATAGTGAAATTCAAGTTGAATAACTTTCAAGTCTTCTTCCCTACAAACGAAACTACTACAATCAACATCAACAATACTTGTCTCTTTGGACCAAACAATGCATTCTTTGGACTTCTATACATTTTTTTAGGTTAATCACCTCATGGTTAACCACCAAACTCTAAATAAATACCCTTTCATGCATTGTGTAACACCCCAGATATACCCCACGCGTTTAATTAAAAATCAGAGTGAATTCAAACACTTCATATTTAAGATGTCACACTAATCTCACCTGATCAGAAGGAGTCATTGACCGACCACACGTCTGAGTTGTCGGACTGCTGGGGAGAATGGAGGGGGTGTACCTGAAATACGCTATGATGCCAAAGTAAGAGTCGGGCAGACAGATAACAAGTACAGAAACAGAAGTAAGAATGAGATTACCTGACCCTCTAGTGAAATAGGGTATTTATAGTATGCCCCCAGCGCAGGACCAACGATTACTTCGCGTTGGAGTAGGTTGCCATCCTAAAGCTGGTAACTACTAGGGCTGACGTGGCGTCAGGAAGACTAGCACATGGTCTTCGCCTTAGTGTAACTATTCTGTGCTATCCGAGAAGTGTAGGACGAATAATCAGGGCACGGGTAGTTACCTGATGATGTGTCTCCACGTAGGGGACACATTGAGAACGTGAGGGAGGTAAGAGTATCCCTCCGAGCTGGATAGGGTCTGCCTGACGGTTGGGCAAAAGGGAGAGCGCGTCTAGCAGATATGAGGTACCTGCTCGACTGTCAAGAGGTTCGTGCCCGACGGGGGAAAGGGCTTTTCCAGATGGGGAGGCGGGGCTCCTTGCCAGTTTAGGGCATGTCACCCTTGGGAGCGGGATCGTATCTGTTCTCGCTATGACGAGGGGCGATTCCCCGTGTACGAGTTCACGTTTAAGGAGGCGGGGATGCGCCTTCCATTCACGAATTTTCAATAGGGAGTTTTCGACCATCTGATGTTGGCGCCCTCTCATATCCACCCCAACTCTCTTGCCTTCATCCATGCCTTCAAGATCGTCTGCAACTATATCGAGCTCGGGACCACCATTCTACTCTTCTTTTGCGTCTTCCATCTATAACGGTAGACTGTGTCTGGGCAACACAACTGGGTATCCCTGAAGCAGCTGACTATGCTCTTCCAGGCATACGCGGATTCGGTCTGGGGGTTCAAAGACAAGTGGTATGTGGTGATGCCGGAGACGGACGAGGCCATCAATACACTGTTCCGACATGAGGTTACCTTGGTGAATGGAAAGCCTGAGGTGGACTTCCATTCCCATTTCCCCTTGGAGTTGATGGAGCTGCATTTCCAATCTAGCATGAAGAACTTCATCAATCGGCCTAACCATCTGAACGAGGATGATAGTTTGAGCTTTAAGAAATTGGTTGACTTTGTCAGGCGGCTCCCCCCTTGCAAATGCGTGACACTGGACGGGCAGTACATCCGCGATGCCAGTGGGGAGATCCAAACTAAGACTAGATGTATCAATATGAAGGCCCTCCTCGAGTGTCGGACCGAGGCATAGGCTCATCTTTTCTTAGGTAGCGAGCAGCTTCCTCGAATCACTTTGTTTTGTTTTGAGCTCCCATATTGAATGCTTTTTTCGTGTTTTCTTTGCAGGTGCTATGGGTTCTATGGAGGTATGTGTCACGAAGCTGCTCAAAGGAGGTGGTTGACGTCTTACGGGGAGGGCCTCTATTGTTTGAAAGGAGGCCGGTGCTGGACTGGCGAGGTCGACTCCATCCCCCCAAGGTTGCGGATCCTCAGTCGCCCAGCCGATCCCCAAGAGGCGTCGAGAGTCTGAGACATCCCCGATCAACCTGACAGACAACTCTCTTGATCTTCATTTCATCCTTCTGTCGCTACTGCGAAAATAAGATGTCGGCAATGACAAAAGAGTCGCCACCTTTCATTATTTATCCCTCAGAACGGGAAAGGAAACGATCGGAAAAAACTTGACGAAAAGGTATAAGACAAGGTCGTCGCAACCATTGTCTGGATTCGGGAGTCGGTTACACAAGGGGAAGGTGTTAGCACCCCTCACGTCCATCGTACTCGATGGGATCCACACTTGTTGTGTTTATCTGACGGGTTGATTAAATCTATCTACGCTAAAGGTCTGGTCTAAAAAGAAAAGAAAATGACTCGGCAAAGTATCACACTTTATGCCTACGTATTCCCGTCTGGAACGAGAAATCAGAGTCAACGTAGTTCGCCTAACTACGGGTTATGGGGGAAGGTTGCTCGCCAAGATATCACATCTTATGCCTACGTACTTTCATACGGCATGAAAGATCAGAGCAAACGTAGTTCGGGCTACGGAGAACACAGGTTTGTTCAACGCCTTTTATCCAAGTAAAGTTAACAACCAGTTCCAGCAGTTGGTGTTTGCAGCTCGATCCTTGGAGACTTATGCGTTACCGTTTGCGGTAGAACTGAAAGTTAACAGAACTCTCTTTACGCAAAGAGTTTTCCTGATTAAGGGTCCAAGAGGACAAAAAGGATTTGGATGTTTGTTTTCTGCGTTTTACGGAAAGAAGTGTTTTTTATTTGTCTGTAGTTTGTACAGCACTAGAGACTATGACTTAGGAGCGAATGCGTCGCATATCGTCCAAAGGACATATACTAAACACCCTAGAAGATTGAGAGGAGACCGCTCAATCATCATTTTCCAAGTAGCTTAAGGCTCGTAACGCGCTTGTACTAACTTGCCTTTATTATGTTTTTTTTACTGTTGTTTGAGATAAGAAGAGAAACAGACTCTCTACGGGGAAACTGACTCTATCCTACAGTTATCATGCAATATTCGTCCTACGGTTGAGGTTAGAGGGGAAACTAACTAATGTTATCATGCATGGTTAGAATCCTAATGCCTGTCATAACTTCACTTGAAGAAGAGAAGTCAGAGCTCCTAAAGGAACATGGTAATGGAAATCAAACAGTAAACAGAAAAACTGTACAGAAATTACTGTAAAGATGCATGCAATACAAGTGAGGGAGGAAATATGTGTGGGGCATAAGCCTCCACAAGCTCATCTCAACCTCAAGCCAACTATGAATAATAACAAAGACAGTAAAAGAAAGTAAATGCAATTAAACAAACCACAAACCACACAGGCAAGGGAGCTAATCTCTACCGAATACCATCAAGCAAAGCCATACAGTAAAAATACAAGCAGAGGGAGAAACTCGACCTCTAATGTAATACAAGCAAGGGGAGAAACTCAACCCTGCGGATGCTCTTAGGCCTATTCAACTACATGACCTAATCTAAATGCAGCACACCAATCAAGTCATATCAATGCACATCCACACAGTCAAACAACCAGGGAAAACCAGCCAGCAATCTCTACAGCAGAGCAATCTTTTGGAAGCAATCCAATCCAAAGTCTGTAGCTGTTCTTCAAGTCCACCATCTTCAAGAGAAGGAAATCAATCCAAGCAATCAAGCAAGCTTCTACCCTAAGGAAGGAAATTTGGTGTTGGGAAGCTAAGGTAAACTCCGCAGGAGCTTATCCCAAGTACTCAACCAACAAAAAGATCTTTGGGGAAACTTAGGGGTTTAGCTCCTTCAAGAGGTGTGCCATATTCCCCCCACAGGAGGGAATGAGCTATCTCAAGAAGGTTCCTAAAGAGGAAAGAATGAAATATTTTAGGAGAATGGAGATGGGAAGCAAGGTAAGTTCCACATGAACCTGCCACAGACACTCAACCAAATCTATTTCCTCTAGAAGCTTGCTTAGTCTCAACTCCAATGTGTAAGGCAGGGAATTCCTCCACAGGAGGAATTATACCCACAAAGAAGGATCCTAATTAAGCAAAGGAAAGTTTGAAAGGGAACTAATCCTAGAGAAATATCATCACCTACTTGAATTGTTAAAGAAGCCACAAGTGTTATCTCCTAATAACTACCTATTCTAAGGTCAAATTGTAAAATAGGAAACTAAAGGAAAATCAACCCTAAAAAATCTAAAGAAAAATCCTACATCATCTAATAGGTGTTAACAATCTATGGTATAAAAATCAGAGGTTAAATCTAAACCAAAGTGCTCAAATCAAATCCAAAGCTCAAGGGTGCTCTAAAGGAATCACTAAAGGAATACTCCTAAACAACTAACCTAAAAACCTATTTAAAGTCATCTAAAAAAATCAAGAAAAAATCATAGATCAATATCATCATATATACAAACAGCATACAAAAATTCAATATCAAACTCAAAAAAATGAGAGAGAACGAAAATCAACAAAATCAACATCATTATTTCATTATTACAAAATGCACTAAAAAGAAAAATATGGAATAAAATGTAAAATGCATGAAATAATAAAATGTAAAGCATGAAAAAATTCTAAGCATTTAAATCTAACTTCACAATTTTTTTCAGAATTAATTTGCAATTTTTACTATTTTTGATGATTTATTTTCTAACAAGTATTAAACTAAAAACAAAGAAAAAGAAATTAAAACTAAATGAAAACTGGGGTGTATCTAGTAAGGAAAACACAAGCAATACACGCATGGGCCTTAAAAGGGGGTGGTGATAGCATGCTGGGCGCAAGTCCAATTGGAGATGAAAATAAATCAGCTTAAAAAAAAACTTGACAAAACGCCTGGGGGGGTTCAACGAGCAGGTAATTCATGTGTATATTCAGTTGGGCCTAGAAGAGAGGGGTGTGGTTAGCGTAAAAACCCAAGGCCCAATCGAAATTGCCTTTCCTCAATTCAGTTGTAAAAAATTAAAAGAAAACGCATGCCAGAAGAATCGAACTCGCGTCTCCAAGGCCAAAGGCAGCGCCCAGCAAAACGGCCGCGTTTTATGGGGGGCGACGTGGCGCGCTACGTGCGCTTGGATGCGTGGACCGGTCTTCTTCTTCAATGAAAACGGAGGGCCACGATTTCGTCACCTTTGTTTTCAAATTCTGCAAATGGATGAAGCTCCGCGCGCGCATCCATGGTGGACGGAAGTGAACAACTTCCGGCGAAACTTCAAATGACCATATCTCACTCAATAATACACCAAACACGATGATTCTTGAACCAATTTTGCATTAAATTTCGAGAGGAATCCAAATATACTACTCAAACAACCTAAAAATCCACGAATCAAAAATTCTACATCTCAACCTAAAACGGCTTCAATCCTAAAATCTCACTAAACATCAAATTCTTTGCCCAGAAATTATCTATAACTTAAGGTGATCCTAACCACATGATTCTAATGCATTGAAAACACATAAATTAAGAGAAAATTCAAGAAGTAAGAACCTGAGTTCAAGCTTCAATTGGAGTCGTTTCTGGCTTGATTCTTGATCAAAAACGTTCCAGATCCAATGAGTGATGATGTTAGAAGAAGATTGAATCCTCAATTGTGCTTGAAACGGCCTCTAACAGAAATTCACTCTTTCACTTTTCTTCTTCAAGCTTCAATGGCAATCTTTGCTCTCAACCCCAATCAATCACCAACATTGTTTCTGATGAGCTCCTAGACCTTTATAGGATTGTTTAGAACCTTCTAGAGCTCAGACCCAAGCCCAAAATTAAAAATCCAAATCCAACTTTTCTTTAAAATTTTGGTTATGGCAATGCATGAAATTGGCTTCATAGCTTTCCTTGGAAGCTTTGGATGACTTACATGTTTCATTTGGAATGAATTCAACCCAAGAGGAATCTCCAAATTGCCTTTGTGAAGGAATTGTGTAATGTAACTTTTATGTGAAGAAATCTTGTGAAAGGCCATGAATCACACTTCAAATGAAAATTCCACAATTGCCAATGTCTTTAAAACATATTTTTTGATTAAAATAAGTGGTTATTTGACTTGGTTCTGACCCATAACCATTTATTTCAATTTCCCACCAAAAATGCCTTTGAATTTCTTCTTTATTCAAACCACTTCACACCAATCTTGGATATGAGCCAAATCAATTCACCATGACCTCTTGGTTAGCCTAAAAACCACATTTTTAACAAGTTCCATGTTGAACAAAAATCCATTTGACAAGTGCTAGTTGGAGATTTTGACCTGTGATGGAAAATGGCCTATAATCTCACTTTCCCAAAATACCCCCGACTTGTAAACCTCATAACTTGAGTTCTATAAATCATATGGAAGAATTATAATACAATTTGGAAATCTAAGATCATTAGGAACAACTTTCATGTTGTCCAAAAGTTCAGGTGAAACACCCTCCTAGATCAAAAACAACTTGGAAGTCACAGACAAATTTCAGATACCTCTGAGGACCTGTAACTTGTCTGGACCATAACTTGAGTTCTATAAATCCAATGTAGGACTTCTAGTACTCAAATTAAAGCTAAGAGCATCCTCTAAAACATTCATGTGGAGGCCAAAGTCATATGAGACTTGTATCTTGACTTACATGGCTTGGAAGTTTGGCACTAAACAGGGGATTTTACCCTAGGAACCCTGACTTAGCAACTCCAACCACTCTTGATTCTTCTCAACTTGATCTTGAAACAATATCTCATATGCCTCAACATATAATTTCATGATTTCAATGACCTGGAAGTAGGCTTTGGTCTTCTTAAATTGCTCATCTTGACCTAGGGTTAACCAGATGAAACCCTAGTGACATCCACTTCAACTGTGGCTCTTGCACTTGATAAAATGACTTGATTGAGCTCCAACATGACCTCCAAGACACTTCAATGAGCTCTACTCACACATCATTTTCTTGAACAAGGCCTTAAAATCCACTGTTGACCTTCAACTGGCTCCAATTGAGGAGATGAGCTCCATACAAGCACTCAAACTTCTCAAGGACCCAACCATCTGCCTGATGACCCTGATAACTTCTTAAGCTTGAATAATACCTCTAGTTAGGCTTCTCTTGACATGTAGACACTTGATCCCCTGTTAAATGCAGGATGCTATGCTATGCAAATGCTAGAACTATGTTAGAACAATGTTATGCTATGCAATGAAACATAAACCAAGTGATAAAAATGGTTGGGCAAATTTTGGGGTGCAACAACTTCCCCCCTGTTGTTTAAGTCCCAACTTTTTTTACCGGGGATAACATCCCCGTCGTGGCTCCCGAGGAAACAAAAACCATCATGGTTGCCAGCAAGGAGGCATAGAGGAAGATGTTGTCGGATGACCTGGCCTCGATGGTGAGGGTGTTTGAAACAGGTCTCGCACTCAACGAGGAAGCTTGTTCCTCGGCAGACTTGGAAACAGTGCAGGGTGAGCTGGCAGTGTCTGAGGAGGTTAGGCTGGTTGCCAACCAGAAAGAATATCAGAGGCGGGACAAGACCTAGCGTGAGCGGATCAAAGAGCTCAAAAAGACGGTGAAGGATGGGGACGACGAGCTGACTCGACTGAAGGGGAGGGTCGCTGAACTCGAGGGCCTGCTGGCTCCCGCCGAGGAAGAGTCCGACAAGGAAAAGCTACTGGTTTCCCGACGCGAGCTGGTGGAAAAGATCCGGTTGTTGGAGGATGACTACCTGGGAGTTGTTGAGGTAGGTTTTAAGAATGCCGTGGCCCAGCTTCGGCTTGCCAACCCCGGTGTGGATTTGGTGACCGCGGGAACAGGCCCCTACCATCGAGTCCAAAGTGATCGCATTATGGTACCCAGCGGACCAGAAGGTGACGAAGGGGACCCGACCGTCCTAGAAGGAGAGGATTACGCTGAGAATTAGGAGTTTGTGCGGCCCGCATGCCCGCTTTTTGTTGGCCCGTGTGCCGTGTAATAATTTTTTAATGTTGTTTGGGCCTTGTGCCTCTTATTGTAATTTCTGAACAGCTGGGCTCGCGCCCGTGATTTTATAACAATGTTTATCATTTTTTGTTAAGTATTTGTGTGTGCTTGTTTATTTGTTTATGCATGCCCGTTTGCATGGATTTTTGTATGCTTATTTGCATGTGTTTATATATTGTTGTTTGTGGGAGTGGTAGCTCGGAGTTATTTGTTGTGCCCGGTAGTATAGGGAACTGGCCGGGTGACCGGGGTTATTGTTTGGTCGATTACGAAGCGGGGGCCACGATCACGTCCTTCTCTCTATGGTGTGAACATCTCATCGTGAGCTGGGCGTTCTGCCATCTTGGTACGGAGGCGGTGGAGCTCGGTTGAGGGGTCCCCGTTGGACAAAGCATTTTTCCCGCACACACAAAGGGCAGGCGCTTGTCATCTAGTTATCTTTTAGGAGACGTATTTGTACCAGGTCGCGCTCCCGTGGTCGCGAGGCTGATCGTCGCGGGCAGTGTCTAACTGTAGTATCTTTTGAGCTTCTCAGCGTTCCATGGTCGAGTAATTTCCTCCCTGTGTAAGTTTTCGAGGTAGTAGGCCCCGTGTTCCGTCTTATCCCGGACACGGTAAGGGCTCTCCCAATTCGCAGCGAGCTTGCCCTCGCGCGAGT
This sequence comes from Lathyrus sativus, assembly GCA_963859935.3. Lineage (NCBI taxonomy): Eukaryota > Viridiplantae > Streptophyta > Magnoliopsida > Fabales > Fabaceae > Lathyrus > Lathyrus sativus. The sequence goes on from OZ012735.1 coordinate 913,079,929, forward strand.
CCTTCTGGTTTCTTTGCAAGACCAGGTCGCCGACCTGGACCTCACATTTTATAACTTTAATGTCATAGTGAAGGGCAATTTTCTGCTTTAGTGCGACTTCACGGAGATCTTCCCCTGAACGGATCTCTTCGACTAGGTCGAGCTTATCTATGAGGGTCTCGTCATTGGCCTCCTCCTCGAGGGGGACTCAATTCTTCTGGAAAACTCCCTTATTTCTACCAGGATGAACGCTTCGGTCCCATAGGTTAGTTGGAAAGGGGTCTCCTCGGTGGTCGAGTGGGGTGTCGTTCTGTAAGCCCAGAGTATGCTGTGGAGCTCTTTGACCCATATCTTCTTGGCGTCTCTGAGTCGTCGTTTCAGGCCCCACAGGATAACTCTATTTGTGGCTTCCGCATAGCCGTTTGTTTGCGGGTGCTCGACTGACGTGAGGTGCTGCTTTGTTCCGAGCTTGGTCACAAAGTCTTGGAAGTTTTTGTCAGTGAACTGCGTCCCATTGTCGATCACGATGGCCAGGGGAACACCAAACCGAGCGAGGATATTCCTCTTGTTGAAGCAAAGTATGTAGTGTGCCGTGATTTTGGCGAGGGCCTCTGTGAGTGATCTTGATTGGCTGCATTTTGTGGCAAAACATTAGAGTTTGCATGTATGTCATACTGAATGTTAAGACATACATAATGATGTGTGTGCAGGGTAAGTTAACTATAAGTTAAGCAGAATGTCATACAGAATGTCATGACACTGACCGTATGACATCCAGCGGGCAGGTTAGTTTTTCTGGTATCTAGAAATCAGGAGCTCAAGCTGAAAGGCAGGAGACATTTGAGAAGCCCTAAAGCGAAACAAATGCTCCTGAATTAAATGGCAAGCATGCAGATAATTGAAGAGTAGGGTTTGTTATGATTAAACCTAACTGTGTGCACCAAGGCCCAAAGGACTGAGTGCTCTATAAATATCAGAAGGAGCAATCCTAGAAGTCAAGCTCTTAACAGAAGAATAGAGAGTGCATATCAAAGAGTCCTTGTGAGTGAAGAAGGTTGTTCTTCACGTGAGTATTGTGAGTGAAGAAAGTGTGTTCTTCACGTGTGAATTGAGTCTTAGAAATACTTATTTACCAAGCAACTGTCTGCCGCATTGGTTAGGTAGATTCTAAGTTGTGTCTCACTCAAAGCTTTTAAGCAAGAGTGTGTGTGTCCCTTGATCAAAGCTTTGAAGCAAGATCAAGGTGTGTATGAAGTGTTTCTTCATCTTTATTCTGTAACTGTAATTGAATATCACTGTGGTGTGATTGAGGGGGAGTGAGTGGGAATACTCAGGTCTAGAGTGTCTCTAGGTTGAAGTGTCATTGGGTAGGTTTTAGAAAATTTCACCCAAATAACCAACATTCCCCCCTTCAATATCCAAACTACCCAACTTTCCCTCATATTCTCCAATCTACCCAAGTTTCGTTTTTTTTTTACAAGGGGGCGCCATGGGGTATGGCTCCTCCCTTATAATTTATATGGGGGCGCCATCCAGGATGGAGGCACCCTATAAATTATAAAGGGGGCGCCATCCCCTTTGGCTCCTCCCTTAAAATTGATTTTTTTTTATAATTTTAAATGTATAATTAGTTTAAAAATATTTAATAAATAATGTTTAATAAATAAAAAATATTTTTTTAAAAATAATTATATAATAATAATTTTTGAATAATTTTTATTTATTTTACAAATAATAAATAAATAATAATTTATAATAGCATTAAAAAATTTCAAATAATAAAAAAAAATCAAATTGTATTCAATAAATTTAATATTAAATAATAATTACAATAATTATTGAATCACAAATATGAAAGATATTGTAAACTAGTTTCTACGCCGTGGTCGGTTTAAATGTCCGCCCGTACCGCATCCCCGATCACGTACGTTTCGTTGTGGTCTTTATTGTGGAGTCGGGTCCATTGTGTCATCTTCAAGCAATTGAATCACTTCGGCCCATGAAGACGGGTCCATATCCGTAAAGTCATCCAAATCAAAAGAGTTGCCCATGCCTTCATAGTTATTTTGGGGTGGTTGGATAGACGAGGCAATGTCAGGACGATAGTCTGCCTAATCGTAGGGTGGGATGGGTGTAAATGATTGGGTAGGTATGTGTTGATTGGGTGTAGATCTTACCCGATTAACCATGAGTAGAAAAGCAAATTTTGTGCATTTCAAAGAGCGCATACAGTCGAAGATTTTGTCTGGTCAAATTTCCCAGATCATTTACAGAAGTCCTATTTTTTTTTACAACAATCAGGTCAAGTATTTTCAAGAGAAAATACAAGACAACAACGATGTTGATCAAATGTTTGATAGTCATGAACACTCTGGGTTCGACTATATCGAGGTTTATCTGTTACTCTGCCGAACTGAACATGAGGTTGGCGAAACAACGGATATAAATGAAATTGATGTTGTGGACGAGGAGGAAGAAGATCCAGAGGCCATGGTTGATCAAATGGTTAATTTGTTCGGGACCGGGGACTACACTGCAATGACTCCCCTGCAAGACATAGATGAAGAGGCCCTACCATTAAATCAAGTGTATTGTCCTCCCTAACACATGACGAACTTGCAATTCAGTGGAGACGATACTTCCTCAGATTATTTCTACAATCCTTCTCAACAAATTGAAAGTGTCTTGAAAGTCGGAAACCAGTACCGCACAAAAGAGGAGTGCATGAAAGCCATAAGAAAGTTTCATATGGATAACTTTGTTGATTTTTACATCAATCGGAACGACTCAAAACGCTATGTCGTAGTTTGTCGTAACGCAAGTTACAAGTTTCGGTTAGCAGCGTCCTATCGAAAAATAAGTGATTGTTGGGATATAGGTTCGATGGATCCACCTCATAGTTGCACAACCAACATCAATCGGCAAGATCATGGAAAACTAAGCTCTCAATTGATATCCCAAGAGATTTTGCATCTTGTGGGCGCGGATCCATCTGTGAAGGTGAGCACAGTTATCTCTCATGTTGTTGCACGGTTCAACTATACCCCATCGTATAGGAAAGCTTGGATAGGTAGAATAAAAGCGGTGGAACATGTATATGGGAATTGGGAGCATTCTTACCATCAACTTCCACAGTATCTACTAGCACTTCAAAAATATGTTCCTGGTACGATTGTAATATTGGAGTCACTACCAGCATACACTCCTGAAGGAACATGTGTTGCTGGAAGTAGGATATTTTCTCGTCTCTTTTGGGCATTTCAACCATGTATCAAAGGTTTTGCGTTCTGCAAACCAGTTATACAAGTCGATGGAACATGGTTGTATGGAAAATACAAAGGAACATTATTGATGGCGGTAGCACAAGACGGAAATAATAATATATTTCCGATTGCCTTTGCCCTGGTCGAGGGTGAGACAGGCGAAGCTTGGAGTTTCTTCCTCAGAAATCTCAGAACACATGTCGCACCTCAACCCAACTTATGTCTGATTTCTGACAGACATGCTTCTATTGTGAGCGCCTACAACAATCCTGCTAATGGTTGGCACAATCCTCCTTATGTCCATGTCTTCGGCATAAGACACATTGCTCAGAATTTTATGCGGGAAATTAAAGACAGAAATCTCCGTAAAAAAGTTGTGAACGCTGGGTATGCCTTAAACCAACCATCATTCATGTATTACCGAGAAGAAATAAGGTTGTCAAGCGCGGAAGCATTAAGGTGGGTGGATAATATTCCAGTCGAGAAATGGACTAGGTCATTTAATGGAGGGTGTAGATGGGGTCACATGACCACAAATCTTGTAGAATCCTTAAACGGCGTATTTAAGGGAAACTAGGAACCTCCCCATCACTGCGTTGGTAAGGGCAACGTATTACAGATTGGGGTCACTTTTTGCAGCAAGAGGCAAAAAATGGAGCGCTGTACTGCAATCAGGGCAAATATTCAGCGAATCAAGCATGAAGTATATGAGGGATGAAACTTCTAAGGCGGCCTCACATCGAGTTAGACCATTTGATCGTCACAATTACAGCTTCATTGTTGATGAGACAATGGATCACAATGAGGGTCGGCCAATGGACACTACAGGGTGGAACTTCATAAAAATTGGTGCGACTGCGGAAAGTTTCAAACCTTCCGCATGCCTTGTTCACATGTCATTGCCGCATGTTCAACTGCTCGTCAGGATCCATTCTTGCAGCTATCAGAAGTTTACAAGGTCGTGAACTTATTCGGTATCTACAGTAGCAGTTTTCCAGTGGTAGCTAGTGAGGACTACTGACCAACCTATCATGGAGACACAATCTACCACAATGAAAATATGAGAAGAAACAAAAAGGGCCGCCCCAAAAGCACCCGAATTACAACTGAAATAGATACAACTGAGAAAATGGAAAGATTGGGCATACGAGGAAAAACTGTCCAAATGTTGGAACAAGTTCTAGGTAGATTTAATTTGGTCTTTAAAATTTGTGTAATCGTGGAATTTAATATTTATATCAACTTCTCATTACCACAAAAACGAATTGAAATACTTCTACAACAACAACGCAAATCATTAAAAATACAACGATTATTACAACATAACCTAAGATATAACAACAATCAAAGTAATATCATCAGTTCCAAACATCATAGACCTAACTTCGTTATCATCTCTAATTCGCACCCAGTCCCGCCGTATGTTTCCGTCTTCAACAGAGAAGTACGAGACAAGTCTTTCAATACTCCTAATTCTTTCACCATTTGGAATGTCTCCTTCTAGCCACCGATTCAAATTTCTTTGTATTTGTTCTAAACTCTGGATGTTCCAAAACAACATCCTTATCAGAGGCTTCGTCGATGAAAAAATTACATGCCCATATCTTCTAAGGTACATGACTCACTCTTCTAAATTTGGATGAAACAATGTTAACAACAAGTCTACCTATTTATAAAAAAATTTGGGAATAACATAATATAAAATTTTAATTATATTAATTATAATATATTTGAAAAATTATTTTCGTATAAAGGGAGCTCCATAGGGGATGGCGCCCCCCTTTAAGTCATTTAAGGGAGGAGCCAAAGGGGATGGCGCCCCCCTTTAAGTCATTTAAGGGAGGAGCCAAAGGGGATGACGCCTCCTTTATAATTTATAGGGTGCCTCCATCCTGGATGGCGCCCCCATATAAATTATAAGGGAGGAGCCATGCCCCATGGCGCCCCCTTGTAAAAAAAAAATACAAAAGTTGGGTAGATTGGAGAATATGAGGGAAAGTTGGGTAGTTTGGATATTAAGGGGGTAATGTTGGTTATTTGGGTGAAATTTTCTAGGTTTTAAGTGAGGAGTGTAAACTGAGTTGTTTGACTCTGAATTAATTCTACTGATAGTGAATTTCCTCCCTGGCTTGGTAGCCCCCAGATGTAGGTGTTGTTGACGCTGAACTGGGTGAACAATTGTTGTGTTATTTACTGCTTTTACTTACATTTTAATTAGTTAGTACAATAGCATGTCACAGTGGATGTTATAACTTTGGCAATAACATCCATCGTGTGCTTGCCAGAATTTCAATTGGCATCAGAGCAGACACCCTGCCTGTTTATTTTGGGTGAGATCTAGGGAAATAAATTCTGGTACTATGGATAAAGATATAGGATTCACTAATAGACCTCCAATTCTGGATGGTTCTAATTATGATTATTGGAAACCTACGATGATTGCATTCCTAAAATCCTTAGACAACAAGGCTTGAAGAGCTGCAAACTCTGGCTGGGAACATCCTGTGAAGACTGACAAGGATGGAGTAGATGTGCTAATTCCTGAAGAGGAATAGAACAAAGAGCAAGAGGCCTTAGCTCTTGGGAACTCTAAAGCATTGAATGCACTCTTCAATGGTATATACAAAAACATCTTCAGACTGGTACACCACTTTGAACTAGCAAAGGATGTTTGGGACACTCTCAAAACTACTCATGAGGGAACTTCCAAGGTCAAAATGTCAAGACTTCTAATGCTGACCACCAAATTTGAAGGTCTGAGAATGAAGGAAGATGAGACCATTCATGAGTTTTACATGAATGTTATTGAACTTGCAAACACCTCAGGAGCCTTGGGAGAAAAGATGGCTGAAGAGAAGCTTGTAAGGAAGATTCTCAGGTCCTTACCTAAGAGGTTTGCCATGAAGGTCACAACCATTGAAGAAGCCCAAGACATATGCAACATGAAAATGGATGAACTCATAGGTTCTCTCCAAACATTTGAGATGGGCATGTATGATCAAACTGTAGAGAAAAAGAGCAAAAGCATAACTCTTGTCTCAAACATTGCTGAGGATTCAGAAGAAGAGGGTGCTGAAAAAGAGGAGAATTTGTCAGAAGCAATAACCTTGCTTGGAATACAATTCAATAAACTGATCAAAAGGATAGATCATAAGTCAAAGCCCTATGCCAAGAACACCTCTTCTGACAGCAACAGAAAGAGTAACTCTGAGGAGAATTCTAACCAAGGAAAAGGAGTTCAATACCATTAGTATGAGGGATATGGACACATTAGAAAGGAATGTCCCACATACCTCAAAAAGAAGGGAAAAGGCCTAACGGTCACATGGTCTGATGAAGATTCAGAAAGTGGACCAGAAGGAGAATCTTCCAAACATGTCACTGTTTTAAACAGTGTATGTATATCTGATGGTGATTCAAGTGAAGATGAATTGTCTTATGATGAACTAGCAGATTCATATAAAAAGCTACACATCAGAAGTACTGAATTATATCAACAAGGAAAGCACCAGAAGAAGTGCATAATGGAATTAAAGGCTGAGATGATAGAGCAACTGACAACAATAGACTCACTCAAAAGTGAGGTTAACTTGTTGGAATCCAAAATGGAGAAGATGGCAAAATCCATAAGGATGCTAAACCCTGGGACTGACACCCTAGAAGAAATCCTGCAGAGTGGTCAGAGTTCAGGAAATAGGTCTGGACTGGGATTTGTTGATAGACAAAATCCTGCTTTGAAACTTAAGAGACTGAAACTTGAGATTCAGAAGGTAAAGAGGATGTCACGACCAATGTCACAACATCCACAACACAGAAATTGGAACCAAGGCAAAAGTAGATTCCAAGGGTATAGATGTTACCACTGTGGAAAACTTGGTCATATCAAATCTGTGTGTTTCTGACTGCATGGATTTCCTAGTCATCCTCATCAAAGGAAGTCTAAACAGAGAGCTCGTATCAAAAGGAAGCATCAATCAAAACCTAAAAAGGATACTCCTAACAAGCAAAGACACTGGGTTGCCAAGAATGTGGCTTTAGTAGCTCACACCTCTCTAATGATGCCAACCCAAGAGGACTGGTACTTTGACAGTGGCTGCTCCAGACATATGACTGGAATTGAGGATCACTTGATAAAACTCAACCCTCATTCATCCATTCATGTAACCTTTGGCGATGGAGCTAGAGGAAAAATCATAGGTGTTGTACAACTTGACAGTTCTAAAGCTCCAAAATTGAAGGATATCTTGCTGGTTAAAGGATTGACTGTCAACCTAATAAGCATAAGTCAGCTATGTGATCAAGGTTTAAAAGTCCATTTTTTAAAGGATACGTGTGTGGTTGTCAATGAAGAAGGTGAGGAAGAAATGAAGGGATCTAGATCCAAGAATAATTGTTACCTATGGGAGCCCAGAAGTAACATAACTGGATTGATCAATAAGGAAAATAAGGACCAACTATGGTTGGAGAAAGGAAGACAACCTCTAAAGATAGAAAGTACCAGGTCCAACACATCAGCAAGTGGATCTTCAAAGTATGCTTCAGAAAGAAGGATAGGATGCAAGAAACGTTATATGGGGAAGCAAGCCAAGAAGGGATACCCAAAGATTGGACATCAGGGAAAGCTAGATAAGCTATATTGGAACCTGATGGAGTCCATGGAAGCTGCCCTGCATAAAGAAAGCAATGTCACTCCAGATGTCATGGCCTTGTTCTGTGACATCAAGAGTATTATCCAAACAATCTATGAGGATTTCAAGGGAGACATGCTCAGAGGTAACTTGTGTAAATGGCAAGAGGGTTGTGCTAAACCTTGTGATTATGTCCGTAATAGTGCTGACGTGGTTTCAAGAAGTGTCAAAGAGTCTCAATTTAAAAATTCTCTGCTAAAATTGAGGTCCTCCAGAAATGATGAGTTATAGCAATTAATAGTAAAAGGGAATTACATTTTGAAATTAAATCATTTAATGATAAATCAAAAAGGTAAGTTCCCTCCTATTGAGCAACCGTACCCCATTACCACTTATACTATACAACCCCTCTACTCTTGGTGCCATCACAAACTATTAAGCTTCTATACCTTTTCCAACAAGCACATAAAATCTCTTCTCCCTCAATCAACATCCTTAAAAATGTCGCAACATTCGAAACCAACCTCAGTAGAAAGAATAACCGATAATGATGCTGATTTCAACCCTAATGAAGTGCTTGAAATAGCTCCACTTTGAATGATGACACCAGAAGGATTATTGGTGAAGGAACCTAAAATGCTGCATGCAAAAAGACCCAAAGACCTTGTCTCAGGTCAGGTCCCTCCTGCTGCTACATCTGATGACTAAAATATAGAGGAAGCGAGAAGAACACACCTTAAAATTGCGGATATGGTGTCTAGCGCACTCAACATACCCACACCATTAAATAATAAGGGAACTGATCCTAACCAGGAGGATCAAGTTGATGTCTCTCACAATGTCAAAACATTGAAAGACCCTACACCAGAAGGGAAGAACAAAGGTAAAGGTGCTGAGAAAATGGGTGATGATATTCAAGGCACCAAAAATACTGAGTTGGTAGACCTAAATGAATATTCTGACAATGACCTCATAGCAAAGATCAATCCGGGTATAGCCAAAAGACTGATGACAAGGAAAGGGAAAAAGGTGGTTGACCAAAGCTCCCTCAAGAAAAAGGTTGTTGAGAAGACTAGTGAGCAAGACATCTCCACAGAAAGGGCGGTTGAGAAGACCGTTGAGCAAGACATCTCCACTAGGAAGGCTGGAGCAAAGAGTACTCAAGTTGGATCCTCTAAAGGATGGAGCAAATTAACCACTAAAAAGAGGAAGGTTGAATCTAGTTCAGAACCAGAGACAGATTCTGATGTTGCTGTTGATGTCACTGACATCCAATCTAAGAAGAAACCTTCTACCAGCAAACTGGCTGCAAATGTCCCTAAAGTGCCAATTGACAACATCTCTTTTCATTATCCGTCGTGTGCTATCAGATGGAAATATGTATATCAAAAGAGGTTGGCCCTAGAGAGAGAGCTTGCACAAAATGCTCTTGAAAACAAGGAGATCATGTCCCTCATTTGTGATGCAGGTTTGATGAAAACTGTAACTCAGTTCTCCCAATGCTATGAAATTCTGGTCAAAGAATTCATAGTAAACTTATCAGATGAATGTGCTGATAGAAAATCCACTGAGTTTGGGAAAGTATATGTGAGAGGAAATGGTGTCATCTTCACTCCCACTACCATCAACAACTTCCTTGGAAGATCAAATGAAGCTCAGTCTGAGTTAACCATCTCTGACAACAAAATGTGCCAAGTAATTACTGGAAATCAAGTCAGAAAGTGGCCATCAAAAAGAAAGCTTGCTGCCAGCAAACTAAGTGTGAAATATGCTGTGCTGCACAAGATTGGTGCTGCAAACAGGGTGCCAACTAATCACAAATCGTCAGTGGCCACTATCCTGGGGAGAGTTATCTATGTTGTTAGGACCAAGACCAAATTGGATTATGGCACTTACATCTTTGATCAGACTATGAAGCATGCTGGTAGCTATAGCATAAAAGGGCCCATATCATTTCCTTCGCTCATTTGTGGAATTATGTTAACACAATTTCCAAATATCCTCAAGACCAGTGATATAACTAGCAAAAGAGAAACTCCCTTAGCCTTCCATCACAAGTTTTTTCAAGGAACCCATGTTCCAGTCATTGCCATGACTTCGACCGAGACATCCAAAAGGGGTCCAAAACCAGAAAAGCTGAAGTAATGGCGATAATTAAAGAAACATGTAAGGAACTAGATGCAAGGAAGCAAACTCTTGAAAAACTTCTAAAATCTCTAGAGAAATATGAGGATGCTGAACTCACTGATGATGATGGTACAAGGGAAGATGATGGTCAAAAAGCTGGCTCAGAGGAAGCTGCTGACAGCTCAGAGGAAGAAACTAATGATGCAGAAGAAAGCTCTGAAGAATCTGAGGAGAACAGGTCCAACTCAGTTGAAGAAAAAGATTAATGTCTAAGCTTGCTGTGACTACTGATTACTGAGTTAGTTCAAGAAGAGGTGCTGCTGCTGTTTTGTGTTGATTAGTTTTGTTTGGCCTTCTGTAGGAATTGTTTGACAATCTGTATTTGTGATGCTCTTTATGACCAGTTTATATCATTTGCCCCTAACAATTGTAATGTTTAAATTTTTGATTTGTGCTGAGTCCTTAGTTGGATCTTAATTTGTGGCTAAAAAGGGGGAGAGAAAGATAGGGTGATAATAACAACAGGTGGAAGAACAGGTGGAGTGCAGAACATGTGGGCTAACATATGTGCTAATGAGTGTACATGGTATAATCATGCTTGCAGGTGTGACCACAGGTGTTGCTGAGGATTTGTGTGATAACAGCTGCCTAGTGCTATTAGTAATATGCTGATGCAATATGGGTGTTGATGCAATATGTGTGTGAATTCCTATGGTGTATAGGAATATTTGTTGCTAACCTTGTGTGATCCTAGAAGGTGTTTAGGAGTTATGTGTGTCTACAGGATAGTAGCAGAGTGTGTTGTGCATCACTTCAGGGGGAGTAGCACATGTGTGTGTGCTTCAGGATGTCATCCTGAATTTCATAACATCCAGAGCAGTCTGGATGAATGTGTGTGACTGCAGAGTGTGCAGGTTAAATGCTCAGCTGGTAAGGTGAATCAGTTGAGGGGGAGTAACCCAGTGTGTTACTCAGCAAAGTGTGACATCTGTAGTGGTAACTAACAGATGGTTAACAAGGTGAGTTATAACAGTGAGAGATAACTATGGGGACTCTGTGAGTGTTTTGAGCTAATAACTTTCTTGCATGACAGCGCACATGATAAGTCTTCTGCTGTGTGTAAACTATGATATGTTAACAGGGTGTTTTAGGTAAAAATTTGCCAAAGGGGGAGTTTGTAAGTGCTCTTGATTGGCTGCATTTTGTGGCAAAACATTAGAGTTTGCATGTATGTCATATTGAATGTTAAGACATACATAATGATGTGTGTGCAGGGTAAGTTAACTATAAGTTAAGCTGAATGTCATACAAAATGTCATGACACTGACCGTATGACATCCAACGGGCAAGTTAGTTTTTATGGTATCTAGAAATCAGGAAACAAATCAGGAGTTCAAGATGAAAGACATGAGACATTTGAGAAGCCCTAAAGCGAAACAAATGCTCCTGAATTAAATGGCAAGCATGCAGATAATTGAAGAGTAGAGTTTGTTATGATTAAACCTAATTGTGTGCACCAAGGCCCAAAGGACTGAGTGCTCTATAAATATCAGAAGGAGCAATCCTAGAAGTCAAGCTCTTAACAGAAGAATAGAGGGTGCATATCAAAGAGTCCTTGTGAGTGAAGAAGGTTGTTCTTCACGTGAGTATTGTGAGTGAAGAAAGTGTGTTCTTCACGTGGGAATTGAGTCTTAGGAATACTTATTTACCAAGCAACTGTCTGCTACATTAGTTAGGTAGATTCTAAGTTGTGTCTCACTCAAAACATTTAAGCAAGAGTGTGTGTGTCCCTTGATCAAAGCTTTGAAGCAAGATCAAGGTGTGTATGAAGTGTTTCTTCATCTTTATTCTGTAACTGTAATTGAATATCATTGTGGTGTGATTGAGGGGGAGTGAGTGAGAATACTCAGGTCTAGAGTGTCTCTAGGTTGAAGTGTCATTGGGTAGGTTTTAAGTGAGGAGTGCAAACTGAGTTGTTTGACTCTGAATTAATTCTACTGATAGTGAATTTCCTCCCTGGCTTGGTAGCCTTCAGATGTAGGTGTTGTTGACACTGAACTGGGTGAACAATTGTTGTGTTATTTACTGCTTTTACTTATAGTTTAATTAGTTAGTACAATAGTCAATGTCATAGTGGATGTTATAACTTTGGCAATAACACCCATCGTGTGCTTGCCAGAATTTCAGCCTCGGCTTCGATCCATTTGGTAAAATAGTCGACATCAACTATCAGGTAATTATTCTGATAGGAGCAACAGTGAATGGACCGGGGATATTCATCCGCCACCAGGTGAACGACCATGGGGACGAGAGCGACTTGAGCTCGCTCAAAGGGGCGAGGTGCATGTCCCCGTGTTGTTGGCATCTGCCACACTTCTTCACATGCTCCTTAGCATTCTGCTGCATCGTGGGTCAATAATATCCTACTCGCAGGGCCTTTCAGGCAAGAGACCTCCCCTCTAAGTGGGTTGTGTTGATGCCCTCGTGGATCTCTTGCAAGATTCCCTGGGCTTGGGCTTTATCAACGCATTTGAGAAGGGGGATCAAGAAGCCTCTCCAGTATAACTTGTCCTCGAGCAGTACGTAAGAACAAGCTCGGCGTTTGACCATGCTGGCCTCCTTCGCGTCGCCGGAGAGACGTCCCACGCTAAGGTAGGTGTGCACTGGGGTCATCTAGCAGTCGTTGTCCTTGATGGCGTTGACCTCGAGCATCGCTTTCGCCCTCTCCGTACTTGGCCGAGCGAGGACTTCCTGGACGACGGATTTGTTCCTGCCTTTCTTCTTTGTGCTCGCCAGTTTCGAGAGGACATCTGCTAGGATATTATGATTGTGGGGAACGTGCTTTACTTCGACGGAGTCGAAGAACTTCATCCGCTCCCTTATAAGGGCTAGATACTCAGCAAGATTTTCGTTCTTGGCTTGATACTCACCTCGGACCTGGGAGGCGACCAACTGGGAGTCCGTGAAATTTTTTATCACTTTGGCTCCGAGGTCTTCCGCCAGGCGGAGTCTGGCCAAGAATGCCCCGTACTCGGCCTGATTGTTTGTTGTCAGGAAGGCCAAGGCAAGGGATACCTCCACCATGATTCTTTCTTCGTTTTCCAAGATGATGCCCACGCCACTTCTCAACGAGCTCGAGGCGCCATCAACAAAGATGGTCCACTTGTGAGCCTCGAAAGTCGGTTCTGCGGTGGGTGTCATCTCGGTGATGAAGTCAGCCAATACTTGTGCTTTGAATGCTTTTCTGCCTTCATAGAGGATGTCGAACTCAGAGGGTTCTAACAACCACTTCAGCATGCGCCCCAACATGTCTTGTCTACCGAGCAGTTGTTTGATGGGCTGCCCGGTTCTGACCAGGATAGTGTGGGCTAAGAAGTAGTGTCGCAGCCTTTTGGCCGCGTTGATGAGGGCCAGAGCGACTTTCTCGATCTGCTGGTGTCTTACTTCGGGGCCGTGGAGGGCCTTGCTCGTGAAATAGATATGCTTATGTCCGTCGGGAGCTTCCCGGATCAGTACGACGCTGACAACCTTGGTGGAGACGGCCACGTATAGGTAGAGGGTTTCCCTGACGTCCGATCTCGTTAAAACTGGTGGCTCCGAGAGGACACGCTTGAGATGGAGAAGGGCCTGCTCGCATTTGTCCGTGCATTCGAACGTGGCCTCCTTCCTTAATATTTTAAAGAATGGGAGGGCATGTTGCACGGACTTGGCGATGAATCGGGATAGCGAGGCAAGTATTCCATTCAATGATTGGATTGACTTCTTAGTGCTCGGTGTTGCAAACTTGGAGAAAGCTCGGAACTTCTCTGGGTTTGCCTCAATCCCTCGTTCGGTCAAGTAGAATTCGAGGAACTTTCCTGCCCGTACACCGAAGGTGCACTTCTCCGGGTTGAATCCCATCTTGGACTTTCTTACCGTTTTGAAGACCTTCCTGAGGTGGACTCTGTGGTCGACCTCGATGCGCAATTTGACAATTATGTCGTCCATGTAAACTTCGAGCATGTCACCAATCTCTCTGCGAAAGACTTTGTTCATCAACCGTTGATAGGTGGCGCTGGCGTTCTTCAGACCGAAGGGCATTACATTGTAGTAATAGTTTCCCGACTCGGTCATGAAGGTCGTACTCTGTTTTTCGGCCTCAACCATGGGGATCTGATTGTATCCCGAATACGCGTCCATGGACAATAATTTAAAACCCGTCGAGTTGTCAATGAGCTTGTCGATGTTGGGAGGGGATAAACGTTCTTGGGACATGCCCGATTAAGATCTGCATAATCAACACACATCCTCCACTTTCCATTATTCTTTCTTACCAATACAACATTGGACAACCAGGTTAAATATCGGCCTTCCGAAATAAAATTTGCCTCTAGGAGGTCTTTTACAGCATTTTCAGCAGCCGCTGACTTTTTGGGGGACTACCTACACCTACGTTGTACTACGACCTTCGCGGCTGGGCCGATGGAGAGCTGCTGGCAGACGACCGCGGGGTCGAGACCAGGCATCTCGGAAGCACTCCAGGCGAAGAGGTCGACGTTCTCACGGAGGTAGGCCTGCAGCTGCTTCTTCGCCAGGTCGGGCAGTCCAGCTCCAATCTTCACGTTCCTACTCGTATCCTCGCCGAGGGCCACGAGCTCGAAGTCCCCGCCTGAAATGAGGCGCGTTGGGTGGGAAAGCTGCCTGTTGACTGTTGGAGGAGCATGCTCGGATTCTGCTTCCTGGTCCTGTTCACCAGGGAAGCGGCAGTCGAGGTCCATGAAATCGACGTGGTTCTTTGGCTTCTGCTCTTCGACAGGTGAAGGTTTCTTGATCGCCTTAAGAGAAGGGTCGATGGTGTTGAGGCCTTTCATCTCTGCTTCATAACACCGTCGGGCTGCTCCTATGTCGCTGTTGAGGGTGATGACACATCCCCGCCTGGTGTAGTACTTCATCTTAAGGTGGACCGTTGATGGCATTACGGTGAGGTCCGCCAAGGCCGTCCTGCATAAGATGCAGTTATACAGTGATGGGCACTCGACGACCAAGAAGCGGATGTTGATCTCCTTGGCCGTTTCATTTATCCCAAAGACGACCTTGAGTTCCGCATACCCCTATGGCCTCGTCGTTGTCCCGTTGAACCCTTGGAGGTTGAAACCAACGTAAGGAGTCAGATTGGTCTTGTCGAGCTGCAACATCGAGAACAGATGGGTGTACATGATATCCACCGAGCTCCCCCCGTCGACCAAGATGCGGCGGACGTCAAAATTCGCCATCTGTGTCCAGTGTCGCGGTGAGAATTAGATGTCAAATTATTGATTAATTTGAATCTTAATTCATTAGTTCACCACCGGTCTTTTATTTGTCCAAAGGAAGGGAAAAAGATCGAATTACCCACAATACAATGCAAACGCAAAAGCTAGAGAGTTTAGGTTCGAGGGTTGGTTAAACTTAGGGAAGGTGCTAGCATCCTAAGTTTATGTAGTACTCTACAGGAACCTCTTGTTTTAAAGTGTTTATTGCTAAGGGTCGTTTGCTTAGGGGTGAAAGACCTAGTGGTTTATTTCTATGTATACTCACCAAGATGTCGCATATTGTGCCTACATATCCTGGCGAAAATGTAATCAGAGTATTTGTAGTTCCCCTAAAGGGTTTGAGGAACCTTTGACTGTTGGTCAAAGTTCCAAAGGGAAAGGGTTTGTTGATTACTTGATTCTAGGAGAAAAGACGAGTTGTCATCTTAAGGGAGAACACTCGACTTAACCACCACAACTTGTAGGAGATGGTCTTTGCATCGTCTTGAGAGAAGGGCTCAAGCACTCGGATTTCATCGACGAGTATGCC
This sequence comes from Lathyrus sativus, assembly GCA_963859935.3. Lineage (NCBI taxonomy): Eukaryota > Viridiplantae > Streptophyta > Magnoliopsida > Fabales > Fabaceae > Lathyrus > Lathyrus sativus. The sequence goes on from OZ012735.1 coordinate 913,095,746, forward strand.
GCTATTTCCCTCAAGCGGAAAAGATCTCATATCTTGATTGTATTGTTATGGGGCAAGAGAATTACATCTCGACGGTCAAGATGACTAATGTCTTATTCTCTAATAGGCGAGAATATTTGATTAAGTTGAAAAAGGTTTATCTATGTTGTAAAAAAGAAAAAGGTCCTCCTTATGGGGTACGATCTAAACTTAAGTCGATCAACTTAAAAAGGATCAAGAATCGAATGGGGAAAAATGATGCATATGAGGTGCAATACGCACAAATGTTAAGTTATGCATAGGTTCTTCCTTTGGACATGCAATGTGAGAACGATAAAAATAACGGTAAAATAAAATCCACACAACAGATATAAATGCATAAAAAACAGACAAACGTTGGGTCGTGGGGTAATCGAAATAAATCAGAGTTAAGAGATGAAAAGAGAGCGGAAGCGTCGCATTGATTAAGTTTTATGCGAGATTGATTTTAAGAGAATGGTTGTCTTTTAGTTTTTATTTTAGTAAAAATTAATTTTAGGTTATAGATTAATTGGGTTTTTTAGATAGAAATAATTTTAAATAGGTAAAGATTATTAAATAAATTGGTTTTGTTAAAAAAGAAGTTTTATTATTATTTTCTTTATTAAGGAGATTTTATTAAATAAATAAAAGTATATTAAATTAAATGAAATGGGTTTTTATTATATTATTAAGAACATGAATAAATTATATCTTTATTACATAAAATGGGGTTATTAAATTGATGAAGTAAATTTATTAATAAAGTGAATAAAAATAAATTGAGTTATTAAAATAAAAAGTAAATTAATAAGTTAATTAAATAAAATGAAAATTGATTAGATAAAAAAAGGTTATTAGTTGATTAATTAAACAAGGCTGATTTTAAAAAAAAGTTAATTACCAATTAATTAATTAAATTATTAAGCAAATAATTAAGTTAAATAAATGCAGATTAAGTGGGTTAATGAAGGGTTAATTGGGAGTTAATCAAGAGAGTGGGGAGGATGATTGGGTGTGGTAGGCCATGTGAGGCCTACCGTGTGGTGTGCAACGTGGGTCGTGGATATGGATCAAGTGAGGAACGAATGGTAGTAATGTGCGGGCGCATGGTACCGTGCGTGGGTGAGCATGCATGTGATACGCAATATTAAAACAAACAAAAAAAACTGAAACCCTAGATCGCAATTCTCTTTCCCCTCTTCCGCCGTTCCTTCTCTCTGCTCCTCAATTCTTCCGATTGCGCCTTCTTCTCACTTCATTTCTCTTCCTCGCTTCTTTCCCGTTCTTTCTTCTTCGTCACGATTTCCTCTGTGGTTTTCTACATTCTTCTTCTTCTACATTCTGAAAAGAGAAAAACAAACCACAAAAGCATTTATTAATGTTAGAAAATACGAGCTCATGATAGTGGCCTTTTTTTTGCAAGTTTCTGTTGACGGATGGCCGACGAGTGAAGGGCAATGAAACTTTGACGGGGGTTTAGGGAAAAGAGAGATTTTCTTGTGGCGGAGGAAGGATTTCTGATGCGATGGCGATTCGTGGTGGAGGTTTGAGGAAAGAGATGGCAATTCACGGCGGAGTTTGAAAAAAAGATGAGTTTCTTTAACCTTTCCTCTTTACAAATTTCTTTAAGGGTTTTGATTTGGGATTTTTCTGGGGTTTCTGTGAGTTTGTGAATTTGTGGAAGTTTTTTTTTTGGGTTTATGTTCTGCAGATCCCCTTCTTATAGTCTTATCATTCCATGATTTTTGTTAAAAACATTACCAAATTCGTATGAACGTGTTTTATTCGATTTTGGAAAACGGTTTAAGACCTTGTCGACATCATTTTGGAAAGTTTTTAAATCTGCCCCTAAGTTTTGATGACTTAATTGCTTGTTCTTTTTCAATAAGACATTGATGCTGCTTCTTTGTTGTTTACAGGATTCGGCGAGGAACGTAATGTTATCTACGGAAAGGGAGCGGTCTCTCTTTGCCTCCGGTAGCTGGTTAGACACAGTTATGGCATCGATTCATGGAACAACGTCCTTCTGTGAAGCCACTTTACCACTGTAAGCTTGGCTTTGGTTCATGTTATTCTTCTTTTCGGAATTTTTCGGTTATGATAAGGAATATGAATTGAACTTGTTATGGTGCAAATTTTGACACAGGTGGTTTAAGGCTTATGGGTGCCTAGAACCAACATTCTGCAAAGATTTTCCTATCCCATGTAACCTTCATTATCAAGTTCGTGATTAAGGGGCTTTCGGCGACTTAGAATGCTGAAGAGGAAAACGTCGGATTAACTCGTGTTTACGTTGACAAACGGGGAGTACGCTGAACCTCTTGGTTGGTAATTCCTTCCATCATAGTGATAATAAGGCTTATTGTAACTCTTCTGGTTTATTGTTGTAGGTTCTGAAGAAAAGCGGTGGCGACCTTATTTGGAGTCAACAGTTTACAAAGTGGAAGTAGGACTCCAAAATAAAAGTTCTCAACGTCTCTCTCGTGTAAAGCATTCAACATTCCGTATCTTCTTCATCTCACCTCAACAGTGGCGGCATTTAGCATTTAAAGGAACGTAATGTAATTCGCAAAGGAATTATGCCCACCCGACACCGATTTAGAGCATCGGTATGGAAGAATGGTAAGAGGTACGGTGATGACCAATGAGGAGTATCCGAAATCAAATTCTAGAGCAGAGACGGTTTTCTCCTCAAATTCCCAATCTTTAAAACAGAAGAGACATTACTAGTCATAACTCATATGTAAACTCTTGTAAATAGTAGCGAAAAAAGAGGGTCATCCGTTGTAACTGCTATTATGACATAGAGAGAAAGAAAAAAAAGGTAGCATGTAACGTGACCTCATGAACTTGGATGAAATCAATAATTTAAATAATTTCAGCGGTCCTTGTAACTGGTCCTTGTAACTTAAACTCTTACTGGTAGTTTACTTGTAATTACTTAAACTTTGTATCAGAATGCATTAGTTGAAATTTTCAAGTGGGTTTATAACTTCCATGAATATGCACAATGTCTTATAATCTTACGGTTGAAATCAAACCATGCCACTTTGTCAATCACAAATGTTGAAATGTAAACACACTTGAATGAACCTTCTGATTTCAAACCCGAACCTGCGTAAATCCTTCAATGAAGTCCTCGATTTCGAACTTCTTAGAGTTGGTAGTCCGAATTTCAAAACCTCTCAACTCTTGAAGTAATGGCTTAAGCTTGAAGACACAAAAGTCAAAGTCTTGGAATCGAATTCGGACTTCGCACAAGAACCCCCTTTTTCTCTAACTTGAGTTTAATTTCTTTGAAGCTTTAATAAATCCCCTTATAGACTTGAAGTTGACTTAAGAATGCGGACTCCCAATTCATATCTTCTTGAGTCCACAACTTATACGATACCAAAATACAAGTGAGGCCTCGAACTTGTTATCAGGGAATCCGAGGATTTAGGACCTTGGACTGCTTTCCTGAAACGAAATATTGAACGAACATATGCTAAATCTTGAGGAAATCCTTGGATAACCCGGGATCTTAACCAGACTTTTGGAACATATTTAAAAATTGCTGACCAAGAGAAACAGTACTCCTATCTTCGAAAATCACGTACCTGCACAAACTGGTTAGCCGCAATAAGCACGCACACAAAAGTAACAAGATAAAATATAAGAAAAAAACAAGGAGGTGGAATCTTAAGGTCAAAAATTAGGGTGCTACACCCAAATCAACAGAGGAATGACGACGTTGAGGGCTCCCCGGGCAGCTCCTCGAGGTAGTAAGTGATCGGGTTAGACAGACCGTGGAACTTGTCGAGGGTGATCATCTTGCTGGAGCTCTTTCTTATCAGCTCGTCGAATTTCCTCTTCACAGACCCAACAAAGAGTTTGTTTGGGGCCCCGCCGGAGATGACCATCACAGTGGGGAAGTATTCCCATGAGCTGATGAAGCGTATTGGTTCCTCGGGCAGCTTGAGCCTGGTGGGGAAGTTGAGTTCTCTTAGAGAGAAAAAGTCTTTGGGCCGGGTTATGCTGAGGGCCACCTGCAGTCCGGTGTCGTTAGCGGGTCGAAGACGTGCCTCCGCCCGCCAACAATGCTGGACTGCAGGTGGCTCTCAGCATAACCCGACTCGAAGACTTTTTCTCTCAAAGAGAACTCAAGTTCCATGCGGGCTCAAGCTGCCCGAGGAACTAATATGCCCCATCAGCCCATGGGAATACTTCCCTACCGCGAGGGTCATCTCTGGCGGGGCCCCAAACAAACCCTCCATCGGGTCTGTGAAGTGGAAATTCCACGAGCTGATGAGCACCCTCGATAAGTTCCACAGTCTGTCTAACCCGATCACTTACTACCTCGAGGAGCTGCCCGAGGGAGCCCCCGACGCCACCACTCCTCTGCTGATCCGAGCACAGATGGAAAATTTTGATATCCGCCGCATCTTGGTTGACGGGGGAGCTCAGTGGATATCATGTACACCCACCTGTTCTCGATATTGCAGCTCGAGGAGACCAATCTGACTCCTTACGTCGGTTCTGATCTCCAAGGGTTCAACAAGACAACAATGAGGCCATGGGGGTATGTGGAACTCAAGGCCGTCTTCGGGACAAATGAAATGGCCAGGGATATCAACATTCGCTTCTTGGTCGTCGAGTTCCCATCATCGTACAACTGCATCTTAGGCAGGACGACCTTGGCAGACCTCACCGCAGTGCCATCAACGATCCACCTTAAGATGAAGTACTACACTAGGCGGGGAGGTGTCATCACCCTCAACGACGACATAGAAGCAGCCCGACGGTGTTTTGAAGCGGCGATGAAAGGCCTAAGCACCATCGCCCCTTCTCCCAAGGCGATCAAGAAACCTCCACCCGTCGAAGAGCAGAAGCCAAAGGACCACGTCGATTCCGTGGACCTCGACTGCCGCTTCCCGGCTGAACAGGACTAGGAAGCAGAGTCTGAGCATGCTTCTTCAACAGTCAATGGGAAACCTTCCCACCCAGCGTGCCCTATTCCAGACAGGGACTTCGAGCTCGTGGCCCTCGGCAAGGATACGAGCATGAACGCGAAGATTTGAGCTGGACTGCCCGACCTGGCGAAGAAGCAGTTGAAGGCTTGCCTCAGTGAGAATGCCAACCTCTTCGCCTTGAATGCTTCTGAGATGCTCGGACTCGACCCCGAGATCGCCTGCCATCAGCTATCCATCGACCCATCCGCGAAGGCTGTAGTACAATGTAGGCGTAGGAAGTCCCCGGAAAAGTCAGCGGCTGTTGAAAAAACTGTAAAAGACCTCCAAGAGGCAAATTTTATTTTGGAAGCCCGGTATTCAACCTGGTTGTCCAACTTTGTATTGGTCAAAAAGAATAATGGAAAGTGGAGGATGTGTGTTGATTATGCAGATCTTAACTGGGCATGTCCCAAGGACTCCTATCCCCTCCCCAACATCGACAAAGTCATTGATAACTCGGAGGGATTTAAATTATTGTCCTTCATGGACACGTATTCGGAATACAATCAGATCCCCATGGCTGAGGCCGATAAATAGAGCACGATCTTCATGACCGAGTCAGGCAACTATTACTATAATGTAATGCCCTTCGGTTTGAAGAACGCCAACGTCACCTATCAACGGATGATGAACAAAGTCTTTAGCAGAGAGATTGGCAACATGCTCGAAGTTTACATGGACGACATGATCGTCAAATCGCGCACCGAGGTCGACCATACGGTCCACCTCATGAAGGTTTTCGAAACGACAAGAAAGTGCAAAATGCGATTCAACTCGGAGAAGTGTACCTCCGGTGTACGGGCAGGAAAGTTCCTCAGATTCTACTTGACCGAATGAGGGGTCGAGGCAAACCCAGACAAGTGCCGAGCCTTCTCCGAGTTTGCAATGCCGAGCACGAAGAAGTCGATCCAGTCGTTGAATGGGATGCTCGCCTTGTTATCCCGATTCGTCGCCAAGTCCGTGCAACATGCCCTCCAATTATTTAAACTATTAAGGAAGGAGGCCACGTTCGAATGGACGAACGAATGCGAGCAGGCCCTTTTCCATCTCAAGCGTGTCCTCTCGGAGCCACCAGTTCTAACGAGATCGGATGTCGGGGAAACCCTCTATTTGTACCTGGCCGTCTCCACCGAGGCTGTCAACACCGTACTGATCTGGGAAGCTCCTGATGAACATAAGCCAATCTATTTCACGAGCAAGGCCCTCCACGACCCTAAAGTGAGATGCCAACAGATCGAGAAATTCGCCCTGGCCCTCATCAACACGGCCAGAAGGCTGCGACACTACTTCTTAGCCTACAATATCGTGGTCAGAACTGAGCAGCCCATCAAACAACTACTAGGTAGACTGGACATGTCGGGGCGCATGCTGAAGTGGTTGCTAGAACTCTCCGAGTTCAACATCCTCTACGAAGGCAGAAAATCACTCAAGGAACAAGTCCTGGATGACGTCATCACTAAGATGACACCCACCACGGTACCGAATTCCGGGGCTCACAAGTGGACCATCTTCGTCGATGGCGCCTCGAGCTCATCAAGAAGTGGTGCGTGCATCATCTTGGAAAATGAAGAAGGAATTATGGTGGGGGTGTCCCTTGCGTTGGCCTTCCCGACAACAAACAATCAGGCCGAGTACGAGGCATTCTTGGCCGGACTCCGCCTGGCGGAAGACCTTGGAGCCAAGGAGATAAAAAATTTCACGGGCTCCCAGCTGGTCGCCTCCCAGGTCCGGGGTGAGTATTAAGCCAAGAACGACAATCTTGCTGAGTATCTAGCTCTTATAAGGGAGTGGATGAAGAGCTTCGACTTTTCCGAAATGCAGCATGTTCCCCACGAGCATAATACCCGAGCAGATGTCCTCTCGAAACTGGTGAGCACGAAGAAAAAGGGTCGAACAAATCCGTCGTCCAGAAAGTCCTCGCTCGGCTAAGCACGGAGAGAACGAAACCAATGCTCGAGGTCAACGCCATCGAGGACAGCGACTGCTGGATGACCCTGGTGCAGACCTACCTTAGCGTGGGATGTCTCCCCGACGATGCGAAGGAGGCTAGCGTGGTCAAAATCCGAGCTTATTCTTACGTAATACTCAAGGATAAGTTATACCGAAGAGGCTTCTCGATCCCCCTCCTCAAATGCATTGATAAAGCCCAATCCCCAGGCATCTTGTAAGAGATCCAAAAGGGCATCAATGCACAACACTTGGGGGAGGTCTCTTGCCCAGAAGGCCCTGCGAGTAGGATACTTTTAGCCCACGATGCAACAGGACGCTAAGGAGCATGTGAAGAAGTGTGACAAATGTCAACGACATGGGGATATGCACCTCGCTCCTCCAAGCGAGCTCAACTCGCTCTCGTCCCCATGGTCGTTCGCCTGGTGAGGGATGGATATCCTCGGCCCATTCACCGTGGGCTCCTATCAGAATAATTAACTAATAATCAACGTCAACTATTTTACCAAATGGTTCGAAGCCGAGGCCCTCGCCAAAATTACGGCACACAAGATACTCCGCTTGTACAAGAGGAATATCCTCACTCGGTTCGGTGTTCCCCTGGTCATCGTGACCGACAATGGGACGCAGTTCACTGACAAAAATTTCCAAGACTTTGTGACCAAGCTCGGAACAAAGCAGCACTTCACGTCAATCGAGCAGCCGCAAGCGAACGGCCAGGCAGATGCCGCGAACAGAGTTATCCTGCAGGGCCTGAAACGACGGCTCGGGGACGCCAAGAAGAGATGTGTCGAGGAGCTCCACAATTTACTCCGGGCTTACAAAACAACGCCTCACTCGACCATCGGGGAGACCCCTTTTCGACTAACCTACGAGACCGAAGCGGTGATCCCGGTAGAAATAAGGGAGTCGTCCAGAAGAACTGAGTCCCCCCTCGAGGAGGAGGCCAATGACGAGGCCCTCAGAGATGAGCTCGACCTAGTTGAAGAGATCTGTTCAGGGGAAGCTCTCCACGAAGCCGCACTAAAGCAGAAATTGCTCTTCGTTATGACAACAAAGTCATAAAACACGAGTTCCAGGTCGGCGACCTGGTCTTGGGAAGAAACTAGAAGGACTCACGCAAGGGAAAGCTCGCCGCGAATTTGGAGGGCCCTTACCGTGTCCAGGATAAGACGGAACATGGGGCCTACTACCTTGAAAACTTACACAGGGAGGAAATTCCTCGACCATGGAATGCTGAGAAGCTCAAAAGATACTACAGTTAGACACTTCCACGACGATCAGCCTCGCGACCGCGGGAGCGCGACCTGGTACAAACGCGTCTCTCAAACCTTAATGAGATGACAAGCGCCTTCCCTTTTTGTCTGCGGGTAGAACACTTTGTCCAATGAGGATCCTTTAACCGAGCTCCATCGCCGCCGTACCAAGATGGCAGAACGCCCAACTTGCAATGGGACATTCACACTGCAGCGAGAAGGCCGTGATCGCGACCCCCGCTTCGTAACCGACTAGGCATAACCTCGATCACTCGGCCAGTTCCTTACACTATCGGGAAAAATAGGTAACGTCGAGATACCACTCTCACAAACAACAATATATAAATACATGTTGTCGCTACTCGAAAAAAATGCAACGATGGAGAAGGCGAGAACGGAATGACAGAAGAGTCGCCATCGAATTTTATTTATCCCATAAGGGGAAGGGAAAACATCGAGAAAACCCTAAGAAAGGAATGGATAAGATGGTATCGCGACCAAAGAACAGGTTCGGATGCCGGTTATGCAAAGGGAAGGTATTAGCACCCCTCGCATCCATCGTACTCGATGGGAACCATTTGTTTATCTATGTGTGAAGATATTTGCTAACAAATATTGCTGTAAAAGAGTGTTCCAAGGGATAAAGATAAATGTTAGAAATAGGGAAAGAAGAGATAAAGGGTAAGAAGAGACTCGGTAGGACTTTGCGGTCCTAGGTTTACGTATTCTCAACAGATATGAGAAAGTCAGAGTCAACGTAGTTCAGGAAACTACGGGAAAAGGGGGGAGATTGCTCTCCAAGACATCGTTGTCTTGTGCCTACGTATCCTCATCTGGTATGAGAAATCAGAGCAAACATAGTTCGGGGACGGGTTAACCGATGTTTTTGTGGATAATGCTATCGTGCGCATTCTAGCAGTTAGGTGTAGTGCAGCTCGCTTGTGGAGTCTTAGGCGTTACCTGTTTGCGGTAGAATGGACGTAACATATCCTTTTGAAAAGGTTAGTTTTCGCCATCGAGGCAAGATGTCACATTTGGTTTGTGAAAGTCGTTTTTAGGGGTTAAATAGGTCCTCGGATAGTAACCCCTTGCGGGTAGTACCCAATTCTTTATCTCAAAAGATTTATTATGAAAATGGTGTGGCGAACATAGTCACGTCTTCATATTGAAATATGAGTACCGAGACCACACACTCTATAGTGAGTATCCTGATACTCGGAAAGGAAAAAGTCTACACTCAATCCTCTCTCTTTAGTTCAATACAAAGAGAACTTCATTCTCTTATTAAAGGTGTTTTGATCTTAAATGGTAAGTGCTTTACGACAGTGAACCCTAAAGGTAGTTTCAAGCCCTCGGGATAGGAGAAGGCCTACGCCTAACCACTCCACAACCATTCAAGTTTTATTGGGAAAAAAGTTTGGAAAATGCACTTGGTACGAGTCTAAGGTATTTTAGGATTTTGATAGTTTTATCATGTTTTTGGTATTTTGAATGAAATAAATAGATAGAGGGTTAGATGACAGTATGTAGCATGACATGATGGAATATGGACAATGATGATAATATGAACAGGGTAAAAAAAGATAATATCAACAGAAAATATAAACAGAAAATATGTGCAAGAATATATAAACAAGGAGATATATAAATGTCGGCAATGTGGAAACAGAAAACCACCATGTGTCGATTCAACTATGACTTGCATGTCTTTGATGCTTCACTAATGCTCTACCTTTTGAAGAGACTGATTCTTCAGGAATCCAACTGTGTTTACAGGTCAGATGCAGACCGTAGTCGTTTGCTTTTAAATCTCTAACTTTTGCCTAATCGCCCTTGTGGGTTTTCGATCCATCGGGATACCCATTTTTGCCAAAGTCGCCTCTTCAGGTTTTCAACTTTGCGGGTTTATTCATTTTCTTTTATCCCTAATTTTTGCACGAACCTATTCTTTTTGGTTTGCCGGGATGCCCCATTTTTTCCTGGACCTTCATTTTATGTCCAACGAGTCCTTTTTTAAGCAAAGTATTTTTTGACTACGTCTGCATTCACAGGGGACGTAAAATCTTCACCATCCATGGTTGATAGCAATAAAGCTCCTCCAGAGAAAACCTTCCTTACTGCATAAGGACCTTCGTAATTTGGAGTCCACTTGCCTCTGTGATCTGTTTGTGGAGGGAGGATCCTCTTCAACACCAAGTCACCTACCTGGAAATGTCGTGGGCGCACTTTCTGATCAAATGCCTTCTTCATTCTGCTCTGATATAGTCGTCCATGTGTGATAGCTGCCAACCTCTTTTCATCAATTAGACTAAATTGATTCAACCTAGCCTTTACCCATTCTGCTTCGTCAAGCTTCACATCAGACAATACCCTTAGAGAAGGGATCTCGACTTCTAATGGTAGGAAAACTTCCATACCATACACCAACGAGAAAGGGGTTGCCCTAGTCGACATACGCACAGAAGTACGATAACCATGTAAAGCAAAGGGTCTTGGCGAGCAACCTCCCCCCTTTTCTCGTAGTTTCCCGAACTACATTGACTATGAATTTCTCATATCTGTTGAGAATACGTAGGCCTAGGACCGCGAAGTCCTACCGAGTCTCTTCTTACCCTTTATCTCTCCTTTCCCTATTTCTAAAATTTCTCTTTATCCATTAGAACACTCTTTTACAGCAATATCCGTTAGCAAATATCTTCATACATAGATAAACAAATGGTTCCCATCGAGTACGATGGATGCGAGGGGTGCTAATACCTTCCCTTTGCATAACCGACTCCGAACCCGTTCTTTGGTCGTGAGACCATCTTATCCATTCCTTTCTGTTGCGGTGGAAATAGGATCACAAACTATTAATGAGTTTGAATCGCAATTCAATTCACAACCGCTCTTTGATTTATCCGAAGGAAAAGGTCAAAAGAGGGAAAACCTATTTTGCATCGTAAACACAATGCGGGGAAAGATCTAGGGTTCGGGGGTTGGTTAAATTTAGGGAAGGTATTAACACCCTAAACTTCTGTAGTACTCTACAGGAACCTTTTGTTCAAATGTTTACTATTTGCTTTATTTATTTGCTTAAGGTATATGTACAAAGGATTAAAAGTGAGAAAAGAGACCTAAGGGGTTAATTCTAAGTTTACTCGGCAAGACATCGCGTCTTGTGCCTACGTATCCTTACGGGAGTGGAATCAGAGTAATCGTAGTTCCCCTCAAAAGGGAGGCTAGAGACTTCTTGACTGTGGTCAAGGTCTCAAGGGGAATAAACATGTCTTAAGGACATGCTTACGCGGAGTGTAGAAACTCCAAATCTCTACGTTGAATTATTAAGTTGTAATTAGGGTTAAATTAGGGATTCCACGGCGGGAAACCCTAAAATGAGCGCGGCGGCTCTTTGACCTAATGCTAGGGGTAAAATGGTAACTTTGTCTGCGGCGAGACATTTATGGAAAATTAGGGTTTGTAAGGTGTAGTTTTGAGGTTTTGAGGTTGAGGACTATTGGTGCGGCGACCAAAAGCTAGACCTAACCTTCGGAGTGTAAGGTGACAGAAATATCGCGATACATCAGCAGAAATTTAAATCATACATCATGCAGAAATTAAATGCGAAAAGTAAACGCGATTATTAGGTTCGCGAGATTACAATTGAGATACGGATACAAATATGAATGAAACTTAAATGAAAACTCAATACACTGAATGTGAACTGCAAAAACGAACACCCGTTAGTAGGCACGGTCAACCAGTTATCAGACGAACTACGAGGCTGTGAAGAAAATGAGATCCCAACTCGAGATTGTTTTGTTTGATATTTAATGATTTAATGTAAAAAAAGATTTTTATTTTTCATTATTAAAAAAAGTTTTTCATTTTTTCATATTTACAAGAGTTTTAATTTTATAAAAAAAAAAAGTTTTAATTTTATAAAAAAAGAGTTTTAATTTTATAAAAAAAGAGTTTTAATTTATTCTTGATAACTATATTTTAAAAAGATTTTTTTTTATGATTAAAAGAAAAATATTATATTATTATTTTTTCCTATAAAGATTTTTTTTATGATTAAAAGAAAAATATTATATAAAGATTTTTTTAAGTGTAAAATTAAAATGTAAAAAAAACTTTTTTTTAAAACACAAAACAAATAAAATTTAAAAAAGGTACAATAAAATAATAAAAAAAGAATAAGAAGGAGAGGGGGTTGGGCCGGTAATCACATCCGGACCCAACCCGGTTGTGTGCAACCAACAAAACAAACAACGCACGAACTAGGGTTTCAACCCTATTGTTGCTCGCGGCGCAGTTCTTCTTCAATTCCTCTTCGTCTTTCTTCCCGATTTCCCCCGATGTCTCCTCCTTTACAAATTAACCTGAAATCACACAAAATCCATTAACAACGATGATATAATGTGACTTCTGCTTACATTTTATCTCGAGGGTTGCTTTCGGTGTTTGTAGAAATAACGAGGCGATGATGATGGTGGAGGAGATCCCTTCCGTTGAGCCTTCGATCGAACGCCGGCGGTAGTAAATTATCTGGAGATCTTACGGCCGCTGCTTCAGTTGCATGACCCCGAACGATGTCCGATGATGATGATTCCGATTGAGGTTGCGAAGGAAGCGATGATGCAAGCCTGAGCTTCAAGGAACACGATTTCCCGTCGAGAGACGAAGGCAGTCGTGTGAGTTATTTCTCTGGTGATCGTTTAGGGTTTCTGCGCTTTGAGTTTTTCGCCCTTTTCGTCTAGGGTTTTAACTCCTTGCGGCCGTTTGTTGCGTTCTCACCTGTCTTCCCCTCCTTTTCTCAACGAGGTAATCTCGTTCTTATATACCCTCCTTCTGATTTTCGAATGGGCCTTTGTGCTTTTTTTTGATACACGTTATTTTTACTGATTTGATTTGATTTTATGGTGATTGGATTTGATTGTGCTTCTATCTGATATGTTTTGACATTGATCCGGATATGGTGAATGTTATCTTTCCTTTTCTGGTACCGATTGGATTGTGCTACCTCTTTTAGAACCTGATTGGGGTTTTGTGCTGATATGATCTTCTGATTCGTTTTTGACTGACTTGTTTGATTGATTCAGATTGATTCAAATTGATTCATATTGGCTCAGATTGGCTCCAATGGAGATGTTTCCTGATGCCTTTGGATCTGACTTGAAACTTTCCCTTTGCGAACTGGATTGCTTTTAGATACTGATTTGATTCCTGCTGCGCTTTGTTTTGATTCAATCCTGATCATTAGCACTTACTTTTCTTTTTCTTCTTTCAGGGTGGACCTTTTGCCTTGATCTTTGCCGCCGAGACGGGTACGTGGTAGTGATGACGCCTAGTCTGAACCACTTGGAGCAGGATACTACGTCCTAGCTTCTGATCGTATTGCTGCTTCTGATTGAATTGGTGATGATGATTGGCTATGATGTTGATGAACTGAGCCATGTATTTGTTTGTTTTATGGACCGAGTATGGTTTTGATGACTTGTTTTCGGTGACTTTGTTTGTTGCCTTGTGATAAACTGATTCGTCATTGATTCACTGGGCTTCACCATGTGGCAGATATTTCTGCTACCCGTTGTTGGCTTGTTCGGTTGTCTGTTGATCGTGAAACCTGATGAATTCCTATGATGCTCATGAGATCCTCTTGAGGCTTCTTCTTTTCCTAACTCATGATTTTGGGGGCTGTGATGTTCAACTGAGCCCTCATGCTTGGTATTTTGCTTTTCCAATGTGGCCTGCACATTTGGTCGGTGTTTACTCTGTGTTGATGCGTGATGATATTGCACCTATCTTGCTTTCTGTTATGGTTTTATGGACTGACCTGCAGATGCAATATGCTTAGCCATTAGTTTACCTGGTGTTGAAGAACGATGAGCCATTTGACACTCTGTTTAGTTTTGACACAGTTTGTCTGATGTTCAATTGATTGTTGGTTTTCAGGCATTCATGATGACTCTGATTTGCTTTCTGATATGGCGGGTTCTTCTTCTTTTTTATGAACCTGAGCTGTTTTAGGGATCGAGTTGTCTGCTTCAATTTTGTGCAGCTTGTTGCGATTTGCTGCAGCCTTGGCTTCATTTCACTCTACTTGTTCTGTTTGAACTGGGTTCTTCATGAACTTGCCTATGTGTTGCAGAACTGATGCTGCTTTTGGTTGTGCATTTTCAATTTGAATTTCCATTTACTCATGGCAGCTTATGAGCTATCTTGTTTCTGAGTTTCTGTCATCAATTTGTGCTGATGCTGTTGTGGAATTTCAGGTTTGGAAAAAAAAATGAGCACAAAGTGATTTAGACCTGCCGGCATCCGGGTCTGAATCCAGCTTGACTATGCTGCCTTACTCTCATATCAGTTTGGAAATCCAATCGCGGCGAAACGAATCAGTCCCACTTCATTTATATTTTTCTATCTCTCGGATGTCCCATTTTGATAAGAACATGTATTACCTGATCTGACGCCTACGGCGCGGATCGGTAACGGGGGTAGGACGCAGCTTCGGTTGTGCCACTCCCGGCACTCGATGATGACATTGTTCTGAGAGTGTCGAAAAAAACTTCTAACGTTTTTCTGTACTGTCTGTTCTCTTTTGATGTGCAGGTTAGCTGAGGATTCATGGAGAAGTTCAAATACAACATGAAGACCTTTAGATACTCTTAGGATTTAGGATAGATGCCTTAGGATTGAGAATTTTAATGTACTTCCTTGTAACAGTACTTTGCAAAATATGAAGCAACATCCACATTCTTGTATGATAACATTATTTATGAAATAAAATTCTCAAAGTTTTGAATTTATTTATATTTTATTCTTAGTTAAAAATATAAACAATTGTGAATAAATCCACAAGTATTTAAATTCATTAACAATAGGCATAAAACATAAATAAACCCCAAGTGGTATTTGTGATCCTGATCTCATCATCCGATTAAAATGTTAACCAATTGTTTCATAACCAAACACATAGGGGCACCGTAATCACAACATTTTCAGCATCAACAGTAAAACTAATCGTAATTAAATTCCACTGACCAAACCGCTAAAATCTCAATATGATCAGAACTGGTGGTAGATAAATGCCTCAAAACCAATACGTATCAGATGCCTCAGAATTTTAATAACAGCCCGTCTTCCAGGAATTGATAGAATTTGCGCAAAATGACCAAAATACCCCTGGGACCAAATCTGCAAAACAAAACCCCTTCATATCTTGTTAGTGGTTAGCAAATGTACATATGAGATGCTATGCGAAATGACTGACTAAATATAAGGGGAAAATTTGGGGTATTACAGTTGCCCCTATTTAAATAGCTACACCAGACGATTTGAGTGACAGAGGCTCGAGGAATCGTGGTGGAGAGATTTAAATATAGATAACCGAAAATTTTGCCCTTATATGCGACGATATGCCATGCTATGGACAAAGCGGGAACAGCTTAATGCAGATGATGCCATGAATATGGTATGATGCGTATGAATGCGAAAATGCTGACGAACATGACGACACCGGGACAGACGCCACGAGAAGAACTCACTGGGGAAAATGACGCGCTGAGACACAGTACAACACTGGGGAATTCTAAAATGATGGTCAACTGGTGCGAACACGACCAATTGTCATTTTTAGAACTGGAACGAGATTCTCAAATGGAGATGGTACCTATGAGACGGCCTCCACTGGGGAATCTAAAAGTAAAACTGGATCATGTACGACTGCAAGATCGATCACAGAATGCATGGAGCATTGAGCAAAGAATAACATCCAAGCTTCTGTAAACTATCTCTCGTGACACGATCAAACGGACTTTTCGGGAATCCGTAGCAAATATACAGGGTAAAAACCGGCTGTATGCCAAAATAAATGGACTTTAGGAATAAGATCCTTAAATGGAGATGGAACCCATGAGATGACCTCCACTAGGGAATGTCTAATAATAAAACTGGACCTACACGATTGCAAGATCGATTACAGAATGCTGGAGCATTGAGCAAAGAATAACATCCAAGCTTCTAATAAACTATCCTTCGTGATGGGATCGAATGGACTTTTCAGAAATCCGTATCAAATATACAGGGTAAAGACCAGCTGTATGCCAAAATAAATGGACTTTAATGGGAAATGCCCTGATAAGCTTCTCGAGGGAGAACTGTCACTCATCGTTGGAAGGGACTTATATGCCAAAATGGATAAGCACTCAAATAAAGAGGCTGCTGCTTATCCGATAAATAAATCTTCTCGCATTTAAGGTCGGCGCCTAGAATACGATTCTGATTCTTTTCTTACTGAAGGATAAATAAACTGCTTCAAGATCGTGCTCTCTTGAACATGAAAAGGGTAAACTGAACTTCCTCATACGTCAGAATCGTGCTCTCCTGAATATGAAACTGGATGACTGAATATACTCATACTTCAGAATCGTGCTCTCTTGAATATGAAACTGGATGACTGAATACACTCATACTTCAGAATCGTGCTCTCCTGAATATGAAACTGGATGACTGAATACACTCATACTTCAGAATCGTGCTCTCCTGAATATGAAACTGGATGACTGAATACACTCATACTTCAGAATCGTGCTCTCCTGAATATGATTTGGTTGTAAATGAATTTTTTTCATACTTCAGAATCGTGTTCTCCTGAATATGAAAATGGATAATCGAACTTCCTCATAACTCAGAATCGTGCTCTCCTGAATATGATTCGGCTCTTGAAATTTCCTCATTTTTCAGAATCGTGCACTCCTGAAAAACGGACAACTGAACTTCCTCATAACTCAGAATCGTGCTCTCCTGAATATGATTCCGCTCCTTCTTTTACTAAAGGATAAATGAACTTCTTCATAACTTCAGAATCGTGCTCTCCTGAATATGATTTCGCTCAAACCTCCCCGTAACTCAAGATCGTGCTCTCCTGAATACGATTTGGTTCATACCCCAAGACGGCAGGTAAATGGAAGCCCAACTGCTCCATGGAGATGGCCATTTGCTGCGAGTCATAACGAGGATAGGATCGACTTCTTAGGTGAGAAATGTCGTATGTTGATGCTGTAAAATGTAAAGTGTAAAGGGTTGTAACATGTAGGATTGTAAAGTGTTGTACTGATATATTTTCCAGGCGCGAACTGGCGTGTATCTGTAAAGGATTGTAGTTGATTTTCTTGAAAGGTAGTGCAAAATAAATGCACGTCCGGGTACAGTGATAAACTTCTCGGGCGAGGACAGTCGAACATCTGTCATGGTATAGTGAAGTTTTTTTAGATGGTGCAACATAAATGCACGTCCGGTTGGGCTTGACTACCGACATGACTGAGATTCAATCTAGGATCGAGCTAGAAAGAAGACTGGTAATCAAGACTCCATCGAGGGAATGATCTCGAAGGGTAGATATCTTATCCTGGCTAGGAAAGATAGCTGAAGTAACCGTCATCCACGAGGATCGAGCTCCGTGGGGAAACTGGAAACAAGTAAGTATTTTATGCTTGGGGCTGACAATCTATTTGGAGAGAATGGACGAACCCAGTTACTCGGCGGTAACAACCAAATGATGGTGAAACACAATGAACCTGTGAATGTTAATGCATATGTTAATGTGAATGTATGTTAATGTCTATGTATGTTAATGTTTATGTATGCAAGATGTTATGAAATGAGTGTGTAATGAGTATGTAATGAATATGTAATGAGTATGTAATGAATATGTAATGAATATGTAATGAAATAGGCATGTGATACTTATGCCCTTGCGTATACTGACGAAACAGACTAGAGACAGGACGAGAGATGAAATAAACATCTCGACGGGGATACCCTGCGTTCTCTGCAACCAATACATCAATCATGGCGAGAAGGATCAATGGTAGAACCAATCTGGTTTCAAAGTTCTGAATTCTCTGGGGAGAAGGTAATCTGCTTGGGTGCACAGTATCATGTCTTCACATGGAGAGAAGAAAACCTGAGGGACACTTTCGAGTTACCCAAGAAAAAGTTGTCAGCTTATAGTCTCGCTGGGGACTGTGATGAGGCAATAGTTTAGGAGCCTGTTGCAACACTGAGATTTACTGGGGAACGAAGGCCGCCGTGAGTAAAATCCGTCGAGTGCATGAAGAAAAGTTGTGAAACCACATGGCCTTGATCTTGAAGGACCTTATAGTAGTCGCCATTTGTTTCCTTTAAAAACATGGTGCCCCAGGATACTTGCGTTGCGAGGTAGGGTCATCTCAAGAGGATTTTATAGAGAACACCGAGTCCGGTTTCCCCATTGTTCTCAAACTCTTTGAGAGATTTGTCAGGTCTCGACGTAACTGGCACAAATTAATCGTGTTACGACGAAATCTTTGGGAAATAGCTCTTAAGAACGTCAGACTCGCGTTGGTAAGCGAATTGGGAAACTGCCTGCCCCTGTTCAGCAGGATCTTCAAGTTCCACGGGTTATGTTCATATGTAAATCTCTAAGATATCAAGCAAAGTCGTATCCTGAGCTTGTCAATGTACACATATATTTGTCTTGAATGTTTTGTTTTGAAAAAGAATATCGCAATAACTTGTGACCGAAATCACTAGTCAGGATATAAGTTTTAATTATAATGCCAACATGAATTTTCCTGAGCATAGCTCGTAGGAGTCAGGAAACGTGATCTTGTCGAGTATGCTTTCAACCGAAGTCCTACTTCAATTAGGTCTTTTAAAGGTTGTATCGTGGCTCGGTTCATGGTTTAAGAAACAAAAGGATAAAGGCTCAAAGTTATATTTGTACCCACCCCTTCTTCGTGATGTTCTCCAATCCTATGTCAGTTAACCGGATACGAACGCTCATGTCTCAAGCGGATTTGCTATGGTCGAGAACTTATCAAGGCTTTGGACATGGCAGTCACTCACCTATTTCTAATGGCAATTCGATCACACGACCTTGTTCTTTATAGGGATCCTAAATACTACTGGTTTGTTGTTCTTATTCCCTAACTTTTGCCTGGACAACGTCTTTTGATCTGACTTTGGAGTCCAGCGGGATGCCCCAGTTTTGCCTAAGTCTCCTTCGTAGGTTTTGACTTAGCGGGCTCTTATTTTTTTTGAATATTCTTTTATGCACAAGTCGTGTAAATCTTTTGAAAGGCTCGTGACTGCCCCACTCCTTAGGTAACCGAGGGATAGTCATTGTATTGGACTTCTTAAGATGCTAAGGATAAATTCTCGAAGGTTTGCTCTTCCTTTTTGATGATCTAAGCGCTCGATCGGCTTAACTGAAACCTACCCTGCCCCAGGTTAGGATGAAGGTTCTTAAAAGAAAGAAAAACTCCTACTTCAGGGCTCAAAGGGTTGACTAGGGATTAACATCCTTATATCTCCAGTGTTTGGGATTTGAAACAATGCCTTACATCATCAGCGGGTTTCAATCGAAAGCATACGACAAGAAATCTGACGTTTTGGGTTCGTCATCCTCCCCCCAATTCTCCATCAGAACAAGAGATCGAGTAAATTTGGCATTATAATTTATGAAAAAAAATATTTTTGAATGAGTGAAACGAATGGATTTATTCAAGACAAACATATGCGTTGCATTAATTAATCAAAGATAAACAAGTTCGTACATGCTAAATATGCTTAATCAAAGAGAAATACATATAAATAAACAAATGAACTGTCGGAAAAATCCTTCTAAATGTTTATGAAATCTTGCATTCGAGAGTAACAGTTTCCTTTGGCGGAGCCTCAATGGAAGGGACGTCGGGTTTACGATCACTGTGAGCCGTCATGGCTTGCCCCAGTTACGCTGGTCACATCTTCAATAGTTTTCAGTCGTTGCTTCAAAATAACTTTCCCAGATTCTTTGTTGATCCCGGTCATATCATCTTGAGGGTTACTGAAATGAAGCGAGCTAGGCCTTTGAATAATTACTGGATTCGGATGATTCGTCACAGGAGTAGCATGCTTTGCAGAATTCGAACTCGACAAGTGAGGGACCCCGAGAGGAGTCTCGATCTTCAGCTGAGCATTGCTAAAAGACAACTTCTTCGTTTCTAGCAAATTTCTGACAACTTTCTTAAGAGCATAGCAATTCTCTAGATCATGGTCGGGCGCACCCTCATGAAATAAACAATGAGCGGCCGCGTTGTAACCTGCAGGCGGAGGACCCAAAGCACGGGTGGTAATCAGACCCTGTTGTACCAAATGGGGGTATAACTCAGTGAAAGCCATCGGAATTGGAGGACAAGGCTTATACTGACTCTTACGGGGATAAGGGACCTGATCCTGTGATTGCTGGTGAACAGGAGCGTTGGGCACTCGTTGACTGTTGACAGGCACTTGCATGGGCGGATAACCGGAAGGTTGTTGATAAATCGGTGCCTGATATACCGGAGCTGACTGCACAGGCTGGTATGTAGGGAACCGCTGAGCAAACGGAGGTGCAACAGTAGCTACACAGGGTTGTTGGACATATGGAAACGGATAACCTTGAACATAACTCTGCTGATGTTGCCAAGGTTGAGGAGTAGCCTTTTTGCGGTTCCTTGAACGTGCAGGTCCTTTACCATGGTCGGAGTTAGGAGTTTTGCACTTTGGAGGGGTAGCTCGTCGAACTGGTTGAGCACTAGGAGGCACCAAATCGGATTGAAGACCGTGAGGAGGTACATTCTCGACAATAACAGCTGGTTGAGGTTCCATAACGGTATTAGTCTCAGAAACAACAGTAGACTGAGCATCCACCTTCACACTAAGAGCTCGTAGCATTTCCAAAATCTGCCCTACACTTCCTCGAAGATCTTCGAGTTCATGGCTGACACGGTTGATCTCTTGGTTTTGATCTTCCATCCTTTTGAAGGGTCGTATTTGATGCAGAGAACTCAGGGTGACAAAACTGGAAGGTGAGAGAACCGAGTATGAGAAATCGGGAGACACACGCAATGCAAAAGTAAGATGCTAAAATGTGAATGCAAATGAAGATTTCATGGAATTCAAATATTTACGAATATTGCGGAATACCAAAGAAACTTTTAATTTATTGAAGACAGATTACAAATAATATTCTTGCAACCAAAATAGCTAAATAAAAGCCTAGAAAGTCCTAGAGAAAGCATCTTCCACAACTTCAGTGAGCAGACGGAGATCCGGAGGAAAATAAATACTCGTAGAGCCTTCTCTTCTTGTAGGATTGTATCTCATCATTCTTCGACTGAATCTGCTTTTGAAGTTCTTCGTACTCACTGACCATCACATGGTATTTGTTCTTCCATGATTCTGCTTCGCATTGTGATTTCTTCAAAGTGATCTTCAAAGTCTCAGCTTCAGTCATGAAATACTGGACAGGTTCTTCTCTTTGAGGTAAAGGATCTTGGCGAGAGTAGGGCATCTTCAACTCAATAGCTCTTCCTCGGACCCATTGAAGGTATGGTTCCATGGATACACAATTAGGCCTTCCCAAACTTTCTTTGCCTTTCCTATGCAGATGATTCCAAGAAGATAGAATCTGATCTTGAAGCTTTTTGTCGTCTTTGAAAAAGATTTTCTCCACATGAATACCTTTAGGAGGTTCCTTCAAGGGGTATCCCAACTGTCGGCGAGCTAGGACTGGATTGTAGCTGATTCCTCCATTGAAACTGAGCAAAGGCACATTGTTGAAGTTCCCACAACTATCAATGATCGATATCCCATCGTACATGCGATTATACTAATCAATATCAGAGTGAGTTAAAGCCATAACTTTTTGCGACCAACGTTCTTGATTAGGTCTCCAAAACGGACCAGACTTGGGTAAGTGAGAAATAAACCACTTGTATAGTAATGGCACACAACATGTAATCATTCCTCCACCATGAAAGTTTCGGAGATGTACTGAATGATAAGTATTACCCAATAGTGTTGGAACTGGATTTCTCCTCATGAAGGTCTTGATTGCATTAAGGTCCACAAACCCCTCAAAACTAGGAAAAAGCAGCAACCCATAAATGAGCAAAGCAAATATTGTCTCAAAGGCAAACATGTCTTTATGATCGGCATAAAATTGGGCCTTCTTAATTAGGAAGTCCCTGAGAAAACCGGAGGTCCCCCCTTTAGTGATCATATTGTTTTTGACATCGGATATCTTCAGACAAATGGATTTAGCAATATCTCGTTCTTTAGGGTCTTCCTCCAAGAAGGGGAATGGAGACTTATCCAAGATAGATAATCCCACCAACTGAGAGTACTCTTCTAAGGTAGGTAAAAGCTGATAATCTGGAAAGGTGAAGCAGTGATAATCTGGATCATAAAACTGTAGCAAAGTCGCAAGAAGTCCTTCGTTTACTTGAACCTTCAACAAAGACAATAGCCTTCCATATCTGTTTTGGAACTTTTCTTGATCTTGAACCAAATCTCTTAGCTTCTCTAGGACTTCCAAATTAAAACCCTTAAAAGTAAATTTCAAAGTATGCCTTCTATGGTGATCCATGGTATCCTGCAATGTTCATAAATAGAGTTTGAATTCCATGAAGTCTTAATGCAATATGATGCTTTATGGATGCAATGCATGAAAACACACAAAGTCCTAGGTTAAAGGTATGTGAGCGGAGTTAAGGTCTACCCATCCCAAAAAGGAGTGTACTATAGGTTAGTTATACCTGCAGAACAAGGTTCTAAAAAGTGCCCAAAGTCATCAGCCCATCTTTCGGATATTATCAACCTTCCGACTGACTCGGGGGTTAATAATATTCTCAAGAGAACCTCTTTTGAGTGTAGTATCGCGTAGCAACCATTGTAGGATTACTCCCACATAGTTCCCGCACTACGTCCTAAATAAGGCCGAGGTGGTGTAAAGGTACTACGGTCCTCAATATCACAGACTCCAATCGACCATGGAAAAAGTTTTCACGATTACTCGTTCAACCGAACCATTTTCGAAAAGGTCTCAACTGAGCGGTGATTCTCGAATCAGCTTGGTCGGGATTCGACTCCCTATAAGCTTCATCGAATATATCCCCATCCTATAATAATGTCACTAGTCCGGGCGTAGGACTTATCTCACAACACAAGGAACAGTCCCCAAATCAGAGCACAAATATATACATGCAAATGAATAGTAAAACAGATAGTAATAAATATGAACAAGTTAGGGATAACCCTCAAAAGTTTAGGACTCCCCAGTGAAGTCGCCATTTTCTGTTGCGGTGGAAATAGGATCACAAACTATTAATGAGTTTGAATCGCAATTCAATTCACAACCGCTCTTTGATTTATCCGAAGGAAAAGGTCAAAAGAGGGAAAACCTATTTTGCATCGTAAACACAATGCGGGGAAAGATCTAGGGTTCGGGGGTTGGTTAAATTTAGGGAAGGTATTAACACCCTAAACTTCTGTAGTACTCTACAGGAACCTTTTGTTCAAATGTTTACTATTTGCTTTATTTATTTGCTTAAGGTATATGTACAAAGGATTAAAAGTGAGAAAAGAGACCTAAGGGGTTAATTCTAAGTTTACTCGGCAAGACATCGCGTCTTGTGCCTACGTATCCTTACGGGAGTGGAATCAGAGTAATCGTAGTTCCCCTCAAAAGGGAGGCTAGAGACTTCTTGACTGTGGTCAAGGTCTCAAGGGGAATAAACATGTCTTAAGGACATGCTTACGCGGAGTGTAGAAACTCCAAATCTCTACGTTGAATTATTAAGTTGTAATTAGGGTTAAATTAGGGATTCCACGGCGGGAAACCCTAAAATGAGCGCGGCGGCTCTTTGACCTAATGCTAGGGGTAAAATGGTAACTTTGTCTGCGGCGAGACATTTATGGAAAATTAGGGTTTGTAAGGTGTAGTTTTGAGGTTTTGAGGTTGAGGACTATTGGTGCGGCGACCAAAAGCTAGACCTAACCTTCGGAGTGTAAGGTGACAGAAATATCGCGATACATCAGCAGAAATTTAAATCATACATCATGCAGAAATTAAATGCGAAAAGTAAACGCGATTATTAGGTTCGCGAGATTACAATTGAGATACGGATACAAATATGAATGAAACTTAAATGAAAACTCAATACACTGAATGTGAACTGCAAAAACGAACACCCGTTAGTAGGCACGGTCAACCAGTTATCAGACGAACTACGAGGCTGTGAAGAAAATGAGATCCCAACTCGAGATTGTTTTGTTTGATATTTAATGATTTAATGTAAAAAAAGATTTTTATTTTTCATTATTAAAAAAAGTTTTTCATTTTTTCATATTTACAAGAGTTTTAATTTTATAAAAAAAAAAGTTTTAATTTTATAAAAAAAGAGTTTTAATTTTATAAAAAAAGAGTTTTAATTTATTCTTGATAACTATATTTTAAAAAGATTTTTTTTTATGATTAAAAGAAAAATATTATATTATTATTTTTTCCTATAAAGATTTTTTTTATGATTAAAAGAAAAATATTATATAAAGATTTTTTTAAGTGTAAAATTAAAATGTAAAAAAAACTTTTTTTTAAAACACAAAACAAATAAAATTTAAAAAAGGTACAATAAAATAATAAAAAAAGAATAAGAAGGAGAGGGGGTTGGGCCGGTAATCACATCCGGACCCAACCCGGTTGTGTGCAACCAACAAAACAAACAACGCACGAACTAGGGTTTCAACCCTATTGTTGCTCGCGGCGCAGTTCTTCTTCAATTCCTCTTCGTCTTTCTTCCCGATTTCCCCCGATGTCTCCTCCTTTACAAATTAACCTGAAATCACACAAAATCCATTAACAACGATGATATAATGTGACTTCTGCTTACATTTTATCTCGAGGGTTGCTTTCGGTGTTTGTAGAAATAACGAGGCGATGATGATGGTGGAGGAGATCCCTTCCGTTGAGCCTTCGATCGAACGCCGGCGGTAGTAAATTATCTGGAGATCTTACGGCCGCCGCTTCAGTTGCATGACCCCGAACGATGTCCGATGATGATGATTCCGATTGAGGTCGCGAAGGGAGCGATGATGCAAGCCTGAGCTTCAAGGAACACGATTTCCCGTCGAGAGACGAAGGCAGTCGTGTGAGTTATTTCTCTGGTGATCGTTTAGGGTTTCTGCGCTTTGAGTTTTTCGCCCTTTTCGTCTAGGGTTTTAACTCCTTGCGGCCGTTTGTTGCGTTCTCACCTGTCTTCCCCTCCTTTTCTCAACGAGGTGATCTCGTTCTTATATACCCTCCTTCTGATTTTCGAATGGGCCTTTGTGCTTTTTTTTGATACACGTTATTTTTACTGATTTGATTTGATTTTATGGTGATTGGATTTGATTGTGCTTCTATCTGATATGTTTTGACATTGATCCGGATATGGTGAATGTTATCTTTCCTTTTCTGGTACCGATTGGATTGTGCTACCTCTTTTAGAACCTGATTGGGGTTTTGTGCTGATATGATCTTCTGATTCGTTTTTGACTGACTTGTTTGATTGATTCAGATTGATTCAAATTGATTCATATTGGCTCAGATTGGCTCCAATGGAGATGTTTCCTGATGCCTTTGGATCTGACTTGAAACTTTCCCTTTGCGAACTGGATTGCTTTTAGATACTGATTTGATTCCTGCTGCGCTTTATTTTGATTCAATCCTGATCATTAGCACTTACTTTTCTTTTTCTTCTTTCAGGGTGGACCTTTTGCCTTGATCTTTGCCGCCGAGACGGGTACGTGGTAGTGATGACGCCTAGTCTGAACCACTTGGAGCAGGATACTACGTCCTAGCTTCTGATCGTATTGCTGCTTCTGATTGAATTGGTGATGATGATTGGCTATGATGTTGATGAACTGAGCCATGTATTTGTTTGTTTTATGGACCGAGTATGGTTTTGATGACTTGTTTTCGGTGACTTTGTTTGTTGCCTTGTGATAAACTGATTCGTCATTGATTCACTGGGCTTCACCATGTGGCAGATATTTCTGCTACCCGTTGTTGGCTTGTTCGGTTGTCTGTTGATCGTGAAACCTGATGAATTCCTATGATGCTCATGAGATCCTCTTGAGGCTTCTTCTTTTCCTAACTCATGATTTTGGGGGCTGTGATGTTCAACTGAGCCCTCATGCTTGGTATTTTGCTTTTCCAATGTGGCCTGCACATTTGGTCGGTGTTTACTCTGTGTTGATGCGTGATGATATTGCACCTATCTTGCTTTCTGTTATGGTTTTATGGACTGACCTGCAGATGCAATATGCTTAGCCATTAGTTTACCTGGTGTTGAAGAACGATGAGCCATTTGACACTCTGTTTAGTTTTGACACAGTTTGTCTGATGTTCAATTGATTGTTGGTTTTCAGGCATTCATGATGACTCTGATTTGCTTTCTGATATGGCGGGTTCTTCTTCTTTTTTATGAACCTGAGCTGTTTTAGGGATCGAGTTGTCTGCTCCAATTTTGTGCAGCTTGTTGCGATTTGCTGCAGCCTTGGCTTCATTTCACTCTACTTGTTCTGTTTGAACTGGGTTCTTCATGAACTTGCCTATGTGTTGCAGAACTGATGCTGCTTTTGGTTGTGCATTTTCAATTTGAATTTCCATTTACTCATGGCAGCTTATGAGCTATCTTGTTTCTGAGTTTCTGTCATCAATTTGTGCTGATGCTGTTGTGGAATTTCAGGTTTGGAAAAAAAAATGAGCACAAAGTGATTTAGACCTGCCGGCATCCGGGTCTGAATCCAGCTTGACTATGCTGCCTTACTCTCATATCAGTTTGGAAATCCAATCGCGGCGAAACGAATCAGTCCCACTTCATTTATATTTTTCTATCTCTCGGATGTCCCATTTTGATAAGAACATGTATTACCTGATCTGACGCCTACGGCGCGGATCGGTAACGGGGGTAGGACGCAGCTTCGGTTGTGCCACTCCCGGCACTCGATGATGACATTGTTCTGAGAGTGTCGAAAAAAACTTCTAACGTTTTTCTGTACTGTCTGTTCTCTTTTGATGTGCAGGTTAGCTGAGGATTCATGGAGAAGTTCAAATACAACATGAAGACCTTTAGATACTCTTAGGATTTAGGATAGATGCCTTAGGATTGAGAATTTTAATGTACTTCCTTGTAACAGTACTTTGCAAAATATGAAGCAACATCCACATTCTTGTATGATAACATTATTTATGAAATAAAATTCTCAAAGTTTTGAATTTATTTATATTTTATTCTTAGTTAAAAATATAAACAATTGTGAATAAATCCACAAGTATTTAAATTCATTAACAATAGGCATAAAACATAAATAAACCCCAAGTGGTATTTGTGATCCTGATCTCATCATCCGATTAAAATGTTAACCAATTGTTTCATAACCAAACACATAGGGGCACCGTAATCACAACATTTTCAGCATCAACAGTAAAACTAATCGTAATTAAATTCCACTGACCAAACCGCTAAAATCTCAATATGATCAGAACTGGTGGTAGATAAATGCCTCAAAACCAATACGTATCAGATGCCTCAGAATTTTAATAACAGCCCGTCTTCCAGGAATTGATAGAATTTGCGCAAAATGACCAAAATACCCCTGGGACCAAATCTGCAAAACAAAACCCCTTCATATCTTGTTAGTGGTTAGCAAATGTACATATGAGATGCTATGCGAAATGACTGACTAAATATAAGGGGAAAATTTGGGGTATTACACTTTCTTAGGGTTTTCTCGATGTTTTCCCTTCCCTTTATGGGATAAATAAAATTCGATGGCGAATCTTCTGTCATTCCGTTCTCTCCTTCTCCGTCATTGCATTTTTTTCGAGTAGCGATAGATGGCGACTCTGCTGGGGAAAGCTAGCAAGCCAAACCTAGTTTGTTTGTCGCATTTGTGTTTTATTGATTTTGTTGTTTATTTATACTGTGTTCCTTTTACCTTATGGGTTTATTGGGATGGTTTGTAAGGATAAAAGCTTTCTACCCGAGCTTTCTAGTATACACTAAGTTAGGAGGTGAGTTCTTTCTGATTTGCGAGACTTAGGACATGTTGACTTGGTTTGAATTCCACCGTTCAGATGAGGCCCCCTTTGGGGTGATTATGTCTTACGAGTAGTTGTAATGTCGTCTTTATTTCCGACCTGGGAGTCTGTGACTCTAAGGACCTTTTGTAGAACCTTATTCCAAAGGTTACTAAGACATAACTCTATGTTCATCCTTTGAAGGGATTGCCATCTTACGAATCGTCATTATGATGGAAAACGTTTGATGGTTTAGTGCGTAGGGCTTTGTTTAAAGCCTTTGGGACACCCTCTTATAAACCAGTAGACTACCTACCCGAGGTGAGAGATATCTCATTGTGTTGTCTTGTAGGATCTGTGACCTTGATCCCGTGTCTGTTGCATTAGCATCTCATTTTTGCATATCCATCCTCATCCAGAATAGAGAGCTCACCCATCTTTTGTCCAACCCGCAGTTGATTTCCCGACACTCGCATTGGACTTAAATTAGCTTTTGGAAGAACCATGAACTCAGGAGAACAAGATTCGGTTGTTACAAGGGCAGAGTTTGAATTGATGAAGAATAAGCTGACATCTTCTGAAAGTAAGCCTTGAGATGTACTCTAGGATAGGTCGTCCCTTTGTACTTGTCGAAATCTGGTACTTTGAATTTAGAGGGAATTTTGACCCCTGGCACCAATCCTAGATTTGACATGTCGAGTCCCAAAGAATTTTGGTTCTCGAGGCTTTTTGGCGAGCAACCTCCCTCCTTTTCCCGTAATTTCTCGAACTACGTTGACTCTGACTTTCTCATATCTGTTGAGAATACGCAGGCCTAGGACCGCAAAGTCCTACCGAGTCTCTTCTTACCCTTTATCTCTCCTTTCCCTATTTCCAACCTTTCTCTTTATCCCTTGGAACACTCTTAGAAAGCAGTATATTTTAGCAAATATCTTTACACATAGACAAACAAATGGTTCCCATCGAGTGCGATGGATGCGAGGGGTGCTAATACCTTCCCTTCGCATAACCGGCTTCCGAACCCGTTCTTTGGTCGCAAGACCATCTTATCCGTTTCTTTCTTAGGGTTTTCTCGATGTTTTCCCTTCCCCTTATGGGATAAATAAAATTCGATAGCAACTCTTCTGTCATTCCGTTCTCGCCTTCTCCGTCGTTGCTTTTTTTTTTAGTAGCGACACATGCAAACAAGCATACAAAAATCCATGTCAATGGGCATGCATAAACAAATAAACGAGCACACACAAATACTTAACGAAAAACAATAAACATTTTTATAAAATTATGGGCATAAGCCCAGCTGTTCGGAAATTACAATAAGGGGCACAAGGCCCAAACAACATTTAAAAAAATTATTACACGGCATGCAAGCCGACAAAAAACGGGCACGCATGCCACACAAACTCCTAATCTTCAGCGTGATCCTCTCCTTCTAGGTCGGGATGGCCCCCCTCGGAAGGCCGCTCCTCTTCACCGTCTGGTCTGTCAGGCACCATAATGCGATCACCTTGGACTTGATAGTAGGGGTCTGTCCCCGCAGTCACCAAATCCACGCCGGGATTGGTGAGCCGAAGCTGGGCCACAGTGTTCTTAAAACCCACCTCGACAGATCCCAGGTAGTCATCCTCCAACAACCAGATCTTTTCCACCAGCTTGCGTCGGGAAACCAATAGCTTCTCCTCGTCAGACTCTTCCTCAGCAGGAGCCAGGAGGCCCTCAAGTTCAGCGGCCCTCCCCTTCAGTCGATTCAGCTCGTCATTCCCATCCTTCATCGTCTTTTCGAGCTCCTTGATCCGCTCGCACTGGGTCTTGTCCTGCTTCTGATATTCTCTCTGGTCGGAAACCAACTTAGACCTAACCTCCTCAGACGCTGAGCTCATCCCATACTGTTTCCAAGTCTGCTGAGGAGCAAGCCTCCTTGTTGAGTGCGAGAGCCGTTTCAAACGCCCTCACCACCGAGGCCAGGTCGTTCGACAACATCTTCCTCCGGGCCTCCTTACTGGCAGCTGTCACGGTGAGAATCGTGATACCAAGCTATTGATTAACTTGAATCTTAATTCTTAAATTCACAACCGGACTTTAATTTATCCAAAAAGGAAAGGTTTAAAGAAAGAAAAACCTATTAAAATGCAAAGCAAAAAGCAAGGCTTAAAGCTAAGCAAAGAGATCTAAAGGTTCGGGGATTGGTTATGTCTAGGGTAGGTATTTCATATCCTAAACATCTATAGTACTCTACAGGAACCTCTTGTTAATATTTTTGTTTGCTAAAGTTTGCTTGCTAAAGGAAATGTGCTAAGGGTAAAGATATAAATTATAAAGTATGTGTCGCAGTGAAATTTGGATACCAAACTATTGATTAGTTTGAATCTTTAATTCATTTTGCAACCGAACTTTGATTTGTCCAAAGGAAGGGATAAAGATCGAAATTCCCATAATGCAATGCAACTGCAAGGTTTAGAGAGTTATAGGTTCGGGGGTCGGTTAAACTTAGGGAAGGTGCTAGCATTCTAAGTTTCTGTAGTACTCTACAGGAACCTCTTGTTTTATGTTCGTTTATTGCTAAGGTTATCTGCTTAATGGTTGAAAGACCTGGGGGTTTATTTCTAAGTATACTCGATAAGATATTGCATCTTATGCCTACATATCCTTACGGGAGTGGAATCAGAGTATCTGTAGTTCCCCTAAAGGGTTTGAGGAGTTCTTTGATTGTGGTCAAAAGTTCCTACGGGTTTAGGGTAGTTGTTTGATTGATTTTAGGAGAAAAGACGAATTGTCATTTTAAGGGAGATTTAACCGCCACAAATTGTAGGAAAATAGTCTTTGCATCGTCTTAAGAGAAGGGCTCAAGTACTCGGATATTGATCGACAAGTACGCCTCTATCTCTCTTAAGGCAAAGTCTCTACATGTTGATTGTATTGACGTGGGGTGGAAGTTCTATCTCGCTTAAGATGATTAACATCTTATTCTCTATTGTGTTTGAATATTTGTTGAATTGTTTTGTTTTTTTCTATATTGTAAAGATAACGGTCCTTCCTATGGGGTAGGATCTAAATCTAGGAGATCGACTTGA
The DNA here is from genome assembly GCA_963859935.3 of Lathyrus sativus. Classification (NCBI taxonomy): domain Eukaryota; kingdom Viridiplantae; phylum Streptophyta; class Magnoliopsida; order Fabales; family Fabaceae; genus Lathyrus; species Lathyrus sativus. The sequence continues at coordinate 913,126,902 of OZ012735.1, forward strand.
ATGGGATCAAGGATCAAGTGGGAGTATGATGCAAATGACGTGCACTACACACAAGCGTTGAATTATGTGTAGGTTTTTCCTTTGGACGGATGCGATGCGGGAAAGATAAATACGATAATGTTAAATTGCGGAAAATAAATTGCGGATAACGTAAAAGCATACACACGCATGAAAGCGCTAAGTGTACAAGTGTGTAAAAGTGGATGTGAATGTGATTGGAGCGTAAGCGTGCACGATTGATTTTAAGCGACGTTGATTAGTTTTAAAGGAGAGGTTGATTTTAGGAAAAAATAAAATATTTGGTGAGATTAATTTTAAGAAAAGTTAGATTAATTTGGTGAGATTGACTTATGAGAAAGTACATTGTTGGTGAGATTATATTTTAAGAGAAATTATATTAAAGGGTGAGTTGGTTACTTAATTATATTAGTTATAAAAAGTTCAATTAATTGATGAAGTTGATTTTAGAAGAAAAAAAAAGTTAATTTAATTTATTAGCAAAAAAAGGTCTTAGATGTGGATTGATCTAAATAAATAAGGCAATTTTATTATTATAGATTATAAATTGTTCTTTTAAAGTTATGAAATAAGTTTTATTATTAATTAGATAAATGATAATTATAAAATGTAAATTATTTAAAAAGGTTTTTTCTAAAAGATTATTATGATTTAATCAAAAAAAAGGTTCTCTTATTAAAATAGTTTCTTCTCTCTTTTTTAGTGATTACTATTAATAAGTGAATACAAGTTCTTTAAATTATAAAATGGTTTTTGTGTTAAATTAAAAGGTCACATATCATAAAAGGAGTTTTTTTTTGGTATATTTATTAAATAAAAGGGTACAAGTTTCTAATGTTAATAAAAGTTTTAATTATTATTATTAGATAAAAAAACAAATTAAATAGATTATGAGTTTTTTAGAACTAAATCAAAATTAAATTTTAACGAGGGATTAATAAGTTGGAATAAAAAGATTAGTTAAAAAAAGATTATTTAAAATAATGCCAAAAAGTAAAAGGTAGATTAATTAACTAAAAAAAGTTATTAATTATTTTAATAAAAACTGAAATAATGATTAGTTATTAGGTTAATTAATTAAGTTAAGCTAATTTGTTGAATTGACTAATGGCAGATTAAAAGTTTTAAGGTGGTTAACTAAAGGTCTAATTAGGGATAAAAGTTTAATTAAAATACTAATTAGTGATTAATTAGTAGGTTAATTGGTGCGGTGGGCTTCGGTGTGGTGCACGTAAAAGAGTCTACCATGGGTGAGCGGGTGTAAGGCGTATGTTTGGATCTGTTGGAGACCGTGAGAGTGTGCGTGTGTGGTGTACCGTAGTGTTTGTGGGTGGATTACAATAATAACAAAATTGAAAAAAAACCTAATCCCTAATCTACTCCTCTTCTCTCCATCCGCGATCTCTCTCTCAATCGTCACTCCCTCACTTCCCAATCTTCTTCGGCTTCAACATTCCTTCCTTCGTTTGTCCCTTCGCGATCCTCCGCTCCTCTTCCCAAACCTGAAACACAAACAATATGTCAAAAGCTTCAGTAAATTTGTCGCAAACAAATAGATTACCGCGAGTCCTGAACAACGGAGGTCTGAGATTGTAAGGCAAATGGTGGTGATGAGTGAAGTCGACGGTTTGTTGGACAGCGACGGCGATGGGGTGTGACGTTGCAATGGTTTTGAGGAAGCGAGACCGCAGATCTTCCTTTGGAGGGTAATCAAAATGATTTCTTCTCGTGACGACTACCGACATCCCGCAAGATATAAGCTCTTGTAATCTGTTATAAACTCTTCTTTAACTTGTCGTATGTTGATTTGCAGCCGATGACCAAGACCCGTTGAAGAAACTGTTGGCAAAAGCGCGCGACATTGCCGTTCCGAAGTATGAAGTCCCTTTGGGAAATTCCTTCAAGTGGACAGAACAAGGTGTTGCAAAAGGAGACAAAAGATTAAAACGGTAGTCTTGTACAGGAAGTTTTCTCTGGCGGGAACCAAAGGCTCAGCTTCCACGGTAGTAGAACAACACACATCGATTTCGCAAATGGACCGATGAAACTAATGGTAGCTATTACTGAAATGTTGGGTTAACTGTATCTGCAATTTCATGTAACATCCATTCAATCATGTGTCTTTCTGCCATAAACTTATTATTTTCCCTTGTCGTTTCCAGTGATTTCCAGCGAGCGTATTTCGGTAAAGGCCGCGATAACAAGTTGTAACAGAGTTATTTAGAAAAGATCAAATTGTTTTCATCCTTACTGTCGTGACAGGTTTTGAGTTTTGGAAGAAGTGCGTGAGCTCGACTTGCTATTGGGATTCACACACAGCTGCAATCAAATTCCACGAGACCCACTTTAATTCGTTGCTATTCCTTTTGTTATGGTATTTGGCATGAGGATGCCTCTATGTTACAGATGTATGAGCATACTGTGAATCCTGGAAGTTTGAGTGCAATGCCTTATAACGTTCCATCATTAAGGGCTATTAGGATGGGTTTGAATTTTGTATCAAATTGTAATCACACAAAAAAAGTTGAATTTATCCTGAACGAAATAATTCCGGTTGAGAAGGTCCTCTTGGACTAGTAGCTTGAGTGAATAATATGAATCTTGATATATTTCTTAAGCTTGTGAAGAATTGTTTTTGACATGGCTTTACATATTCGTGGTAAAACTTAAACCATTTCTTGTACCCTTATCCAAACTTCTGGAACGATGCCACTTGAATGAATCCAATCAATTTGAGCACTCTTGAATTTATTTCTGAGAGTTTCTACTTCAGAATGCAATGATCGCGAAGAAGATATCAATTCTTTGTCAAAAGAAATTAAATAATGATCCCACTTTACGAACAAAACTATAGTTTCTCCGGAATTATGATTCACATCCAATGCCAATGAAAGAAAGACCATGGTTCTTCTTGGAATACACTTTGAGGCGCTTGAGAAAAAAAATGAATAAGGTGACCTTGGTATTTGATGGGGATACGCTCAAACCTTGATTTCATAGTCCATGACAGAGCCAGTTGAAATGACACAGAAGACTTGAATATGTGGAAACGATATGACCTTTTGAATCAAAATCCATTGGTTGTGCCTTGAAGTAACTGACTGTAAGGATTTTTTATGCTTGACATTACTGTACCTGCTTAACACTGGTTAGCCGTAAAAATATACATACGAAAAAAATGAGAAAAAAAGAAAGCGCAAATAGGTGGAGTCTTAAGGTCAAAAATTAGGGTGTGACAGTATGTACAAAGTTTGCTCGCGAAGACATCGCATCTCGTGCCTACATATCCTGACGGGAATGGAATCAGAGCAACCGTAGTTCCCCTTTCTAGGGGGAGGAACTCTTGACTGTGGTCAAGGTTCTAAGGGGATGTAAGCATTCATAGGGAAGTACTTACATGGAGTGCGGCGACTCCTGAATCTAAGTTGAGATTGTTATGGTAGAGAATATCCACGGCGTGACGCTAAACATGAGTACGGCGACTCAAATCCTAAGGTTAGGATAACGGGGAAAAGAATGTCCACAGAGGGACGCTAAATAAAGCACGGAGAATCCAATCCTAAGGTTAGGATAAAGGGTAGAGAATGTCCATGGTGGGACACTAAATAGAGCACGGCGACTCCAATCCTAAGGTTAGGATAAAGGGTAAAGGGGGATATAAACCAACAATGTCACACAATGTAAACAGAAGGCTCAAAACCTCGAGGGGATAAACAACGGTTTAAAAGGTGAACATTTAAATGTGTACAAACAAAGTTGAAATTTAAACTTAAATGCATAAGGGATCCAACAATACAAGTTTATGACATCTTAAAATTAAACTCAAAGAGGAATAAAATAAAAGTTCGAAAATGAAAGATAGGAGGGTGAAAACCCTAAAATGATTTACGATCTTCCCATAATGAAAAGTGTTTCTAAAATAATAATTTTAGAATTCTTTGATCATCATATGAAAATACACATTAAAACAAGAATTTAGCAAAAAGAATCAACTAAAAAGGATTAAAAATGAACAAGTTATGTAAAATTGAAAATTGAATGAAATTAAATAAAATAAGTAAACCAAGTGCTAAAAAATATAGGAATGCCCACACCCAGGCTTGAACCCACGTCTGGTGGTTTCTAGGTTCAAAACATGACCATTCCAACCAACATGCGCATGTGAAATTGAATGGAAAAAGGAAGGTAAAATATTAAAAACTTGAAAAATCACAAAATTGATAAAAAAGTGGCCTCGCTGAGGCTCGACCAGAGGACAAGGCGCATGATAGGGTACTTAAAGGAAAGGGGACAACCATTGGGGTGGCAATACATCCAATGTATCCAGCCACCCCATTTGAATATGTACCATAGGACGCGTATTTTTCTGGGCAAAGATCATGGCAAGGCAAGTGAAAAACATCAAAACGGTTTCGACATAACTCTTTCAATTCTCCACCAAAGTTGATAAAATTTGAGTCTAACTTGCTTGATTTTTTATGAGGAAAAAGATGGTACTATCTATTTTTTCAAATGATGCCAATAATTAAAAACATGATGGAACATGCTAAGATGACTTTTGACAACTATGGCAAAAAACCGTGAACATCCAAAATAGATCAAAACATCATGAAATTTAACAAACTCAAAGTCTAACTTGTGTGATTTTTGACAAGGAAAAGGATGGTGCATTTAGTTTTCTCAAATTGTGCCCCTAACTAAAAAATAGTAGCAATTGCAAAAATGAAGTTTGAGATGCATTTGGAGATCCAAGGATTAAAACATGTGGATTTAAAAGCAAGTAAGGGTCTTCACAAGTTTGAAATGTAGTATGAGATGAGTTCCAACATAAATTTGGTTTGGAAAATAAATAGAGCAGAAAGTTGGTATGTGAGTTGTAATTGTGCATTTTGAACATCAATTTACAATGGTAAGATCAAAATGGATGAGTTTAGAGCAAATAAAGGGTGTGCACAAGTTTGAAATGTATTTCTCATGGATAAATCTAAAGAAAACAAATAGTTTCTGTCATGATTTAGAAAATGGTTATCAAGTTGCAAATTGGTGAAATGCCTTTATGTAGTATCAATGCACAATGATGGCAAACAAATCTCAATCCCAAATGGCAACAGTCATGCATTCCAAAACTTACCAATGCAACATCAAAAGAAATGCAGCCTTACATGGTCAAGTCATACCTCAATAGTAAGAGACAACAACATGTCAACTGATTCAACACCTCAAACAACTAAAACTCAAGAGTTCAACTGCCTTAATTGGATAGCAACCACAGATTTTGGTATCACCTTGCCAAATCTAAAAACTCTCACCTTAAACAAATAAAAAAAACAGAAGTCTAAAGTGGCCGATGACACCAGCTGGTATACCATGGCAGATATGATTCTAAGGGCATACATAACACACACATCAATGAAGTTGAAACTCCAATCAGTTCATGAATTACAGCAACAGTTCTAAATCAAATTCTAATAGCTACAACCACATGTCTTGGTATTACAATGCTAAATCCCATAAATGTACCCTTAAACAAATGAGTTAGGAGTCCAATGTAAATTATCATGGATTGGCAAGTAGATGAAGCTGGTGGTAAATAAGACTTTCTCAAGCAAAAATCTAGGACATCAGCTACCCTCAAACATCATAAGCTGCAACTCAAGTATTTGGAAGGAAGCCTCTACTTATAGGCCATGAAGAGGTTTGAGGCAGATTTGAAGTTTGGCTTTTGGAGGGAGTTTTGGAAGGAAATCCATCCAAGATCATGTGGCAGTTGTGCACTCAAGTATTTGGCTCAATGCAAGGCATAAATCAAGTGATATGAAGGACATGGAGGTGACTGAAGTGAGGCTAGAGAGTAGGGGGCTGCAGCTGTACCTTCTCATGAAAAGTTTCTCTTTCTTTTTTGTTTGTTTGATTAAAATAATACAACTTGCCTCCAACTTGCAAGGCTCACCAAATCCATTCATTTTATGCATTTCTTCTCCTTATACTCTCTAAATAACAGATAGAAACATGATCCAATGGCTGAGAATGGTTCAACTGATCAAAAAGTGAATTTGTGAAAAAATGGAAATGATGAACTCAAGTGTTAAAACCTCAACTTGCTGAATTCATAACTCTCAACTCATAAGGGCTATGGAGGAGTTCTAGTACATTTTGAAAATACCTCATGAAGCTCTACAACTTTCATGCTTTCATGATCTTCATATTCCAAATGGAACTAGGTCAAAAATCCACTCAAAGTTGGCTAAAAACATGCCTAAAAAGGCCAATAACTTAGAATTTTTCTAAGTTATTTTTCCCTCTTGTAATGAATTTGGCCATAACTCCAAATCTATACATTTTCTGCTCATGGACCACTGTGGGACTTTTGTAGGACTTGTCAAGAGCTTTCCAATGAGCTTTGAACCAACTCAATTGGATGTGTGGTTAGGGAGTTATGGTCTTGCCCCTTTCAAAACCCTAATTCCCGATTTTTGCGATTACTCCCCAATCCTTGATCCAGTGGTCATGAAACTTCACAGATAAGTTTAATATGACATTAGGAACATTTTTTATTCACACTTTGAGGTCAAATTCTTTATGGTTAAAGAGTTGACTTTTCGGTCAACCGAACGATCAATCGATGGCTACCGAGTCGACTGTTGTTGTTCTGGGTCTTTCGAGGCTTTGAAACTTATTGAGGGGACTTGAATAAGTCATATGAGCTTCATGGACCATAATTCCATCATTGTAACACCTTTAAAATCAAAAGTCAAACCACAGTTGACTTTTCCTGATCAAAAACCCTAATCGGGGATCCTGAACTGCACTGTTCCTGATCTTTGTGTGACAACCTCAAATTGGACTCATGCTTGACCCAATGGAGTATTATTGATAGTGTAGAGACTTTCTTCATGGATAATCAATCCAAGGCATTTGTTGATTAAACCGTCGAAACCTCGACTTCCGACTGTACGGAACCCTGGACCACCTGTAACTCAACAAAGAAAAACTTGAAGTAGGTTAAGATTAAATAATAAAATGAAAATGATCCTAGAATGATGAAGAAGATCTAGGGGGTCAAAATTTGGGGTGCAACAGATGCCCCTATTTAAATATCTTCACCAGATGGCAATGAGAGATGATAATCCTCATAGAATCGTAGTGAAAGGTATTTAAATATAGCAAACCAGAAATTTTGTCCCTTAGATTGAATGGTATGCAAAAGGAAAAATGCTAAAATGCAATGAATTCTAAATGATGCTTCATGATGCTTGGATGCAAGACAAATGCAGACATACAAGCAAAAATTAAAAGAACGGCAATACGACGAGTAATTACTCACAGAGGACCCGACATACTGGGGAAACAACAAACATCATCCATGAACGGAACTGGATGGAAAAGAGTCACAACATTCAAAATGTCAATGAATGAGGTGAGGTGAAATCTGAGAAATATAATAGGGACACATAAACAAACACCAGAGACATTCGGAAGAACATCGAATGAACTCTGAAATATACCAGAGATACTCGGAAAAACATCGAATAAACTCCGGAACATATCAAAGAAGCACATTGAAGACATATATTTTGAAGGTACATCTGAAACATTTTAGAAGGATATTTAAATGTGCGGGAAAAGGTTTGAAGACATATCTGGGAGAACATCAGATAAGCAGCAAAGGAGTTCTGGAAGAACATCAGAACAAAGATATATATATATATCCGGAAAAACATCGGAAAGATTCTGGAAAAACATCAGAACAAAGACTCAAACTGGAAAAATATCAGAGAGAGAAACATATCCGGAAAACATCGTATAGATTATGGAAAAACATCAGAATCAAGGTAAATATCTGGAAAACCATCAGATAAGTTCTGGAAGAACATCAGAATAAAGACTCAATCTGGAAAAACATCAGAGAGAGAAACATATCCAGAAAAACAACGGATAGATTCTGGAAAAACATCAAAATCAAGGTAAATATCTGGAAAACCATCAGATAAGTTCTGGAAGAACATCAGAATAAAGACTAAATCTGGAAAACATCAGAGAGAGAAGCATATCCGGAAAAACATCGGATAGATTCTGGAAAAACATTAGAATCAAGGTAAATATCTGGAAAACCATCAGATAAGTTCTGGAAGAACATCAGAATAAAGACTTAATCTGGAAAAACATCAGAGAGAGAAACATATCCGGAAAAACATCGGATAGATTCTGGAAAAATATCAGAATCAAGGTAAATATATGGAAAACCATCAGATAAGTTCTGGAAGAACATCAAAATAAAGACTCAATCTAGAAAAACATCAGAGAGAGAAACATATTCGAAAAAACATCGGATAGATTCTGGAAAAACATCAGAATCAAGGTAAATATCTAGAAAACCATCAGATAAGTTCTGGAAAAACATCAGAGAGAGACAAACAAAGGTGACATTCAAGAATAATGTTGGATAAAAGGAAACCAGACACCCAATAATGGCCTTGAATGAAAGGTATAAACATAGTATCTGAGAATATTATTGGATGTATATAGGAACAGACATATCCGAAAGAACAATCGGATAAGAAATGTCATATCTGGAAGAACATCAGATAGACACGACACAATAATCTGTTTGGTAGGTGCCAAGTGAGTTGGAATTTGACCACAAGGTAAGACGTGGATAAAACACGACCTCGGGAGAAATGCAAATGAGGATGAAAAACTCATGTTATGCATATGAATATGAATTATGCAGATGATATATGATCAAATGCAAATGCAGACACCGACGACAAGGCTCGACTCTTTTAGTGAGAAGACAAGACTGGAAAACTGATTCCTCAACACGGAGATCAATGTTATTCTTCTTGGGGAATAAAGATGCTACCGCTGAACATATCTCTGCCACAACAGTAAGCTGTGTCAAATTGATGATCCTTGTAGGAAGGATGAATAGATGCTTGGGGATTCTTTAAGTAAACTGCCCCAGATTAGCTGTCTGTTGTAGATGAACTGATAATTACTTCAGCTTGTCTGATGTTGAAAATGACTGATCAACTGGGTGCTTGGAAGGCTTGCCCCAGTCCGAGTCTTGAAATATCTTCTGAGTAAATCAATTATGAGAAGACCTTGCTCTGAAAAAATATTGAACTGATTCTTTGACAAGATGTGAAAAGAACTTGCCCTTGATAGGATCACCGACCAGGTTTCTTAACTGTTTGAAAATTCCTTGAAAGGAAAGCGGTTTGCAAACAAAAGTGTTCATACAAACACGATAATGCAAAGTTCATGCAACTTTTGAAATCAAAATCATTTTTCAAAGAGCAAAATAAAAGAGTCATTGGTTAGAACACGGTGGTTCAAGACACTCAAAGTTTAAAGCACATGTGTACTACCAAAATAATTGATTTGCAAAGATCTTTTGGAGTCAGTTTACGCAACCTTATTGTAGCATGCTTTCAAAACAACCTTGTTTCAGTTAGGTCTTTTAAGGGTTGTAGCGTGGCCTGGTTCACGGTTTAAGAAACAAAGGATAAAAGTTCAAAGTTTATTTGTGCCCACCCAATCTACGTGATGATCTCTAGTCCTATGCTCAGTTAACTCAGAGTATACACTCAGGTTCCTATAGGAATTGCACTGATTATAGCCATGATAATGGTCTAGAAGTCCAAGGACCCTTAAGACGGCAGTCACTACTTCTCTATAACATCTGACGTTGAGGATTTTCAGGGTAAAGGATTTAAAGATCTCCTATTTTCCTCTGTTATTGTCCCTAACTTTTGCCTGAACTGTTTCTTTTAAAGCTTACAGTCAGCAGGATGCCCCAGTTTTGCCTAAGTCTCCTTCATAGGTTTTGACTTAGCGGGTTTTTTCTTTTGATATATATATATATATATATATATATATATATATATATATATATATATATATATATATATATATATATATATATATATTTTAAAAGAAAGAGAGTGACTGTCTGACTTTAATGATTATGGTGAACCATCATCGGCTTTTTGACTTGAAAAACATCTTCGACACTTGTTTGTTGTGTGCGAAGGAAAACTTGTGAATTCAACCTTTATATGAAAGGTGTCTCGCATGAACATACAATCGAGTTAACTGAGAACTACCCACCCCAAGGTTAAGATTGCGGGTTTTTTGTAAAGAAAGAAACTCCTACTTCTAGGCTCGAAGGGGTTAACGAGGGATTATCTTCCTTATTTCTCTAGTGTTTGGGAGTTGAAACAATGCCTTACATTGTCAACAAAGTTTGATTGAAAGCATACTGATAGCAGTTATGGGTATAACGTTTTCATCATCCTCCATCAAATATTTGCATATCAAAAGTTTGAACAAAAGGTGTATATTTTTAAAAGATAAAGCATAAAGATGCGAATATTAGTCAAAATGAATTGAATCAAAAGTTGCAATGCTCATTTCATTAACACAAAATTACAAACATAATCTGAAAGCAAACAGCTTAAACAAAATGAAGGAAAATACTGTCGCCACTCGAAAAAAATGCATCGCGCAACGACGGGGAGGCGAAAAAGATAGACAGAAGAGTCGCCACCGAACTTTATTTATCCCATGAGGGGAAAGGAAAATATCGAGAAAACCTTAAGAAAAAGAATGGATAAGATGGTCTCGCAACCAAAAACGGGTTCGGAAGCCGGTTATGCGAAGGGAAGGTATTAGCACCCCTCGCATCCATCGTACTCGATGGGAACCTTTTGTTTGTCGACGTGTGAATTTATTTGCTTAAATATTATGCTATAAGAAGAATGTTCCACTGGGTAAAAGAAGGGTTTGAAACAAGAAAGTTAGGAGGAAAGAGAGAAAGGGGAAGAAAAGAGAAAGAACAGACTCGGTAGGACATCGCAGTCCTATGCCTACGTATTCTCAATAGATATGAGAAAGTCAGAGTCGACGTAGTTCGGGAAACTACGGGTGATAGGGGGAAAGTGCTCGGCAAGGATTGTGGCCCTTGTGCCTACGTATCTTTACTTGAAAAAGTAAAGAATCAGAGCAGCCGTAGTTCGGCCTACGGTGTGTTGATGTTTTTATGGATGATATTATCGTGCGCATTCTAGCAGTTAGGTGTTTTGCTGCTCGCTCGTTGGAGACTTAGGCATTACCTGTTTGCGGTAGAACGGACGTAACATATCCTTTTTGAAAGATTGATTAGTTTTCGCCGCGCGGGGTAAGAAGTCACGTTTGATTGATTGGATCGTTTTTAGGGGGCGAGACACGTCCTCGGATAGTAACCCCTACGGGTAGTACCCAATTCTTTATCTCGAAGTTTTTGTTATAAAAAAAAAAGGTGTGGCGAACGAGGCGTCTTTGTATTGAAAGACGAGCGTTGAAACCACCCTCACTACAGTGGGCATCCCAACACTCGAAGAGGAAGAGGTCTGCACCCAATCCTCTCTCTTTAATTCAACATAAGAGAGAGTTTCGTTCTCTTATTAAAGTGTTTTTGGTTTTGAATGGTAAGTGCCTTGCGACAGAGAACCCTACGGTAAACGTCAGCACTCGGGATAGGAGAAGGCCTACGCCTAACCACTCCACGACCATTCAAGTTTTATAAAAAAGAGTTTGAAAAAAAAAAACACTCGGTGCGAGACCGAGGTTTTAGGTGAGAAAGGCTACGGGATAAAGCTGAAGAGGGAGAGGTGGATAAAGTCGCGCCTTCGTTTTGAAAGACGAATATCAAGACCACCCTCACTACAGTGGGCATCCCAACATTCGGAGAGAAAGAGGTCTATACCTAATCCTCTCTTTTAATTCAATACAACGAGAAAATAATTTATTATTGAAAGTATACTCAGTACGAGACCGAGGTTTTAGGAGGAAAAGTTTAGAAGCGTCTTCGTATTGAAAGACGAGTGTCGAGATCACCCTCACTACAGTGGGCACCTCAACACTCGAAGAAGAAGGGGACTACACCCAATCCTCTAATTTTAATTCAATGCCAAGAAAAGTTATTTTTAAGAAGATGAGAAGTGCTCATAAGATACAACATACGCGAACCCTAATAGAGGGTCAACTTTCAAGCAAGTCAAGGTTTTTTTAAAAAAAAGAAAAAAAATTAACATGTCATTTGATTAGGTGAAAATATTAATTATTATAAATAAATTGGCAAAAGTAAAAGATCAAAAATAATTAAGTATGCAAAAATTATTGTTTTTTTTTTTGGGAAATTATGTAGTTAAAACAAACAAATGAAATAAATGGATTTAAAAAAGTGCAAGAGGTGGGAATTGAACCCACCTCCCTTTAGTAACCAACAAACAATCCTGACCACTGGGACACACGCGCGTCTGGTAACATGGGAGAGGGAGAAAAATACAAAAGAAAAGAGAGAAAGATATGAGGGAAGAAAGAAAAGGGAAATAAAAAGGATGGTTTTATCCGCAGCAGGACTCGAACCGGGGTACACAAGATTACAAGGCGCATGGTTTACCGCTGGGGCGGTGATACTTCCAACATTTAAAGTGAAAGTAATAATATACATAGTAAACAATAAACCATTGCTGGGCAAAACATAAAACAACACAAGATCAAAAAGCAAAAGCAATCGAAAGTCTATCAAGACTCCATGGAATCGAGTAAACTCTGAGTCTATTTCGCATATTTTTAAAAGAGGAACACCATGATACTATCTAATTCTTCAAATCATGCTTGTAAAGTAAAACACGAATGGAGATGCAAGACAAGCTCTTGAAAGGCATAAAGGAAACCATAGGCTAGGACTGATATAAACATGAGCAAACAGAGGTCCATACATGCTTGAAATTCAATATTCATGGATTAATCTCAAAGAGCAAAATCAGTTTCTCAATAAATCGAGTAATGGACACCAAGTTGCATATTATGGAAGCATACAAACAGTCCCAACAAGCACACACATAGTGTTCAAATGATAAAAGAGATTTTTGATGTTTATGCAAAGGTAAAGTTTTGGTTGTTTTGGACTTGACAGCAACATGAAAAGCAAACAAATATCCATGTAATGCTCATGATGATAATGTCATCAGTGTGCTTAATATCTAGTTTCAAGCACTGATACCACTATGCTCAACAAACAGCAATAGTATACATTTTGATTTCAAGACCTAATATGAAAACAAAACACTCAATGGTATATTCAAACATACATCACTGAAGTTTGGCAGTAATTTTAACAATACACATGATCCAGCTGATCAAAATTCCCAAAAACATAAAATGAAAACATTGTCATCAAGACCAAACCAAGTGTGTGTAGTGAATTCAAGGACAAAAATCAAAGAGCAGCAAGTTTCAAATGGGAATGTAAGCCCAAAGTTCAATGTGTGCTCTTACAGTCAAGGATCAGCTTTTTCAATCACAAACACAACATACACTCACATAGTTCTTCTCTTAGACCAAAACAGAACTCAAACAAAAATGCAAGAAACTAATAGCAGCAATGGCAACATTAACAAATTCAGACCCCAAAGCAGCAAGATATTGGTAACTTCAAAGAGTCAATCTAAATGCCAACTTAAAACTGTCATACACAATCATTACATGGTATTGAGTATGTGTGAAGTGTGATTTTTAAGGGATAAGTGAGCATGTGCAAAGGTGACTATACTGAACTGTCAAAACAAAAGAACAATTCAATCAAAGCCACTAGTTCCAAATCTGGTACAGCATGTGCAAAATGTGTTAAAAGTAACAAGCAGCTTCAAAACATGGTTTGTAATGCAACAGTTTTCCTAACAGTGTAACAATATGCTTAAAGTGAGTGATGTGAGAATGAAAAGGGTGTGCTTCAATGAGGATATGAAAGTGTACAACAAAAGCATATTTGGTTTGGCCAATTTAAAAACTTGTTGTGGCAGATATGTGACCTATGTCCTAAGCAGCAAAACAATAAGAACTAGCATGGCAACAAACTCCTCAAGCATCAATTCAAACATATCCACAGTCAAGCACAACAAAAATTTAACACTTATGCATAGGGGATGGGAAGCTCATGGTATTATGATTCATCCTGACAGCAAAAGATAAAGTGGTTCACATGTCCAGTGCAAAAAAAACAGAACAGGATTTGTTGGGATTCAAATTGAATGAAAGTCTTAGTTACAAAACAGAATTTTGATGTTCATCTATTCTAACCAAAGCAATACAACACAAGCCCCAATCAATCCAAGATCAAAGCATGAACAAACAAATTATTCCTTGAACACATCTTGTTGGCAGCAGGTAAGAGCAAACAGCTTGGCTTTTGATTACAACATAAACAAATCAGCAGGTTGAAAGCAGACCAAAACCAGACAATAATTCAAAACTATCTCACATAAACAACATGCCATTGAAAACCAAACTACACTTACTAAACCTGCCCCAAGGCCTAACCATCTATACACAGGTTTAAACATACTTGTCCTAGCTGCCCTCTTACCAACTAACAAACAAAACCATCTGAGCCCAGTTCTAACTCAAAAAGCAATACAATATTTCAAACAAAAATCTTGCAAATGCAGGTTTCAAAACATACAGATCAAAGTAAACAAACAAAATGCCAAGTGTATATGCTGCTATAGAGACTAACTCAGGTATGTGATGACATCAAAGAAAATAATCAACCACAAACAACAAATTTTGATGAGACAAAGCAACCAATTCATTTAACCTTGCTATCATAGACCAACATGTCTATCATGGACACAACACATACATACAAACAGTCCATCATATGACTTCAAGGCCAATCATGAAACAAAACTTACAGCACTCCTTCAATACACATCTGAAACTGGCAGCATACAACCCAACTGATCATAGTATCTAAAAGCTACAAAATGAGCATATTCCCATCTAGACCAACACTAGTGTAATGAACTCCAACCAAACACACACAAAAGAAAGAACAAACAACACAGCAGACACTTGAAAAGAGGGAAAAGCAAATAAATCTCTCAGACATTCTACTGCTACAAGTTAGCATCCCTATCACAACCATAACACATACATAGCAAAGAGACAGTATTAGATTCCAAACAGCATAGTTGATGCAAATGTTATTTATCTCAGGTATTTGGACAAACCAAGTTGCAACCCTAACACAGAAATGTCAACATTCACTCCATATGCACATGATAAAAGGGTTCAGAATCAAATACCTTTTACAGCAGCACTCAACCACAAAAAAAACTTGCAGTCTTGAACAAGATAACCTTCCTTTTAACCTCCTCCCTTCTTGAAGCAACACTTGGATTTTCTTGAGAAAAACCTCCAAAGAAACTCACACTCTCTTTCTGATTTTTGCCAAGTGGTCGCCCCTAGGGTTTGCTCTAAACTAATCCTTTTATATTCCAATTTTTCAATCCAATTTGTCTCTTGCTGAGCTTTTTCGTGTCTTGTTGTGAGATGGTAGGGGTACTAGGGCTGCTGCCAGACAGTAGGGGCTGCTTGCTCTTGCCCATATTGGTGATAGATTCAGAAAACGCCTAGAACAAGTACTCTCGGTGGTTGGTCTTGAAACGGTAATGTTCAGTACAAACTTCTTCATGAAAGACCCAAATACCCCACATTGCAATTTCCATTGTAATTTGAAATACACACTCCAAAAACGAAAACTGAAAATCCTACATTAATTCTTACGAAAAAACAAGTAGGATTCACTTTTGTCTTGTTGGAAATGGTTCAGTCTTGCTCAATCCCTCCTCCCTCACGCACGGCCACAAGTGTGTTCTTTAATCTTGCCCAGCTATGAACAAAACAAGCTTCTTAATAATTCTGGGGTGGGATAATCACTGGATGTATCGCCACCCCAGTGGTTAAGTCATGCGCCCATTTACCATATAGTCACGAGTTCGAATCTTGGTGTGAGCAAAATCCACCACCTTTTTATTCATGCGCCTTTATTTTCAATATTTTAAAATACATAGTTTTCCTTTTCATTATTGTTCACAAATGTGCGCCTGGCTGAGTGGTAAAGGTGAGGGGTGTGGAGCAAGAGGTGGTGGGTTCAAACCCCACCTTGTGCACTTGTCTCAATTATATTTTTTTTTTTAGGAAAATGACCTCCCTATTCTCCATATATTTTGAATACACATCTCTTTTCTTCTTCTCTTTTTTTTTTTCATATATCCCTGTAAAAGTGCAAATTAAAATATGCTATGTAATGTTTTTATGCCTTATGCTGATGCAGATGAAATAAAACACATGCCAGAGTGGTTGGTCAAATTTGGGGTACAACAGCTGCCCCTATTCAAACGGCTTGGGCCTGAAGGGATGAACGCGAACGGCTTTCGAACATTCAGGGTAAAAGACGATTTGAATACCAAAGAACCAGAAATTTGCCAACCGTAGGAGAAAGAGGAAACGCGAACAAAGGTCCGAAGATAACATGCACTGATCGCAACGGCTGATTTGTTGGGGAAAGCTTAACCAGACAACTCTGTGGGGAACGAGCGTCCATCAAATGATAACATCCGGAAGAGTCATCGACCGAAAGTCGGGAAGCAAGCTACTAACCAAAAGTTAGAATCGCTCAGAAAGAAACATCATCGACCAAAAGTCGGGAAACATAGCTACTAACCAAGAGTTAGGATCGCTAAGAAAGATTAACATCGACCAAAAGTCGGAACAAGCTACTAACCAAAAGTTAGAATCGCTTAGAAAGATTAACATCGACCAAAAGTCGGAACAAGCTACTAACCAAAAGTTAGGATCGCTTAGAAAGATTAACATCGACCAAAAGTCGGAACAAGCTACTAACCAAAAGTTAGAATCGCTTAGAAAGATTAACATCGACCAAAAGTCGGAACAAGCTACTAACCAAAAGTTAGAATCGCTTAGAAAGATTAACATCGACCAAAAGTCGGAACAAGCTACTAACCGAAAGTTAGGATCGCTTAGAAAGATTAACATCGACCAAAAGTCGGAACAAGCTACTAACCAAAAGTTAGAATCGCTGAGAAAGATTAACATCGACCAAAAGTCGGGAAAAGCTACCTCTGTTAGGGAGAGTGATAAGATGAACACAACTGCCAATGATCTTTGCTGGAGATTTGTATTCCATACAGGCTTGATAAACATACTGATAATAGCCGGAGATGCGCTTGGGAATAAGAAAGGATAACAACCTGGCATATGTTTCACATGCGTATGTTTGAATATGGCGAAATGCTCCATACGAAATGGAAATGCTTCGCATTTGGGTAGATGTTATGCATGAATGTAGATGCAAAGGGACCTCTTTAGCAAGATAAATGCTAAAAAGAAAGGGCCAACTCCGTTGGGGCAATGTCTGATACGCCTAGCGCGAGTAAACTCATGCTGGGAAAACAAGCTCTGGATAGCCTCCGAGGAACAACTGGGTAAAACTGCTCTGATAAGCACATAGTCCACCCTGCTGGGGAAATCGAATGTGAATGATTAAACAGAATAACTTTACTGGGGAAACAACAGCTGAGCGCTGTGAATTACTCTCTTCTGTTGGAGATTAAATCCACTATCTGCTAGGGATATTGAACAAGATTTACTGGGAGATTATCCCACACTCTCTCTGCTGGGGAATGGAGATTAACGATCTCTGCTTGGGGACAACAATAAACAGACAAAAGTGTTGTACGGCCAACGCCAAATTGTCAATTGTGACCTTAGTTAAAAATCAAATGTCTTGATTAACAATTAGAAAAGCCCACACATTTTATGTATGCAATTTCTTTTCTCATCAAAAAATGTTAGACGTCTTTCGTAATCAAAATGGTAAAAGTAAAAAACGGAATAGAAAGCTTTTTCTGAATAGTACGTTTTATTGATGGAAGGCCTAAAAATTGGCAAATTTACATCGGATGCAACTCCCGAAAAGAGAAAGCTGCGCAAAAAAGCTAATTTGCAGGAAAAGAAATACAAAATGTCGGCAATGTGGTATAGACAAACACCACGTAACGACTCATCCATGACTGGCGTGACTTCGACGCTCTCTGATACTTTAACTTCCGAAGAGATTGATTTGAATGGTCGATCTTCGAGTTCTCCCTAGAATCCGCTATGCTTGTGGTAATCAATGCGCAGGCCGCAGTCGTTTGCTTTAAAATCCCTAATTTTTGCCTGAACCGCCCTTGCGGGTTTTCGATTCACCAGGATACCCATTTTTGCCAAAGCTGCCCTTTCAGGTTTTCAACTTTGCGGGCTCACATTTTTTCTTATATCCCTAATTTTTGCCCGAACCTATCTTTTTTATGGTTCGCCGGGATGCCTCATTCTTGCCTGGATACTCTTTTTCTTTCCAGCGAGTTTTCTTAAGCAAAATATTTTTTGACTGCGTCTGCGTTCACCGAGGAGGTAAAATCTTCACCATCCATAGTCGAAAGTAGCAAGGCTCCTCCTGAGAAAACCTTTCGTACCACATAAGGACCCTCATAGTTAGGAGTCCATTTGCCTCTGTGATCATTCTGCGGTGGGAGAATTCGCTTTAACACCAAGTCGCCTGTCTGAAAGCTCCGAGGACGTATCTTTTTATCATAGGCGCTCTTCATCCTCTTCTGATACAAACGACCATACGCGAGAGACGCCAATCTTTTCTCATCCATCAAACTGAGCTGATTCAACCTGTTCTTTACCCATTCTGCTTCATCTAGTTTGACATCAGCCAGTATTCTCAGAGAAGGGATCTCAACCTCTAATGGCAGAACAGCTTCCATGCCATATACTAACGAAAAAGGAGTTGCCCCAGTTGAAGTGCGTACCGAAGTACGATATCCATGTAAAGCGAAAGGCAACTTCTCGTGCCAATCTTTATAAGTCACCACCATTTTCTGCACTATCTTCTTAATGTTTTTGTTAGCCGCTTCCACCGCGCCATTCATCTTCGGGCGATAGGGAGAAGAATTATGATGCTCAATTTTGAAGTTCTGGCACAGTTCCTTCATCATCTTGTTATTCAAATTAGAACCATTGTCAGTAATGATCTTTTCGGGTATTCCATATCGGCAGATGATGTCCTTTTTGATGAATCGGGCTACGACCTGCTTCGTGACATTGGCGTAAGAAGCTGCTTCGACCCATTTGGTGAAATAGTCGATTGCTACTAAGATAAAACGGTGCCCGTTTGATGCGGTTGGCTCAATCTTTCCAATCATATCAATGCCCCACATGGAAAAAGGCCATGGTGATGACATGACATTCAAAGGACATGGCGGCACATGAATCTTATCGGCATAAATTTGGCACTTGTGGCATTTCTTGGCGTACTTGAAGCAATCTGACTCCATAGTTAACCAATAATATCCTGCCCTTAATAACTTCCGCGACATGGCATGCCCACCTGCATGTGTTCCGAAAGCACCTTCGTGAACTTCTTCCATAAGCAAATTTGCTTCTTTTTCGTCCACACATCTTAGTAGCACTAAGTCATGGTTTCTCCGATAGAGCGCACCGTCTGGATTCAGATAAAAATTGCTGGACAATCTCCTCAAAGTCTTCTTGTCTTGGGTAGATGCCCCAGGCGGGTACTCTTGTTTTTTAAGAAAGTTCTGAATGTCATAAAACCACGGTTTACCATCAGGAGCTTCCTCTACTGCGAACACAAATGCCGGTCTGTCGAGCCGTGAAATGACGATTATCGGAGCATCATTCCAGAAGTTTACTTTGTACATTGAGGACAAAGTAGCCAAGGCATCGGCCATCTGATTCTCGGCTCTTGGCACATGGTGAAGCTCTACTCGATCGAAGAAAGGCAGCAACCTTCTTGCGTAGTTCATATATGGGATCAGATTAGGCTGGCGCGTCTCCCACTCCCCCTTGATTTGGTTGACCACTAAGGCTGAATCTCCATAGATGTCAAGGTTCTTGATTCTTAAGTCGATTGCTTCTTCAATACCCATGATACACGCTTCGTACTCGGCCTCGTTATTGGTGCATGGGAACGTTAACCTTGCGGTGAATGGTATATGGGACCCGTGGGGAGTTGTAATGATTGCCCCAATCCCACTACCGTATGAGTTAACAGCGCCGTCAAAGATTAATTTCCACTGGGAACCCAATTCCGGTCCCTCGCCCGGCAACGGCTCGTCGCAATCTTTCATTTTCAAGTACATAATGTCTTCGTCAGGGAAGTCAAACTTCATTGGCTGATAATCATCGACTGGCTGCTCTGCAAGGTATTCTGACAGAACACTACCTTTAATAGCTTTTTGAGATACATATTGAATATCATATTCTGTCAGAATCATCTGCCACCTAGCGATCCTTCCTGATAGTGCCTGCTTTTCGAACACGTACTTAATTGGGTCCATCTTTGAAATCAACATGGTTGTGTGGTTTAGCATATACTGCCTTAGGCGTTTGGCGGCCCAAGCAAGTGCGCAACAAGTCTTTTCTAACATTGAATATCTGGATTCACAGTCTGTGAACTTTTTACTCAAGTAGTAAATTGCGTGCTCCTTTCTTCCAGTCTCGTCGTGCTGACCGAGAACACAACCCATGGAATTCTCAAGAACTGTTAAGTACATTATCAACGGTCTTCCAGCCACTGGGGGCATCAGTATTGGAGGTTCTTGTAGGTACTCCTTTATTTTCTCAAACGCCTTTTGGCAATTCTCGTTCCAAACGACCGCCTGATCCTTTCTCAAGAGTTTAAATAACGGCTCGCAAGTGGCGGTGAGGTGAGATATGAACCTTGCAATATAGTTCAATCTACCTAAGAAACCACGAACCTGCTTCTCAGTCTTTGGTGCCGGCATTTCTTGAATTGCTTTGATCTTCGCGGGATCAACCTCAATACCCTTCTCGCTAACGATGAACCCCAACAGCTTTCCTGACCGTACGCCGAAAGTACACTTACTCGGATTCAGCCTCAATTTGAACTTCCTCAATCTCTCAAACAGTTTTAGAAGATTCACCAGATGTCCCTCCTCCGTTTGGGACTTTGCAATCATATCGTCGACATAAACTTCGATCTCATGATGCATCATGTCGTGAAAGAGTGTGACCATTGCTCGTTGATAAGTTGCCCCTGCGTTTTTCAACCCGAAAGGCATCACCTTATAGCAAAAAGTCCCCCAAGGTGTAATGAAAGTTGTTTTCTCCATATCCTCGGGCGCCATCTTGATTTGATTATATCCGGAGAAGCCATCCATGAAAGAAAACACTGAGTATTGCGCGGTGTTATCGACAAGCACGTCAATATGGGGAAGCGGGAAATCATCCTTTGGGCTCGCTCTATTCAAGTCTCTATAGTCAACACACATCCTAACTTTACCGTCCTTTTTAGGCACGGGCACGATGTTAGCGACCCAAGGAGGGTAGTTGGCTACGGCAAGAAATCCAGCATCTAACTGTTTTTGAACTTCTTCCTTGATCTTTACCGCCATGTCTGGCCTCGTTCTTCTCAATTTCTGTTTGACAGGAGGACATTCTTCACGAAGAGGCAGACGATGAACCACAATATCTGTGTCAAGTCCGGGCATATCCTCATACGACCAGGCAAACACATCTTTGTACTCTTGGAGTAACTCAATCAATCGTTGCTTGACCTCATCTTGCAATGTGGCCCCTATTCTGACCTCCTTCTTATCCTCTTTGGTTCCCAAGTTGATAATTTCAACTTCCTCCTGATGAGGCAAGATGACCTTCTCCTCTTGTCTGAGTAACCTGGCAAGCTCCTCAGGCAGGTTTTCATCGTCCTCAATCTCTTCTTCAGCTTGAAAGATCGGATTGTCAAAGTCATACCGAGTCATAGACGAGTCTGAGTCGGTGGCATCTGAAATATATAACCTGCGATGATGATGATTTTATGCTTTTAAATGATATGCAAACAAAACGAACACAAACCACACTGCCACTTTATTGTTAAAAATGAAAACAAGAAAAACAAGGATCACAAAATTTTGAATGAAAAAGACGACTTTCAATTGATAATAAAAGATTGTTCATATGCATAAAAGATAGGGCCCTACAAATAAAGTCCATTATGCCTTGGGCAGAGCATATGGAAATACATTAATCAAAACAAAACAATTACTCTTCATAGGTCACTGTGGCAACTTTCTCCATGCTCCAATTCTTCAATCCTTGGCCGGGGACACATGGCTGGATCCATGTATCCATATCACAGTCGCTATCTCCTTCCCCATCTGATATGGCGTTGATACGATCGAAGATGACCCCACTGCTAGTAAACTGAACAGGACCTTTGTAGCGAGGAGCGCTCTGTGAAGATGAAGCATACGGGCTGTACCCTAGTCCAAACTTATCCTGCTTGTTTGGGACGTTTACCACCTGCCCCCATCCTGGTGCTGATCCGGACTTCACTATGGCTTGAGCATCCTTGTAAGACGTCATAGAAACTTCTGGCGCCTTTTCTTCCACAGGTGCCTTCTCCTTGATTTGAATTGTTTCGAAAGCTTGGCACAAGGTTTCGTGAATTTCACCATCAACCTCCACATATTTGAATGAAGATAGATGGCTTACCATGATATCCTCCTCACCGCAGACAGTCACAATGCTACCGTCCACCATGTACTTCAATTTCTGGTGCAAGGTTGATGTCACGGCTCCTGCTGAGTGTATCCATGGTCGCCCCAAAAGACAACTATAAGCCGGGCTGATATCCATTACATAAAACACTGCATCAAAAACCTCCGGACCCACTTGAATTGGCAGAGTCAGTTCCCCGAGTACTGACCTCCTTGTCCCATCAAAAGCTCTAACCACTAAGCTGCTTGGGGTGCACACTACTCCTTGAATATCCAGTTTCATGAGGGCTTTCTTGGGTAACACATTTAATGATGACCCAGTGTCTACCAATACATGAGACAAAACAACTCCTTTACACTCGACGGAAATGTGCAGTGCCGAATTGTGATTCCTCCCCTTTGGCGTTAAATCAAAATCCGTAAATCCCAACCCATTTCCTGCATTAACATGGGCCATCACTCCCTCCAACTGGTTCACAGATATTTCTTGTGGTACATAAGCGTTATCAAGAACCTTGAGTAAAGCACTTCTGTGAGCCTCAGAACATAACAGCAACGATAAGATGGAAATCTTTGAAGGTGTCTGTTGGAGATGATCCACAATCTTATAGTCACTCTTCCTTATCATGCGCATGAACTCTTCGGTGTCCTTCAGCGCAGCCTCCTTTTCTCTAGCATGAGAGCTTTCTTCCACTACAGATTTCTTTTTACCTTTATCAGCCCTTTCTGCGTTTACTTCGGGAGGTGCAAATACTCTCCCACTCCGAGTCATTCCTCCAGCCCCTACCAAATTGTCGACCGAATCAACAGGCGAATTCTCCAACTCCTGTTTCTGTCCGTTGTAATAGCATTCTGCTCCATAGTTCCAAGGAATGGCTTTGGAGCTTTCATAAGGCACAGGTCCCGCCTTGGTGAATATAATGGTAGGTCGCACTGGAGGCGCAGAAATAGTAATTGACTTGAAAGGGATAGAGATGGTGGCCACCTCATCCCCTTCTTCATCGTTTAATTTTTCATTCTTCTCACAGATCTTATCAAATTGTAGAACACCTTCATTCATCATGCGTTGTACGTGATTCTTCAAATTCTCACATCCTTCAGGATGGGCAGCACATTCTTCACAGTCCTTTTCACATCCAGGAAACACCCCACCTCCTAGCAGCTTGCTTTTCACAAAACTCAAAGGAGTCTTTAGCTCTTCGACATCATATACCAGATTTAAATTTTCTCCTTCAACCACAGCATTCACTCCACCTGCCCCATGTTTCGGCATAGGATTTTGAACGACGTTGGGCGCATCGTGGTTAAAGTTGATAATCTTGTTGTCCACAAGGTCTTGCACCTTGTGCTTAAAAGCTTTGCAATTGTCAATATGGTGGCCAGGAGCGCCATAGTGGAAGTCGCACCTAGCGTTGGCGTCATACCCGGGAGGGGGCTGGCCAATTAGAGGTGCCAACGTCCTTTTCTGGACTAACTCTAATTGCAGTAAGTGTTGTAGTAACTGAGAGTAAGGCATTGTTGGGGTGTCAAAGTGCCTATCCACCACCCTTCTTCGGTCTGGGTATTGTCTTGGAGCAAAATTTCGCTGTTGAGGTTGCTGCTGCTGCTGCAGGCGTGGCTGTTGCTGTTGAGGTAATTGTTGCTGAAGTGGTTGTTGTTGAGGTGGTAACGTTGCCGGGATGGCAATACTAGCTACCTGTGATGGTTGATGATAGTAGGGTTGTTGCTGATATTGATTCTGGTTCCGATTCCGATTCCTGAAACTTGACACCGCGTTTGCCTCATTTTCTCTTTTCTTAGCTCCAAAGTTCTTTCTTCCACCTCCCAAAGAAGTTCCTTCACCTGCTTGAATTTTCCCCAACTTTATACCGTTCTCGACTCTTTCACCGGTGATGATCAAATCTGAGAAGCTTCCCGACATGTTACTCACCAACTTCTCGTAGTAGATTCCAGGCAATGTTCCCACGAATAGATCAATTAGTTCTCTTTCCACCATGGGAGGTTGAACCCTAGCGGCAAGCTCCCGCCACCTTTGAGCGTATTCTTTAAAACACTCATTACTCCTTTGGGATAAATTCTGCAGCTGCACTCGATTAGGTGCCAAGTCACTGTTGTATTGGTAGTGTTGGACAAAAGCTTCAGCCAAATTTTTCCAGCTTCGGATATTGACAGGTTCCAAACCCATGTACCATTCCAAGGAAGGCCCGGACAGACTGTCTTGGAAAAAATGCATAAGCAATTTCTCATCATCAGAGTATGCAGACATTCTTCGAAAATAGGAGCGGATATGCACCTTTGGACATGTTGTTCCCTTGTACTTATCGAAGTCCGGTACTTTGAACTTTGGAGGAATCTTAAGTCCCGGAATCAATCCCAGATTGGACATGTCAAGCCCCATGGTATTTTGATTCTCCAGAATGCTTTTCATCTTTTCTTCTATTTCATCAAACCTTCTATTGGTGTCGGATCGTAGCCCCCCCCCAAGGTCTCTCATAGAGAAGATGTCATCTTGTTCATCTTGGTCCCACTGAGGATCAACGCTAGTGGGTATGGCGCCCGCCACAACTGGGATAGGAATTCCGGTTTGTTCTCTTCCGCCCGGAAGGTTTACTACAGTTGGGCCACCATTGACTTGCGAGGTTCCACCATTAACAGGAGGGGGAACAGCAGCAGCCCCACCGTGTAAAACGCCGCTTCCATCCACTTGAGCTATTAAAGGTTGAACCAATGTCCTTAACTGGTCTTGTCCATTGGCCACCCCCTGCATCATCTCCATGAATTGCGCCATCTTCTCACGAAACTCCGTAAGCTCAGCCTGAACCTGTTCCATAATCCTCTGTTGATTTCTTCGCGTGTTGTAGGAGTGTCGAGAAGTCAGCTTGCTCTTCCTCTTTATCTCTTTCTGAAATGGCAAGCGGTGTGAGGTCGAGTTTCAGGGGATGCAGAATGATGCACAAGTCTATGCAAATGTTCAAGAGGCTTTCAAAACTTATGATTATAACCGGTATTATAGAATTGCGAATGAGCAAATAATAAAGAAAACACAATTAAACCAAAAGCAAATTCTCATTAATTCGGGGAGATTCAGTACAAACACTTGCTGACTGTGCCGAATAACAATTCTCATTACAAGGAAAAACACCAAACGACTAAAAGGTACTAAAAACTAGAATTTCTCTTTTTGGAGACGCTCTTCAAGCTTCTTCGTCTCAAACATGAACCTTCTAACCATTTGGTCGCAGAGCTGGATAAAGTGGTGAACAGAAGGGGGAATATTATTTCCTTCCAAATCTTGAATGGCGCTCTCTAACCTCCATGGGATATCACGGATCATAAGGTTGCAATGCTCCACCAAATTGTTGTACCTAGCACGGCACGTATCTAGAGTCGACTGGTAATAACAAATAGAATCCACATGGGTGTCCAGCAACTCATTGAGCTGAGCCTCTTTCTCGAGCCACTGCGCACCATCTCTTTGCAAGGCCTCAAAACGATTTCTCCACAGAAGGGCTGTCTCTTGGGCAGTCTTCAATTCTTGACACTTGTTATTCCACCTGTCGGACGTGACATATGAACCCCTCAAGGCCTCCTCTTTGAGTCTTCGTTCACTTTCCGCCAGGGTCAAGGCACTTCTTAGTTGTTCCTCAAGATTCCCAATATCAGCTTCAAGGTTCTCTCGTACTTCCTTTTTCTCGGCAGAGGCAATCTCAAAGAAGTGCCATGCCCTATCACAAGAAGCTTTGGTGTCCTTTAGGCGCTGTCGAAGAGTTGTTAACGATGCGTCAGCCCCTTCGTAACCCTGCTGGTATCTGACTCTCAGATCTGTTTCTAGTTTTAGCTTCTTGCTACTCTCAGCCGCTTGATCTTGTTCAAATTCCACCTTTCTTTTATACTGACCGCTCTCCACATTTGCTTGGTGGACTTCGTTTTGAAGATCCTGATTCTCTTTAGTCAATCTCTCCACCACTAGCTTCAGCTTTTCATACTCTTCGATGGACACATAAGTGGGAGCAGGAGGTGCTTCTCGCATAGAGGACTCTAAGGGAAATGGCAACAACCTTTCAGCTACCCTGGCTAGTAACCACCGGTTGTAGGGCTCCTTTGCCACACAATTCTTCGCTTTTAACTCCTTCCTTCCCTTTGTATGAATCTTATCCCAAGCCTTGGCAATTTTCCTGACGAAGGCAGGGTCTTCTGATGAAGCTAACAGAAAGAAACTTTGAACCTTTTCGGCTTCGGGCTCGTCCTCCATAGCGTAACCCAACTGGCGTAGTGCCATGACTGGGTTGTAGTTAATACAACCGGCCCTACTGATCAAAGGTACATTACCGAACCCTCCACAACTGAAAATGATTTCCACGTCATAATATTCGTGGGAGTACCAAGCAATATCACTAGCTTGTAGAGACATGATACGTTGGGACCATTTTAACTTCTTCTTGTTATCCACGAATGGTCCCTTTTTAGGCAAATGAGAAACATACCATTGGTATAGCAGGTGAGAGCAGCATTGGATCATTCCCCCTTTCTTTTCACTCCTCCAATGAATGGAGTGATAAACATCGGCGAGGAGTGTGGGGATAGGATTATTTTGTATGAAGAGAAGGATAGCAGCAATGTCTACCAAATTGTCCACATTCGGGAAGAGGACAATCCCATAAATTATCAGAGCCACACTAGAACCAAACTTTTCCCAATCTTCATCAGCCTTGTATTGAGCAGCTTTTTCTAGCAGAAATTTCAGAGGGAAGCCTTGGACACCTCCTTTACTGATTAATCCTTCCTTGACTTCTTCTTCGGTCATATGGAGAGCGAGAGCAATTACAGCAGGTTTTGGTTCTTCCTCCAAACCGGTGTATACAAGTTGGTCCTTAATCTTAATGTTCAAGATGTGAGAATACTCCTCTAAGGTAGGAGCCAACTGGTAGTCTTGAAAAGTAAAACATCGGAGAGGTGCATCATAAAACTGAGCCATTGCATACAAGGCCCAAGTATCAACCCTAGAGTAGAGGAGATCAAGCAGTTTTCCATGTTTCCCTTGAATGCTAATCTTGATAGCTTTTGGCACTCCAACCAAAAGATCTTGAATTGATTCCAACTTGGGTTCCCTAAACTTTATGGCATTTGTGCTTCTCTTCCTTTGATCAGCCATTGAATTCACTAATACCTGAGATAATCATAGCTTCTTAAGTCTCTTGATATGCAAGAGATGACATGTAATGCAATGCTGGATGAATGCATATGACAATGGAACAAACAACAAGATCAACGTCATCAATTCAGCAAAACAACAGCACGAGGTATCCTTCCCATCGGGTGAGCA
The DNA here is from genome assembly GCA_963859935.3 of Lathyrus sativus. Classification (NCBI taxonomy): domain Eukaryota; kingdom Viridiplantae; phylum Streptophyta; class Magnoliopsida; order Fabales; family Fabaceae; genus Lathyrus; species Lathyrus sativus. The sequence continues at coordinate 913,154,682 of OZ012735.1, forward strand.
ATCTATTGGTTCAAGAGGGTGTTCCACAAGGCTTTTCAAACAAAGTCCCATGCACTAACCCATCAAAATTTTCCCATCATAACGACTACTCGTAAGACGGTACTCTTTTTCAAAAAGGATGAACACAGAGTCATGTTTTAGTAACCCTTGGAATAAGGTTCTACAAAGGTCCTCAGAATCGCAGACTCCCAAGTGGAAAATAAGAACGTCATTACGACTACACATAAGACATCATTATTCCACCAAGGTCTCATCCGAGCGGCGGAATTCGATCCAACTCAACGAGTCCTAAGTCTCGCAAATCAGAAAGAACCCACCTCCTATCTTAATGTATACTCGAAAGCTCGGGTAGAAAGCTTTATCTCACAAATCAACCCAAATAAAACCCAACTGGTCAGAAAGAAACACAATCATAAAATGAATAACAAAACACAATAAAACACCAATGCGATAAACAAAATAGGCGTGGCTTGCTAGGGTTTCCCCAGCAGAGTCGCCAGCTGTCGCCACTCGAAAAAAATGCATCGCGCAACGACGGGGAGGCGAAAAAGATAGACAGAAGAGTCGCCACCGAACTTTATTTATCCCATGAGGGGAAAGGAAAATATCGAGAAAACCTTAAGAAAAAGAATGGATAAGATGGTCTCGCAACCAAAAACGGGTTCGGAAGCCGGTTATGCGAAGGGAAGGTATTAGCACCCCTCGCATCCATCGTACTCGATGGGAACCTTTTGTTTGTCGACGTGTGAATTTATTTGCTTAAATATTATGCTATAAGAAGAATGTTCCACTGGGTAAAAGAAGGGTTTGAAACAAGAAAGTTAGGAGGAAAGAGAGAAAGGGGAAGAAAAGAGAAAGAACAGACTCGGTAGGACATCGCAGTCCTATGCCTACGTATTCTCAATAGATATGAGAAAGTCAGAGTCGACGTAGTTCGGGAAACTACGGGTGATAGGGGGAAAGTGCTCGGCAAGGATTGTGGCCCTTGTGCCTACGTATCTTTACTTGAAAAAGTAAAGAATCAGAGCAGCCGTAGTTCGGCCTACGGTGTGTTGATGTTTTTATGGATGATATTATCGTGCGCATTCTAGCAGTTAGGTGTTTTGCTGCTCGCTCGTTGGAGACTTAGGCATTACCTGTTTGCGGTAGAACGGACGTAACATATCCTTTTTGAAAGATTGATTAGTTTTCGCCGCGCGGGGTAAGAAGTCACGTTTGATTGATTGGATCGTTTTTAGGGGGCGAGACACGTCCTCGGATAGTAACCCCTACGGGTAGTACCCAATTCTTTATCTCGAAGTTTTTGTTATAAAAAAAAAAGGTGTGGCGAACGAGGCGTCTTTGTATTGAAAGACGAGCGTTGAAACCACCCTCACTACAGTGGGCATCCCAACACTCGAAGAGGAAGAGGTCTGCACCCAATCCTCTCTCTTTAATTCAACATAAGAGAGAGTTTCGTTCTCTTATTAAAGTGTTTTTGGTTTTGAATGGTAAGTGCCTTGCGACAGAGAACCCTACGGTAAACGTCAGCACTCGGGATAGGAGAAGGCCTACGCCTAACCACTCCACGACCATTCAAGTTTTATAAAAAAGAGTTTGAAAAAAAAAAAACACTCGGTGCGAGACCGAGGTTTTAGGTGAGAAAGGCTACGGGATAAAGCTGAAGAGGGAGAGGTGGATAAAGTCGCGCCTTCGTTTTGAAAGACGAATATCAAGACCACCCTCACTACAGTGGGCATCCCAACATTCGGAGAGAAAGAGGTCTATACCTAATCCTCTCTTTTAATTCAATACAACGAGAAAATAATTTATTATTGAAAGTATACTCAGTACGAGACCGAGGTTTTAGGAGGAAAAGTTTAGAAGCGTCTTCGTATTGAAAGACGAGTGTCGAGATCACCCTCACTACAGTGGGCACCTCAACACTCGAAGAAGAAGGGGACTACACCCAATCCTCTAATTTTAATTCAATGCCAAGAAAAGTTATTTTTAAGAAGATGAGAAGTGCTCATAAGATACAACATACGCGAACCCTAATAGAGGGTCAACTTTCAAGCAAGTCAAGGTTTTTTTAAAAAAAAGAAAAAAAATTAACATGTCATTTGATTAGGTGAAAATATTAATTATTATAAATAAATTGGCAAAAGTAAAAGATCAAAAATAATTAAGTATGCAAAAATTATTGTTTTTTTTTTTGGGAAATTATGTAGTTAAAACAAACAAATGAAATAAATGGATTTAAAAAAGTGCAAGAGGTGGGAATTGAACCCACCTCCCTTTAGTAACCAACAAACAATCCTGACCACTGGGACACACGCGCGTCTGGTAACATGGGAGAGGGAGAAAAATACAAAAGAAAAGAGAGAAAGATATGAGGGAAGAAAGAAAAGGGAAATAAAAAGGATGGTTTTATCCGCAGCAGGACTCGAACCGGGGTACACAAGATTACAAGGCGCATGGTTTACCGCTGGGGCGGTGATACTTCCAACATTTAAAGTGAAAGTAATAATATACATAGTAAACAATAAACCATTGCTGGGCAAAACATAAAACAACACAAGATCAAAAAGCAAAAGCAATCGAAAGTCTATCAAGACTCCATGGAATCGAGTAAACTCTGAGTCTATTTCGCATATTTTTAAAAGAGGAACACCATGATACTATCTAATTCTTCAAATCATGCTTGTAAAGTAAAACACGAATGGAGATGCAAGACAAGCTCTTGAAAGGCATAAAGGAAACCATAGGCTAGGACTGATATAAACATGAGCAAACAGAGGTCCATACATGCTTGAAATTCAATATTCATGGATTAATCTCAAAGAGCAAAATCAGTTTCTCAATAAATCGAGTAATGGACACCAAGTTGCATATTATGGAAGCATACAAACAGTCCCAACAAGCACACACATAGTGTTCAAATGATAAAAGAGATTTTTGATGTTTATGCAAAGGTAAAGTTTTGGTTGTTTTGGACTTGACAGCAACATGAAAAGCAAACAAATATCCATGTAATGCTCATGATGATAATGTCATCAGTGTGCTTAATATCTAGTTTCAAGCACTGATACCACTATGCTCAACAAACAGCAATAGTATACATTTTGATTTCAAGACCTAATATGAAAACAAAACACTCAATGGTATATTCAAACATACATCACTGAAGTTTGGCAGTAATTTTAACAATACACATGATCCAGCTGATCAAAATTCCCAAAAACATAAAATGAAAACATTGTCATCAAGACCAAACCAAGTGTGTGTAGTGAATTCAAGGACAAAAATCAAAGAGCAGCAAGTTTCAAATGGGAATGTAAGCCCAAAGTTCAATGTGTGCTCTTACAGTCAAGGATCAGCTTTTTCAATCACAAACACAACATACACTCACATAGTTCTTCTCTTAGACCAAAACAGAACTCAAACAAAAATGCAAGAAACTAATAGCAGCAATGGCAACATTAACAAATTCAGACCCCAAAGCAGCAAGATATTGGTAACTTCAAAGAGTCAATCTAAATGCCAACTTAAAACTGTCATACACAATCATTACATGGTATTGAGTATGTGTGAAGTGTGATTTTTAAGGGATAAGTGAGCATGTGCAAAGGTGACTATACTGAACTGTCAAAACAAAAGAACAATTCAATCAAAGCCACTAGTTCCAAATCTGGTACAGCATGTGCAAAATGTGTTAAAAGTAACAAGCAGCTTCAAAACATGGTTTGTAATGCAACAGTTTTCCTAACAGTGTAACAATATGCTTAAAGTGAGTGATGTGAGAATGAAAAGGGTGTGCTTCAATGAGGATATGAAAGTGTACAACAAAAGCATATTTGGTTTGGCCAATTTAAAAACTTGTTGTGGCAGATATGTGACCTATGTCCTAAGCAGCAAAACAATAAGAACTAGCATGGCAACAAACTCCTCAAGCATCAATTCAAACATATCCACAGTCAAGCACAACAAAAATTTAACACTTATGCATAGGGGATGGGAAGCTCATGGTATTATGATTCATCCTGACAGCAAAAGATAAAGTGGTTCACATGTCCAGTGCAAAAAAAACAGAACAGGATTTGTTGGGATTCAAATTGAATGAAAGTCTTAGTTACAAAACAGAATTTTGATGTTCATCTATTCTAACCAAAGCAATACAACACAAGCCCCAATCAATCCAAGATCAAAGCATGAACAAACAAATTATTCCTTGAACACATCTTGTTGGCAGCAGGTAAGAGCAAACAGCTTGGCTTTTGATTACAACATAAACAAATCAGCAGGTTGAAAGCAGACCAAAACCAGACAATAATTCAAAACTATCTCACATAAACAACATGCCATTGAAAACCAAACTACACTTACTAAACCTGCCCCAAGGCCTAACCATCTATACACAGGTTTAAACATACTTGTCCTAGCTGCCCTCTTACCAACTAACAAACAAAACCATCTGAGCCCAGTTCTAACTCAAAAAGCAATACAATATTTCAAACAAAAATCTTGCAAATGCAGGTTTCAAAACATACAGATCAAAGTAAACAAACAAAATGCCAAGTGTATATGCTGCTATAGAGACTAACTCAGGTATGTGATGACATCAAAGAAAATAATCAACCACAAACAACAAATTTTGATGAGACAAAGCAACCAATTCATTTAACCTTGCTATCATAGACCAACATGTCTATCATGGACACAACACATACATACAAACAGTCCATCATATGACTTCAAGGCCAATCATGAAACAAAACTTACAGCACTCCTTCAATACACATCTGAAACTGGCAGCATACAACCCAACTGATCATAGTATCTAAAAGCTACAAAATGAGCATATTCCCATCTAGACCAACACTAGTGTAATGAACTCCAACCAAACACACACAAAAGAAAGAACAAACAACACAGCAGACACTTGAAAAGAGGGAAAAGCAAATAAATCTCTCAGACATTCTACTGCTACAAGTTAGCATCCCTATCACAACCATAACACATACATAGCAAAGAGACAGTATTAGATTCCAAACAGCATAGTTGATGCAAATGTTATTTATCTCAGGTATTTGGACAAACCAAGTTGCAACCCTAACACAGAAATGTCAACATTCACTCCATATGCACATGATAAAAGGGTTCAGAATCAAATACCTTTTACAGCAGCACTCAACCACAAAAAAAACTTGCAGTCTTGAACAAGATAACCTTCCTTTTAACCTCCTCCCTTCTTGAAGCAACACTTGGATTTTCTTGAGAAAAACCTCCAAAGAAACTCACACTCTCTTTCTGATTTTTGCCAAGTGGTCGCCCCTAGGGTTTGCTCTAAACTAATCCTTTTATATTCCAATTTTTCAATCCAATTTGTCTCTTGCTGAGCTTTTTCGTGTCTTGTTGTGAGATGGTAGGGGTACTAGGGCTGCTGCCAGACAGTAGGGGCTGCTTGCTCTTGCCCATATTGGTGATAGATTCAGAAAACGCCTAGAACAAGTACTCTCGGTGGTTGGTCTTGAAACGGTAATGTTCAGTACAAACTTCTTCATGAAAGACCCAAATACCCCACATTGCAATTTCCATTGTAATTTGAAATACACACTCCAAAAACGAAAACTGAAAATCCTACATTAATTCTTACGAAAAAACAAGTAGGATTCACTTTTGTCTTGTTGGAAATGGTTCAGTCTTGCTCAATCCCTCCTCCCTCACGCACGGCCACAAGTGTGTTCTTTAATCTTGCCCAGCTATGAACAAAACAAGCTTCTTAATAATTCTGGGGTGGGATAATCACTGGATGTATCGCCACCCCAGTGGTTAAGTCATGCGCCCATTTACCATATAGTCACGAGTTCGAATCTTGGTGTGAGCAAAATCCACCACCTTTTTATTCATGCGCCTTTATTTTCAATATTTTAAAATACATAGTTTTCCTTTTCATTATTGTTCACAAATGTGCGCCTGGCTGAGTGGTAAAGGTGAGGGGTGTGGAGCAAGAGGTGGTGGGTTCAAACCCCACCTTGTGCACTTGTCTCAATTATATTTTTTTTTTTAGGAAAATGACCTCCCTATTCTCCATATATTTTGAATACACATCTCTTTTCTTCTTCTCTTTTTTTTTTTTCATATATCCCTGTAAAAGTGCAAATTAAAATATGCTATGTAATGTTTTTATGCCTTATGCTGATGCAGATGAAATAAAACACATGCCAGAGTGGTTGGTCAAATTTGGGGTACAACAAATACAAACAACGAGAAACAAAAGGCCTAGTGACTAAATCAGGACAAGGATGAGCCGTCTTGTCTGAAGTACTGGCGTCAAAGAAGATAATCTGCTGAAGTCAGTCTGAAGCTTCACCTTTGATGTACTGGCATGGGATTGTTCTGGACATTCAGATGACTATCTTTAAAATCAAGGATTCCAGTTCTAATTAATTCACGCACTCTGGCTTTCAGTGCATAACAATGTTCCAAGTCGTGGCCTAGGGCACCCTCATGAAAAGCACAATGGAGATCAGCCCTAAATCCAGCTGGAGGAGGATTAGGAGGAGGTTGCAAAGCCTTTGTAGTGATCAACCCTTGTTGAACCAGATCGGGATAAAGTTCTGTGTATGTCATGGGAATATGATCAAACTGATTCCTATTTCGATACTGGTTTTGTCTAACAGTTGGACGTTGAGGAGTCTGAGCTGGTCGTGGAGCAGCATCAGCGGTAACGATAACAATAATAGAGTGATTATACCTTGGTTGGGGACGAGGATTTCTTACTTCAGCCATGACAACATTGGTTTTCTCTTTTTTCTTCTTATGGAAGGTCCCAAAGGATTTCTTCGCACCACTTGAAGATTCAGCAGCTTTGGAGACTTTACCATTTTTCAGCCCTTCTTCTATCCTTTGGCCAATAGTCACCAGATCTGTAAAGCTTGAATATAAACTTCCAATCATCTTTTCCTAATAAAGAGGGGACAGAGTATCCATGAACATCCAAGTTAACTCCTTCTCTGCTAGAAACGGTTCAACCTGGGAAGCCAACTCTCTCCATCGCTAAGCATACTCTTTGAATGACTCTCTCTCTCTCTCTCTCTCTCTCTCTCTCTCTCTCTCTCTCTCTCTCTCTCTCTCTCTCTCTCTCTCTCTCTCTCATTCTGAGACATATTTAGAAGTTGACGGTGATCAGGTGCCATGTCCAGATTGTATTTGTATTGCTTCATAAAAGCGTTGGCGAGATCTTGGAAGCAATGGATGCTGTTATGCTCTAAGTTCATATACCATTTGAGAGAAGCCCCACTCAAGCTATCCTGAAAGCAGTGGATGAGCAACTTCTGATTGTTGGTGTAGGCTGCCATCTTTCGGAAGTACATGATCAGGTGAGCTCTTGGACATGAGCGACCCTTATACTTCACAAACTCAGGAATCTTAAACTTAATAGGCATAACGAGGCCAGAAACTAGGCACATATCGTCTGCATCAACGTTGAAGAAATCTGTACCCTCGACAGCCTTGAGTCTCTTGTCTATGTTATGAAACTGTTCACGGACAATCTCAGGCTCAACAAAATCTTCTTGGTCTTCTCCTTGAGCACTAGCAGCATTGTAGTCAAAGAAAGGAGTCTTAAAGGGAGTTCGGCCATTCTGGGCAACAATATGGACCACAAATCTGACTTCTGTAAAGACGGGAGCTTGAAAAACAGGCCTGACAGTTGGACCAATCATAGCAGTAGATGCAAGGGGTGGAGAGTGTTGCACCCCAAAATTTGACCAACCATTTCTCGTTATTTGGCTTATGCTTCGACTCATTTTGCATCTACATACCACATACATTGCATTTTTTCAGTCAGATTGACTTTATCGGGATTACAACCCTCTTATCACGTTTCAGGCAGTGCAAACCCATTCGAATAAGCAGGTTTTGTTGTGGAATTTGTGCTCGTCCCGATGATTCGGTCTACGCTGTTATTTTCGAGGATATTTCGGTGTCCGGGTTTTTACCATTTATTTCGCTATATTCTCGCATCTTTTTTTAGTTGATCTAATTGATTTTCACTGCATTTTCTAGATTTTTTCCTTAATTTTTGACTTAGAAATTAGACTTTAAATTGTTTTTAGATTTAATTTTCTATTTTTAGATATTAATAGTCTTTTAATATATTTTTAGGATATTATGTTTATATTAATAGATTTTAAATAATTTTTCTAGATTTAGTTTCTTTTTAGAATATTTCTTTTTTAGAACATTAATAGAGTATTATTAATTTTTTTTTATTTTATTAGATTTTAATAAGATTTTCTTTTATTAGAGTTTATTAGATTTTACTAATCTAGGTTTAATCTAGAATTAATTGATTAGAATATTAATTAGATTTTGGTTTAATAGAAAATCAATTTTAATTATGATTAATTAGCTTTAATTAGTTTAGTCAGATTTTAATCAACCTTCGTTTAGGTATTAATTGAGTCTTTAATCATCTTTTTATTCATCATTAATTGAAGTCATTAAGTCTGAATTGGTGGGCCAGGTGTCCGTTTTGGGGGCCCATTTCGGCGCCACATGTCAGCATATAAGGCAAGCCACTCATCTCCCTCCTCTGCTGACACCTCATCCCCATCACACCCTGCATGGACTCCACCTATCCCACTCACCCTCTCCCCCACCTGCATGGCTGCCACGTTGCCATGCTAGGTGGCGTCTCACCAGACCTCCGACCATGCAAACACGCCAGAGCTGTTGCCGGACAAATCACTCGCCACCGTCCACTACCGAAAATTCCGCCAGAAAACTCATCCCATCGCCAGAATCTTCATACCTTCATTCATGTTCATCAGATTTCTCAGATCCATCAAGATGTTCATCATCTTCATACGTTTTCCAGAAAATTCAAGAACTTCATCGTGTTCTTCCATTCATTTTTCCAGATCTTCAAGATCACCATTCAAGATTCATCTGTGTTCACCATTTATTCTCCAGAAACATAAGCATTTCACCAGAAAACGCATCAAGATTCATCACGTTTCCAGCAACAAATTCAAGATCTGCAACAGATTCATGATCTTCAAAAAAGCTTCAGCAATCTTCAACCACCTTCATCATGAGCATTCATCCAGTTCTTCGTAACCTTCCACGAACTTCATTGTTTCTTCACCGAGATCTTTATCTTCTCTGCCATGGATCTTCATCGCCACCTCCAATCTTTATCAAGATCCAACGCCATTTCCAGAAAACTTCAAGAACGTTCACGAGAAGACTTCAAACAACATCACGACCAGATCTGGATCTAACTTCGTCTCCATCGTTTTTCCAGGTTCATCTCAACTTCACAAATCATTCATCAATTCTTCAACAAGATCTTCGTCAAGATCTTCGTTGAATCTTCAAACGAGCTCCTTCGCATCAAACATGCATCTCCAGATCATCATTCGTTCAATCATCTTCGTAAGCGTTTTTCTTTGGATCTTCAACGAACACATCCATTTGTTTGTGTGAACGAGAGAAAAGGTTGAACGGAGGAAGTTGAAGAATGAAGGCGTGAGATTTGAGGACGGGAAATTTGAGAACTGGAGATTTGGTTTGTGAATTTAATTTGAGAGTTTAGGGAGAAAGAAGCAAGGAACTTTGGTAATGGAGGTTGAGGAAGGGGTCAGCGGCGGCTAGGGTTTGGTAACAGTGAGGAATGAGTCAGCGGTGGCTAGGGTTTGGTAACAGTGAGGAAGGAGATGAAGTCCTCCTGAGACCGGTTGGAGTTAGTGGGCCTTGGGCCTAACATTCAGTTTCGGATTCACACCCCCTTTCCTTTTGCACCCCCTGTTTCTCTCTTCTTTTTCTGATGGTGGGCTGAGCCAATAAGCCCAACGAGTTTCTGGACTCGCACCCTTCATTTTCCTTCTACACCCCCCCCCCCCCCCCCCGTTTCCCTTGTTTTTGGTTGTTTTTGGCTGTTGTATTGTGGGTTGGGCCCAACTATTTTTCTGTATTACACCCCTGTTTGGCTGCTGTAACCCCCTTCCCTTTATTTTTGTTTTTTGTATTGGATATTGCTTTGTAATAGATTTTATATTCTAGTTTTATTTTCTATTTTTCTTTTAGGAATTATAGTTTTATTTTTCCTTTAGAATATTATTACATATTTTTTAGCATAGAATTTATATTCTGTTTTTTAAGTTCTATTTTTCTTTTAGAATATTATAGAGTTCTATATAGAATTTATATTCTATTTTTCAAGTACTATTTTCTTTTTTAGGAAATCATAGAATATTATAGAGTTTTACATAGGAGTTTATATTTTTCTGTATGCAATTTATTTTAATATTTCTTTAGAGTTTTCTATTAGGAGTTTATTGCCTATTTTAGGAGTAGAATATTATTTCCATTTGTTATTGGATTTCTCTCCTCATTTCTCTTTTGCCATCTAATTTTACTTTGATTTTATTCTGTGCTGGCCGTGTGACATGATTCAATTGGAGAATGATTCTCAATACCATTTCTCTATCTTGTCTTTGACGCGGATATCAATACGCCACCTCTTAGAGTTTGATTTCTCTTATAAGTTAAATCATGACGATTTAGCGTTACATTGGTTCTGATTCGAAACGTCATCATCAAGGATCCAGAGAGGAGAAGATTGGAATGGAGCTTGCGCACAATGTCAAGGGCCAACGGAACCGCTTCGTTAGATAGCATCTTTCTTATTCAAGTCTTCGTGCAACCGTCGAGTGTTATGAGCTGTAGCGTTAGATACGTAGGAAATGGTGATTGAGGGGTTTCCTCTCAATCGTCTAGAGTGTTTAGTGTAGCACCCTTTAGGTGATATTCGACGCACTTGCTCCTACGCCTTAGGTTCTTGCGTGTGTGTCCCGAGTTCCTTCCCGTTTAGGCGTGTCAGGCCTGCCTCCTCTTTGTTCTCGCCCCCGCGCGATCGAAACCCTTTTCTCTCACATCCTGGCGATTGAGACCCCTTCTCTTGCCCCTGTGCAATCGAGACTTGTTTTCCGTATGCGCCGAACTACGTTTGCTCTGATCTCTTGTACCAGACGAGAGTACGTAGGCATAGGATTGCGATAATCCTAGCGAGCTCCCTTTTTCCCCGTTCCTGTAGTTAGCTGAACTACAGCTGCTCTGATTTCTTGTACCAGACGAGAATATGTAGGCATAGGATGCGATATCCTAGCGAGCACACTAAAAACTAACTTCTCTGTTCTCTCATTGCCGTGCGATCGAGACTTTCCCGCTGACGACTTATCTTCCCTTTCTCTTGCCCTCGCGCAATTGAGACCAGACCGTAGTCCTAGTTCCCGTAGGTTCCCATACCTTTAAAACCCGACATACTACGTCCGTTCTACCGCAAACAGGTAACGCCTAAGTCTCCAATGGTCGAGCAACATACACCTAACTGCTAGAATGCGTATGCTAGTATCGTCAATACTTTCTCTCACCCCTGTGTGATTGAGAACACCTTTTCGCCTCGTAAGCCGTAGTAACCCGAACTACGTAAGCTCTGATCTCTCATATCTGTTCAGAGTATGTAGGCACAATACTGACATATTGGCGAGCTACCTTCCCCGTATCCCGTAGTTAGCCGAAATACGTTGACTCTGATTTCTCGTTCTCTGACGAGAATACGTAGGCATAAAGCGTGATGCTTTGCCGAGTCATTTTTATTTTCCTTTTCAGACCAGCCTTGATAGGTAGATAGATAAAACCAACCCGTCAGATAAACACAACAAGCGTGGATCCTGTTGAGTACAACGGACGTGAGGGGTGTTAATATCTTCCCCTTGCGTAATCGACTCCCGAACCCAGACATGGTTGCGATGACCTTGTCTGATACCTTTTCGTCCGGTTTTTCCGATCGTTTCCTTTCCCGTTCTGAGGGATAAATAACGAAAGGTGGCGACTCTTCTGTTTTTCCGGCACCTTATTTTCGCGGTAGCGACAGAGAGTAGTTGGGAGGTAAACCAAACTCTGGCCAAGTTGAAAGCGGTATTTGAACAGGAGCAGGGTCAGCACTTGAAACTTCCTGAAGGAAGGTCCTTTGAGATGACTCTCCTATGGAAATCAATACTTGAAGCATCTCGGTGAGCTTAGTCATGTCTGACTTCAACTCATCGATCTCCATTCGGATTTCTGCGTTGTGTACTTCTTGCTCTGACATCTTGCGTCTATAATTAGCTCTAGTCCGATATCGGTGTCGAGGAATCACTGGAAGATGGAGACAGTTGGAGATGAGCGACTGGACAAACAGATGTATGCAGCAAACTGTGCAAATATGCAAATGCAATGAAATGCTATGCAAGACTGGATGCAAAACACAAACAACAGGATCAAAGGTTCAAGATCACAACATGAGGTCTGGGTAACGAACCAACCATAGGGCGTGTACTATGGGTAAAGTACCTGCATAACGGGTTCTAACAAAGTTCCCAGAGTCCTCGACCCATCTTCGGATATTATCGACACACCAACTACTTTGAAATCAATAATATTCTCAAGAGAGTCTCGTTTGAGTGTAGTATCGTGTATCAACTACTTCGGGAATACTCCCTCATAGTCATTGCACTACGTCCTAAAAGGCCAAGTGGGGGTAAAAGGTAACTAAAGTCCTCAGTGTCACAGGCTCCTAGGTTGAAAGTAGTAATGTTTTCACGAATACTCGTTCAATAAAAATACTCCCAAGAGGGCCTCCACTGAGTGGTGGTTTCTCAAGTCAGCTTGGTCGAGAATCAACTCCCTATAATCCTTCTTGAATATACCACCTTCCTATCATAAGTGCACTTAAGTCCGGGTATAAGACTTATCCTCACCACTCAAGGTAACAACCCTGCATACAGAAAAACCCAGGCACAGACAGATATATACAAATATATACAAATATACATGCAAGCAAACATGTAGCAAACACAAATATAAACAAGATGGGCTTAACCCTCTTAGGGGATGTCCCCAGTGAAGTCGCCATTTCTGTCGCGGTGAGAATCGTGATACCAAGCTATTGATTAACTTGAATCTTAATTCTTAAATTCACAACCAGACTTTAATTTATCCAAAAAGGAAAGGTTTAAAGAAAGAAAAACCTATTAAAATGCAAAGCAAAAAGCAAGGCTTAAAGCTAAGCAAAAAGATCTAAAGGTTCGGGGGTTGGTTATGCCTAGGGTAGGTATTTTACATCCTAAACATCTGTAGTACTCTACAGGAACCTCTTGTTAATATTTTTGGTTGCTAAAGTTTTCTTGCTAAAGGAAATGTGCTAAGGGTAAAGATATAAAGTATAAAGTATGTACAAAGTTTGCTCGCGAAGACATCGCATCTCGTGCCTACGTATCCTGACGGGAATGGAATCAGAGCAACCGTAGTTCCCCTTTCTAAGGGGGAGGAACACTTGACCATGATCAAGGTTCCAAGGGGATGTAAGAATTCATATGGAAGTACTTACATGGAGTGCGGCGACTCCTGAATCTAAGTTGAGATTGTTATGGTAGAGAATATCCACGGCGTGCCGCTAAACATGAGTACGGCGACTCAAATCCTAAGGTTAGGATAACGGGGAAAAGAATGTCCACGGCGGGATGCTAAATAGAGCACGGCGACTCCAATCCTAAGGTTAGGATAAAGGGGAGAGAATGTCTACGGTGGGACGCTAAATAGAGCACGACGACTCCAATCCTAAGGTTAGGATAAAGGGTAAAGGGGGGATATAAACCAACAATGTCACATAATGTAAACAGAAGGCTCAAAACCTCGAGGGGATAAACAACAGTTTAAAAGGTGAACATTTAAATGTGTACAAACAAAATTTGAAATTCAAACTTAAATGCATAAGGGAGCCAACAATACAAGTTTATGACATCTTAAAATTAAACTCAAAGAGGAATAAAATAAAAGTTCGAAAATGAAAGATAGGAGGGTGAAAACCCTAAAATGATTTACGATCTTCCCATAATGAAAAGTGTTTATAAAATAACAATTTTAGAATTCTTTGATCATCATCTGAAAAGACACATTAAAACAAGAATTTAGCAAAAAGAATCAACTAAAAAGGATTAAAAATGAACAAGTTATGTAAAATTGAAAATTGAATGAAATTAAATAAAATAAGTAAACCAAGTGCTAAAAAATATAGGAATGCCCACACCCAGGCTTGAACCCACGTCTGGTGGTTTCTAGGTTCAAAACATGACTATTCCAACCAACATGCGCATGTGAAATTGAATGGAAAAAGAAAGGTAAAATATTAAAAACTTGAAAAATCAAAAAATTGATAAAAAAGTGGCCTCGCTGAGGCTCGAATAGAAGGCAAGGGGACAACCACTGGGGTGGTGATATATCCAATGCATCCAGCCACCCCATTTGAAATGTACCATAGGACGCGTATTTTTCTGGGCAAAGATCATGGCAAGGCAAGTGAAAAACATCAAAACGGTTTCGACATAACTCTTTCAATTCTCCACCAAAGTTGATAAAATTTGAGTCTAACTTGCTTTATTTTTTATGAGGAAGAAGATGGTAATATCTATTTTTTCAAATGATGTCCATAATTAAAAACATGATGGAACCTGCTAAGATGACTTTTGACAACTATGGCAAAAAACGTGAACATCCAAAATAGGTCAAAACATCATCAAATTTAACAAACTCAAAGTCTAACTTGTGTGATTTTTGACAAAGAAAAGGATGGTGCATTTAGTTTTCTCAAGTTGTGCCCCTAACTAAAAAATATTAGCAACTACAAAAATGAAGTTTGAGATGCATTTGGAGATCCAAAGATTAAAACAGGTAGATTTAAAAGCAAGTAAGGGTCTGCACAAGTTTGAAATGTAGTATGGGATGAGTTCCAACAGAAATTTGGTTTGGAAAAGCAATAGAGCAGAAAATTGGTATGTGAGTTATAATTGTGCATTTTGAACATCAATTTGCAATGGTAAGATCAAAATGGATGAGTTTAGAGCAAATAAAGGGTCTGCACAAGTTTGAAATGTATTCTCATGGATAAATCTAAAGAAAACAAACAGTTTCTGTCATGATTTAGAAAATGGTTATCAAGTTGCAAATTGGTGAAATGCCTTTATGTAGTATCAATGCACAATGATGGCAAACAAATCTCAATCCCAAATGCCAACAGTCATGCATTCCAAAACTTACCAATGCAACAGCAAAAGAAATGCAGCCTTACATGGTCAAGGCATACCTCAATAGTAAGAGACAACATGTCAACTGATTCAACACCTCAAACAACCAAAACTCAAGAGTCCAACTGCCTTAATTAGATATCAACCACATATTTTGGTATCACCTTGCCAAATCTAAAAACTCTCACCTTAAACAAATGAAAAAACAGAAGTCTAAAGTGGCCGATGACACCAGCTGGTATACCATGGCAAATATGATTCTAAGGGCATACATAACACACACATCAATGAAGTTGAAACTCCAATCAGTTCATGAATTACAACAACAGTTCTAAATCAAATTCTAACAGCTACAACCACATGTCTTGGTATTACAATGCTAAATCCCATAAATGTAACCTTAAACAAATGAGTTAGGAGTCCAATGTAAATTATCATGGATTGGCAAGTAGATGAAGCTGGTGGTAAATGAGACTTTCTCAAGCAAAAATCTAGGACAGCAGCTACCCTCAAACATCATAAGCTGCAACTCACACATCAAGTGGATATTCTAGGAAAAGTGATTGAGGGTTCTAGGTTGACAATCCCTCCCTCCATCAATCTAAAATAGCAGGTGATCGCGACTTTCTATATCTAATACAACCTAACTGCAAGTGCACAGTCTATCGCGTAGTAATAATAGATATCGATCCTACAGGGACTCGTAATCAAACTAGTGTTCTCGGGAGTTACTATGTTTAGCTAGGTAGAATATGTTTAAGGGAATAAGATTGTCACTAAAAGGGAACTAAGAATGCTTCTTAGATTATAATTGATTGAATCGATATGCAGTAATTGGGTTCTTCAGGGATTTGACAAGTTACCGGTGTATGAAATAATTTTCAGAGTTTATTTAAGCAGAAAATGGTGATTTAAAGACTCTCGCCTCACGATGGTTATTGACGCTAATCATAATCCTAAGGGCCAAACATACACTTTCGTATCCCATTCGGGGTTAAAATTATTTTTTGGAAATCTCTAAGTTCTAATTCATTTTAAAGTGCTTTCGCTGTTATTAAAATGGATGACTAGTGTTTACTATCTGATCTTACCGCAGCTTTCGCTTGTTGGTTCGTATCTTAATTAATTTCCCACTTTCGTGGCAAAACTACTTTTAAATAAGTTCTCGCTTTCGCGACGAAGTTTATTTCGTAAATTAATTTTAAACACTCATACCATAAATTACTTTTGAAAAGACAATTTTCAACCAGTTATTATCAAATCCCTTTCGAATTATTACTACATATCGATTACCTAAGTTTAGCTAGACATGGATTTGGGAAAGGTAAAACATAAATGGAAATAATAAATAATAATTTGCATTATAATAAAACTGGAATTACGATTGAAATGAGAAACCTGTAAATATTCCAATTGGCCTTTGGGCAGATCCTCCACAGATGTTGGCAGGATTTTGGTCTTTATGCCAAATTGATCGTACAATAAAAGTAGAAATTACAGAAGAATGAAAATGGAATGCAGAAGAAGTAAAGAGAAACAAATAAGAATATTAAACTGGAAAGTATGCTCTGGAAATAAATTTGGCAGCACTTCGTTGTATGAATGCGGCTCCCTTCTGAGGTCCCCTTCTTCCCCTTTTATAGAAATGGAATTCTAACGGTTATAATTGGAGAGGGTGGACTTTGAGGCAGAAAAATCAGGGAGTAGTGGTCCACTATTTGAGACTTGGAACTGCTTCTTTAACGTGCAATTGAAGTGGGGTGTTTTTGCCTGCATGACGGTCGTCACAAGGTGTGACGGTCGTCACCCGTGTGACGGTCGTCATGGAGCTGTGACGGTCGTCACAGCAGCAAAATCAGCATTCTGCGCTTTTCATGATGTTTTCATCCTTTTTTCGTCCATATTTCATCTGAGATTGCTTCTTTTCTTCATATTGCCTTGTTTAGACGTGATCGTTAAATACCTGCAAAACATCAGACAAATAACACGGAAATAACTCGAAATCGGATCGAAAACAGTTAAACTTTAGTTGAATTATGCATTAAAGTATATATACGATTTCATGTTATCAAACTCCCCTAAGCTTGAATCTTTGCTTGTCCTCAAGTAAAACATGAAAAAGTCGGCAAGCACGAGGCAGCTTCTTCGTTCGCAAAGTTGGGAAAAGCCGGGATTCTTGGTAAGAACAAAACGAGTACCATGACGACACTGGACTACAAGTCTTCGGAGGTCTCCTTCTTATGCAAACCGGTCCCAGTCATGCTACTGTAGCTTGGTGTCAAGGTTCTCGCGGCAAGTTCACCCTGTTTGTTCTAGCGCAATCACATTAAGCCCGTTATCCATACACTTTCATGGCAAGTCGACCTGTTAGTGAATATGATCTCATTTCTGTTTTTTGATCTTCTTCATTGATCATAAGCTTATGTCATTGATTTTTCAATGAGTTTTCGTGTCGTTGGGCTAAATGCTCGGGTGAGGAGCACCTAACTTAGAAGGAAACGTGTCTTTATAGTTTTGGGCTATCTAGCTTTCTTTTCATGATTTTTCATCTTTTTGGAGATCATACACTTATTTGCATCGGTCGCTCGCTTAGAAGTGTTTTAGGATGGTGCTGACTGCTAGTATAAACTACTTGGGGCTGAGTTTGCGTAGACACTTGAGACTTTGGTACACGTAGGTAGTGAAACCGACTCGCATAAACCGGAGATCTAAGGTGTCAAGACGGTACTGGTTTTGTTAGAACTGTCGTTTCCTCGGAGTTTCAAAACTTGGTTTGAACTCGGTTGCATTCTCGTGATGCTTTTGCTTTTGAGGAACAAACGAAAATTTTTGTTTACGTTGAATAATGTGGGGATGTTTGCGTAACGGAAAAAGTATATATAAACGAGCTTTATTTGCTAAAAATAGAAAATGTTTAAATAGAAATTACGAAATTCAAAGTACAGTGGAATGGAAATAACAGTGGAATGGAAATAAAGGCTCCGCTCCTACACTATCTCAATCAGTGTCCCCACTGATTTTGAAGCATGCGAGAGGGAGATACAACGGAAATGAAAGTACAAATAAACTGGAAATATAGTAAACAAATAAGGAAAATGAGAACTAATCACGTCCGCTGCCTCGGTCACGTCCGCGCTGGCATCCTCTGGCTCTGGCAAGGGCTACTCTGTCCTCATAACTCATAGCTCCGGTGTGGTAGACGGTGTCCCGGAGTCCTTCGACCTGCAAAGTCAGATTCGCCAGGTTCTCAGTAATGGTAGCTTGGCCGGTTTGAAGTTGTTGCATTTGAGTCCGGTGCCAAGCTTCGAAGTGGTCTGCTCGCTCATTCTGCTGCTGCAGCATAGCGAGTATCTGGGCCTGCTGGTTGAGAGAGCGGCGAAGGTCCTCTTCTGTGTAGTCGGGCACTGGATGATGGCGGCGGCGGCGAGAGGATGTACCTTCGTAAGGAGGAGGCTGCGATGCCTCTGGCTGCTCGGACCTGTCCAACTCAGCTTGGATTTCATCGTCAGAACCTTGGGTGTGGTCCTGAGTAGGAACAGCGGCAGCAGGAGGGGAAGTGAGGTCAAATAACCAGTTGGTACGATCCTCTGGGTGTGTGCGGGTGCGTGATGGAAAGATGATGCTTCGGACGGTTTTGCCACGCACTACCGGATGGTACCTGCCATCGGCTCTGGAGCAGATAAGGTGAGAGGCTCTGCAGTGGTCGGTGTCAAGGAACACCGAGGGGATGAAATGGAGGTGCTGGAGGCGGTCGCCAAGGTTCAGCCCAAGTGCAATGGCAGTGACAATCCCGCCAAAGTAAAATGGCTTCGAGCCACGGTTGCAGTTGGCCTGAATGTGAGCCAGCAGGAATGGAGCGGCGTTGATAGGCTCGTTGTTGAAGACGCAATGGAGGAAGAAGAGCTCTTTCGATTTCACCTTATGGTTGCTGTCTCTGGCAAAAATTGTGTTGCTCAACGCTCTGTGAAAGTACCGGATGGTTGGGTTATGGATATGTGTGGCGTGCAGAGAGTCCCAACCATCGGCATTTATGCCGGTCAACTGGTACCAGAGCGCGAAAGCTTCGTGCTGGAACTGATCGGTGAGGCGGCGATGAGCGTTGTCGCCTCGAGGTAGCTGTAAGATGGCAGCTATCTGGTTCTGGTTCACCTGGTGGTTTGTGCCGAACATCCGGAAACATGCGGCACCGGAGTGTTGGCTGAGGTCGCCGCTGGATGTGACGTAGGTAAACGAACTCAAGAACTCGAGAGTGAGTTGTTCGTAAGTTGGCAGTGGATTGGTGCAGAGATTCCAGATGCCTGCTCTTTGAAGCATCCAAGTTACGCCTTCAAGGAGTCCGAGCTCCGTAAGCGACGGAATGTGTGGATAATGAGTCGGCTGGAGTGACCTCTGATGGAATGCGATGTAGTTTGCTCGCTGTCTTTCGCCTAAGTCACCGTCGCTGAAGACAATGTTACTGATATCCGGGGTTTCGGCATTTCTCGCCATTGTTGGAAGATTGAGAGGGTTCTGAAGATTGGGGTTTTTCTGCAAAGTGGGAAGAACTGACAGAAGTGTGGTTGGAAGTTGAGATTGGAGTTGAAATATATGGTGCAATGTGGGGAAAACGAATGTTTGGAGTGGGGTAGGAGTTCTGATGATTGGAAGTTGAAATGAGGGTAGTGGGAGAGAAAACGCAACCCCTGTTATATCAGATAGCAGTTTTGGGTTCGTGACGGTCGTCACGTATGTGTGACGGTCGTCACGTATGTGTGACGCTCGTCAGGGTCCTGTGACGGTCGTCACAGCAGCAAAATCTGCAGAACGCAGAATTTTGCTCTGAGGGCATTCTTGCAGTGACTTTTAGGCCTAGTATTGGTATGGCAATGTATTATAGCAGCCAACAAACAAAGAGTAACGTAAAAACAGAATAATTGAATAAAGACTATAATTGAAATAACATGAAATTGAAATGATTGTATGTAGTACATAAAGAAATTAACAATGC
Organism: Lathyrus sativus; assembly: GCA_963859935.3. NCBI lineage: Eukaryota > Viridiplantae > Streptophyta > Magnoliopsida > Fabales > Fabaceae > Lathyrus > Lathyrus sativus. Next base: position 913,174,779 of record OZ012735.1, read on the forward strand.
GAAAAATCCAAATGATTAAACGAAACTAAACTAAACCAAACTAAACTAAATCTGATGCTAAAACTAGTATCTAGTCTTTTCGTGCCTTCAACTCATCGAACTTCCGTGCGTAGTAGTCGAGCTGGTCACAGACTAAGTCCATGAAGACTACCAGTTCGCTGTGTATGCCTGCGATGTCATCTTTTACAGTAGTCAGAGCTGCATCAACATTGTCCAATCGGAGTAGAACAGTATCCATTTTGTCGATGGTCTCCTCAGGGATAGGCTCAGGATAGGTGTTGTAGTGCGGAGGAGTCATAGGGTCTACTTCAGCTTCGGATACAGCACCCTCATAGTACATATAGTCGTGTGCCTCAGAGATGTGGTCACTGTCATACATATAGTTCTGTGGTATTGACTGTGGTGAAGGAGGTCCCATAGGCTCGTCCAGTTCATAAAGCCAGTTGTCCTTGTTGTGGATACTCGTCATCTGATGATCAGGCAGTGTGAATAGCTGTACTGGTTTTTCGTTAATGAGGTACTCATACGGTCCAGGTCCCATAGTTCCTAAAATGTGCCTGTTAAAGCATAATTGTATATTCATTGGTCGGATGGTGCCAAAACGAGTGCTTGCATTTAAGTGGAATCTAAGGCCAAGCTCGTGGGCAATCATTGTCACGAGGCCTCCTATAAGAATAGGTGTCTGTGGTTCCTGCGTGAGGCGTTTGAAAGATCTCATCATGAAAGGCACTGCATTTACTGTACGTCCCTGAGAAGCACAAAACATGATGAATAACTCCTCTTTAGATACTGTAGTAATATTTTCTTCTTTCCCAAACAGGGTGTGAGTTAGTATCTTATGGAAGTATCTGAAAGCTGGGTTATGGATATCATCATTATACATTTTGTCTGGTTCAGGGTGATAGTCGCCTGTGATTCTACCCCAGAATTGGTCGAGTTGAAAATCAATATCGTCATCTTCTGCACTGATGAACACATGCGATCCGTTAGGAAATCCTAGGAGGTTAGCTAGTGACACCTGGCTATGGGTTTGGTCCATCCCAAACATTAGGAACGTAATCAGCTCTGTGTTGGATCCAAAACCATAGTTGGGTATATATTTGAAAGAACTAAGGAATTCATAGGTAAGATCCTTATAGGTAGCAAAACATGTTTTCAAAGTAGTGTTCTCCCAACCCAGTTGATTGAACAGGTATTGAATGCTATCCGTGATTCCTAGTTTATCCATGGTAGACTTATCATAATACAGCGTTAAGGCGAATTCTCTTTCAGTTAGTGCTGCAAATCTTGCTTTTTGAGCTAGTCCTCGAAAATGAACCTTTGTGAAGTCGTACTCGGCCATACTCGCAGGTAATTCGGAGAAAACAGAAGGAATGTTTTTGAAGGCTTTAAAAATCCTGAAAAGTTTAAAACAGGAGTTTGAAGTCAGGATTTTTTAAAAACAAAAAGCGGTAGAAACAAAATACAAAAGAGAAAAATAAAATAAAAATAAAAATATGAAAACAAACGAAAGTAGAAAGTAGTAGTAATTATAAGTTTAGAATTTTTGTTGGATTTTCAAAGTAAAATTTTAAAGAAAAATGAAATACAATAACGAGGGAAATTGGGTTGCCTCCCAGTAAGCGCTGTTTTTAACGTCTAAAGCCTGACGATAGCTTGGTGAGAAGCTATTCGGGTGTTTGAGCTGGAAGCTCAAGCAATGTTATACTGCAGACTTGAGGGCTGGTTTCGTTCTTATTATAATGTTTTAGACGTTGCCCGTTTACGATAAACGGTGCATTCGTCTTATCGGTAATTTCAACAGCTCCACTCTGAAGTACTCTAGTCACTTCATAGGGTCCAGACCACCTAGATTTTAGTTTACCTGGGAAGAGTTTTAATCTTGAATTAAATAGCAATACGATGTCTCCTACACTGAATTGTTTCTTGACTGAACGTTTATCATGCCACTTTTTAGTTCGTTCTTTCTAGATACGGGCATTTTCGTAAGCGTCTAATCGAAGTTCTTCCAATTCGTGTAAGTTCAAGATTCGCTTTTCTCCTGCCTCGGTGTAGTTGAAATTGAGTGTCTTAATGGCCCAAAAGGCCTTATGCTCTAATTCTACAGGGAGATGGCAGGATTTACCGTAAACTAATTTGTAGGGTGTAGTACATATTGGTGTCTTAAAAGCGGTCCTATAAGCCCATAAAGCTTCTTGTAGATTTGATGACCAATCTTTCCTTGAGGTAGCGACAGTCTTTTCCAATATCTGTTTTATTTCTCTGTTCGAGACCTCTACTTGTCCGCTAGTTTGCGGGTGATAAGGTGTAGCTACCCGGTGTCGGACTCCATATTTAGAGAGAAGTTTATCGAATATTCGCGATATGAAGTGAGATCCGCCGTCACTAATGACGAGTCTGGGTACACCGAATCTAGGAAAGATTGTGTTTTTGAAGAGTTCGATTACTACTCGTGCATCGTTTGTTGGAGCAGCAATGGCTTCTATCCATTTAGACATGTAATCGACAGCGACGAGTATGTAGTTATTACCAAAAGAAGGTGGGAATGGTCCCATGAAATCTATTCCCCATACGTCAAAGATTTCTACCTCTAAGATTCCTTTCTGAGGCATTTCATCGCGTCGTGAGATGTTGCCAGTTCGTTGGCATCGATCACATTTTAGTACAACGATGTGAACGTCTTTCCAGAGGTTAGGCCAGAATAGGCCGGCTTGGAGAATCTTAGCGCACGTCTTGGATGTACTAGCATGACCACCATATGGTGCTGAATGGCATTGGGAAATGATATTTTCTATTTCTTCCTCTGGGACACAGACGGTATATGTTGTCGGCCCCTCTCTTGAAGAGTAGAGGTTCGTCCCAATAATAGTGTTTCAGATCGTGGAAGAATTTCTTCTTTTGCTGATAAGTGAGATCCGGTGGAAGCACGCCTGTAGCGAGGTAATTAACGATGTCAGCATACCACGGTAATGTGACTTGGGCATAGACGGCTTCTACGGCTTTTTCGAATTCCGATCTTCCGAGATTGAGTTGGGTATGTCACTTTCTAATTTGGCTATCAGACGTTCGTACGGGAAATCGTCATTTATCGGTACTGGTTCATGTTTGATGCCTTCTATTCGGGATAAGTGATCTGCAACAACGTTCTCGGTTCCTTTCTTATCTTTGATTTCTAAGTCAAACTCTTGTAATAACAGGATCCATCTCAATAGTCTTGGTTTGGCATCCTTTTTGCTTATTAGGTATCTTATGGCAGCGTGGTCTGTGTATATGATAATTTTTGCTCCTACTAAGTAAGAACGGAATTTGTCAAGCGCAAATATAACTGCTAGAAGTTCCTTTTCTGTGGTAGCGTAGTTCATTTGGGCAGGATCTAAGGTTCTACTGGCATAGTAGATGGCATGGAGTTTCTTGTCCTTCCTTTGTCCTAGAACTGCGCCTACGGTATAATCACTCGCATCGCACATGATTTCGAACGGTAGTCGCCAATCGGGTGGTTGCATAATCGGTGTGGTGATAAGGGCGGATTTTAATGTTTCGAATGCTTTTAGACAGTCGTCGTCGAAGACGAACTCAACATCTTTCATTAACAGGCCGGTCAGAGGTTTTGTGATTTTTGAAAAATCTTTTATAAATCTTCTGTAGAAACCGGCATGTCCTAGAAAACTCCGTATTTCTCGTACGGATTTTGGAGGTTGGAGATCTTTTATAATCTCTATTTTAGCTTTGTCGACCTCAATTCCTTTATCTGATATGACATGTCTTAGAACTATTCCTTGTCGGACCATAAAATGGCATTTTTCCCAATTTAGGACGAGGTTTACTTTTACGCAACGTTCTAATACCATTTCTAAATTTTGTAGGCATCCTTCGAAACTTTGTCCACATACCGAGAAATCGTCCATAAATACTTCCATGATGTTGTCTATGAAATCTGCAAAGATTGCCATCATGCATCTTTGGAAGGTTGCTGGAGCATTACAGAGTCCGAACGACATTCGGCGGTAAGCAAAAGTACCACAGGGACAGGTGAATGTAGTCTTTTCTTGGTCATCAGGATGAATGGGAATTTGGAAGAATCCTGAATAACCGTCTAGATAGCAGAAGTATGAATGTTTGGCTAATCTTTCCAACATTTGGTCTATGAAAGGTAACGGGAAATGATCTTTTCGTGTGGCCTTGTTAAGCTTCCTATAATTAATGCACATCCTGCTTCCAGTCACGACTCTTTTTGTTATCGATTCGCCTTTTTCGTTTTTAACTACTGTGACTCCTCCTTTCTTTGGTACGACATGAACTGGGCTGACCCATTCACTATCGGAGATCGGATAGATGATTCCTGCATCTAGCAATTTCTTTACTTCATCTCTGACTACAGTGCTCAGGATGGGGTTCAGTCTTCTCTGATGCTCTCGAGAGGTTTTAGAGTCTTCCTCTATTGTAATTCGATGCATACAGATTGAAGGGCTTATACCTTTTAGATCGCTTATGTTATAGCCTAACGCGGTGGGGTACTTCTTTAGGACTTCTAATAGCTTTTCGGTTTCTGGTTGTCCTAAGTCGGTGTTGACTATCACTGGTCTTTTTAGTTCATCGTCTAGAAATTCATATCTAAGGTTTTCGGGTAGTGTTTTGAGTTCTAAAGATGGGTTCTTCGGACCTGGCATATGGTTTGGGGTCAGTGCTAAGCTTTCGCTTAGGCTGTCGTCTTTATACGGTTTACGCCAATCATCGTCTTCATAAATATCGGGTATTTGAATCTTTATTATTTTTGAATACGTGGTCTCTTCATTTTCAAGTTCTCTTATGCATTCGTCAATTTCGTCTACTAAATAGCAGGTATCGTCTATGGCTGGTGCTTGTAAGAACTTGGTGAGAATGAACTCTATCTTTTCTTCTCCTACTTCGAATGTTAGCCTTCCTTTCTTCACGTCTATAATAGCTCCGGCTGTAGCTAGGAATGGTCTTCCTAGAATAATTGGGGTGACAGTGTCCTCCTTGATGTCCATGATTATGAAGTCGGTTGGAATGTAGAATTGTCCTATGCGTACTGGAACGTTTTCCAGTATTCCGACGGGGTATTTTACTGATCGGTCAGCTAATTGAACGGACATTTTGGTTGGTCTGAGGTCTCCCATATTCAGCTTTTTGCATATTGAATAAAGGCATAACACTGATACTGGATCCTAAATCGCATAGAGCTTTGTCTATTACGAACTTTCCTATGACGCAGGGTATGGAGAAACTACCTGGGTCTTTTAATTTAGGAGGCATGCGGTTTTGAATAATGGCGCTACACTCTGCAGTAAGTGTAACTGTTTCGTTATCCTCGATCTTTCTCTTATTCGACAGGATTTCTTTGAGAAATTTAGCATATGACGACATTTGAGTTATCGCTTCTGTAAAAGGAATAGTAATATTCAGCTGTTTAAGGAGCTCTACAAATTTCTTAAACTGTCCTGAAGTTTTGGAGTTTATTAATCTTTGAGGATAAGGAATAGGTGGTTTATATGGCGCTGGAGGTGCTTGAGTTTTTTCACTTGCGGTATCCTCCTTCTCGTTGTCTTCCTTCTTCTCTAACTCGGATTTCTTTTCTGCTTGTTCAGTTGGTTTTTGTTGCATGGCTGAGTTTTCGGTCCTCGGATCGATCGGTTCATCCAATTCTTTTCCACTTCTTAGTATTACAGCATTTGCTTGGCCTTTTGGATTCTGTTCGGGTTGTCCAGGAAATGTGCCAGCGGGCGCGGCAGCAGAGGCTTGTTGTTGGGCCACTTGTGATATCTGTGTTTCTAACATTTTATTGTGGGTGGCTAAAGCGTCTACTTTTCCGGTCAACTATTTAATTTCCTCGCTAGTGTGTATGTTTTGATTCAGGAATTCTTTGTTTGTTTGAGCTTGAGTAGCTATGAATTTTTCCATCATCAACTCGAGGTTTGATTTCCTAGGTGCAGTCTGAGCAGCAGCTGGTTTCTGATATCCTGGCGGAACAGTAGGCATTTGTAATGCATTTTCGCTTTTGTAAGAAAAGTTTGGATGATTTCGCCAACCTGGGTTATAGGTATTTGCGTAAGGATTTCCTTGAGCATAATTTTCCTGGTCTGGTGGGATTCCGGCTAGCAATGGGCATTCGGGCGCATTATGAGTGGTGCTTCCGCATAACTCGCAATTTGGAGTTACGGCAGCGACGGTTGCAGTGGGGTTAACGTCAGACTATCAATCTTCTGTGCTAGAGCATCTACTTTAGCGTTGAACTTTTCAAGGCTGCTGATCTCGTACATCCCACCTTTCGTTATGGTTTTCTCTGTTGGAGTGCGTTCACCTCCCCATTGGCAATGGTTTTGTGACATGTTTTCGATTAATTGATAGGCTTCATCGTATGGCTTATCCATAAGTGCACCGCCCGCGGCAGCGTCTATTGTCAATCTAGTATTGTATAGAAGTCCATTATAGAAAGTATGGATTGTCACCCAGTCTTCTAGACCGTGGTGAGGACATGTTCTCATCATATCTTTGAATCGATCCCATGCTTCGTAAAGAGATTCAGTATCTTTTTGTCGAAATCCGTTGATTTGAGCTCTAAGCATAGCAGTTTTGCTTGGCGGAAAATATCTCGCTAAGAAGACGTTCTTCAATTGTTCCCACGTCGTAACGGAGTTGGATGGTAAAGATTGTAACCATGTCCACGCTCTGTCTCTAAGAGAGAATGGGAAAAGACGAAGTCTTATCGCGTCTGGAGTTACTCCATTTGCTTTCACCATGTCTGCGTATTGCACAAACTTCGTTAGATGTTCGTTCGGATCCTCAGTTGCGTTTCCTGAGAATTGGTTTTGTTGTACAGCTGACAGCAATGATGGTTTCAGCTCAAAATCATTTCGGGTAATAGCTGGGGCAGCAATGCTACTTCTAGGCTCCATCTGAGAGGGTGTAGCGTATGCCTTCAGCGGTTTGTTTGGAGGTCCTTCAACCATGTTTGATTCTTCTTCGGATTTGGGAATGGGAGTGAGAGGATCGGGAATGTTATGTTTGAGTTGGTACTCAATGATTCGGCTTCTTAAATGTAAGAAGCGTTCTAGTTCTGCGACAGAAGGTTTCAAGATATCGCCTTGTGAGCGATTACTTGGCATACAATCGACAACACTAGTAAAGGAAAAAATGAAAATTGTTAACCTAGTCTATACGACGTAACAGAAGGTTACACTATTGACTAAACGGGTCCCCGGCAACGGTGCCAAAAACTTGATTGTGACTTTCTATGTCTAATACAACCTAACTGCAAGTGCACAGTCTATCGCGTAGTAATAATAGATATCGATCCCACAGGGACTCGTAATCAAACTAGTGTTCTCGGGAGTTACTATGTTTAGCTAGGTAGAATATGTTTAAGGGAATAAGATTGTCACTAAAAGGGAACTAAGAATGCTACTTAGATTATAATTGATTGAATCGATATGCAGTAATTGGGTTTTTCAGGGATTTGACAAGTTACCGGTGTATGAAATAATTTTCAGAGTTTATTTAAGCAGAAAATGGTGATTTAAAGACTCTCGCCTCATGATGGTTATTGACGCTAATCATAATCCTAAGGGCCAAACGTACACTTTCGTATCCCATTCGGGGTTTAAATTATTTTTTGGAAATCTCTAAGTTCTAATTCATTTTAAAGTGCTTTCGCTGTTATTAAAATGGATGACTAGTGTTTACTATCTGATCTTACCGCAACTTTCGCTTGTTGGTTCGTATCTTAATTAATTTCCCACTTTCGTGGCAAAACTACTTTTAAATAAGTTCTCGCTTTCGCGACGAAGTTTATTTCGTAAATTAATTTTAAACACTCAGACCATAAATTACTTTTGAAAAGACAATTTTCAACCAGTTATTATCAAATCCCTTTCGAATTATTACTACATATCGATTACCTAAGTTTAGCTAGACATGGATTTGGGAAAGGTAAAACATAAATGGAAATAATAAATAATAATTTGCATTATAATAAAACTGGAATTACGATTGAAATGAGAAACTTGTAAATATTCCAATTGGCCTTTGGGCAGATCCTCCACAGATGTTGGCAGGATTCTGGTCTTTATGCCAAATTGATCGTACAATAAAAGTAGAAATTACAGAAGAATGAAAATGGAATGCAGAAGAAGTAAAGAGAAACAAATAAGAATATTAAACTGGAAAGTATGCTCTGGAAATAAATTTGGCAGCACTTCGTTGTATGAATGCGGCTCCCTTCTAAGGTCCCCTTCTTCCCCTTTTATAGAAATGGAATTCTAACGGTTATAATTGGAAAGGGTGGACTTTGAGGCAGAAAAATCAGGGAGTAGTGGTCCACTATTTGGGACTTGGAACTGCTTCTTTAACGTGCAATTGAAGTAGGGCGTTTTTGCCTGCATGACGGTCGTCACAAGGTGTGACGGTCGTCACCCGTGTGACGGTCGTCACCCGTGTGACGGTCGTCATGGAGCTGTGACGGTCGTCACAGCAACAAAATCAGCATTCTGCGCTTTTCATGATGTTTTCATCCTTTTTTCGTCCATATTTCATCTGAGATTGCTTCTTTTCTTCATATTGCCTTGTTTAGACGTGATCGTTAAATACCTGCAAAACATCAGACAAATAACACGGAAATAACCCGAAATCGGATCGAAAACAGTTAAACTTTAGTTGAATTATGCATCAAAATATATATATATACGATTTCGTGTTATCAGCAGGCCTTAAAACAAACTGATGAGGAGATAACAATGCAAACTAAAGGACCCAACCTATGAACATTTACCACTAATTGCTAGCTAAAAGTTGAGGCTTCTCAAGTCAACAGAGATCTAGGCATACCTCAAAATAAAGTACTTGGCAGCAAAAGGTCAAGGTAACAAACTGTCCAAAATGGCTTATGATTGCAGATCTTAAACATCAATTCAAGATATTGAAGCATCCATGATAGGGTATACACATTACATTCATATGCCAAACTGACAGGCTCTAAAAATAAAACAACAACATACAGAGATGACAACCATGCTTTTTCAAAGGTCAACACAAGTGCCACATTGATTCATAGCAATATGATTGGTATAGATTGAACAAATTTAGGTTAGAACAGTCCATCCTGATTATGAGTTCAAGTAATCTAGCTTATTCCAAAAACAACAAAGACAACCAAGCACACAAATAAAGCAATGTTAATCAGCAAATGTTTGACAACGAGTATTCAAAACAATGGCTCATGAGATTGACAAACCAATCAAAGCAGATTTCAACACAAACTCAAGCCAGCCAAGAATTCCTACTGAGTCCTAAACTCTTAGCAGGTCTATAGTAGCAGCCACATGAACTTAGCATGAACCAATACCAAACTCAGTTGACAATCACAACTCAAATGATCAATCATGGAAACTGACTTAGAATTGAGCATCATCACAAATTTCCATGACATTGATGAATGGTCTTTACAATACTAAACTCAAACACCAACTTGTAAAACATATCTCAAACTGAACTCTAGCAAAAGGTCTAAACAGCCAGTAATGAGTTTGGCAACCTCAATCCAAAAAAAAATCCTGACAACAAACAAGGACCCTAACATGACAAGGCCTGAATTCAATCTATGACAGGTTCCAACATTCAAACTGAAGGTAGGACCTCAATCCTACTTAGAAGCAAGCCACACATATGTGGAATAAAACCCTCCAACAGACCTGGGCAGCAGACCCAACATCAAACCAAAAGCTTATCATAAGAAAACAACCTAACACTAAGCAACACTAAGAAATTGATATCATAATGCCAAGGCAAATTGACACAAAGAGTTAGCAGCCCTAGTCATCTCATCATGAGTTGACAGGTTCAAAAATTAGTACACACCTCCAGCAGTGACAATGCAAATCATGATAGCAGGGTGTAAGAAACAAATTACAGTCCATAGTCTTATTCAATGCTATATCTCATTGACAGCAATTATAACAAGTTTAGATCCACAACCACACTTTGATAAATGAAACCTACATGATAATTTCTAGATCACTTACCAAACATCCCAAAACTTTAATCTCAAAGTTAATCTACAGGCCTATGACAGTTTTGGTAGCATAGTTGCAAATTGAACAATACAATGTTTTAAGCACATTCAATCATGTTTCAAGCATGAGTCATGATTCTCTTACAAGATTAAAACAGACAAACACAACCTAACATAACAATGTCAAACTTTGAAGATTAGATGCATCACATGACAATCATAAGTTCATGATGACAGGTACAAACTTATGCAAATCATTTTCAACAACCTTGGATGATACATATATGAGAAAGAGTAAGGTTTAAAGGTCACTTACCTCTTGTAGACCTCTAATAGCAAGACAACTGCCAAGAAATCCAGAGATCTTTCCCTTTGAGCAACCTTGTGATGTTACTTCTTTTTGAAGAAAAGTGCAATCTTGTGGACAGTTGGAGCAAATAAATTCCAGTTGTGGTTTGAGGTTTTGGACAGTTAAAATGTCATAAAGGAAAGGTGTTCAAAGTGTTAAATTGATGGAAAATGGTTTGTGGAGTGATTTGGCTTGAAATGTGCATAAAAGTCAAACTATGGTGTGAGAGAAGTTGACTTTTTGATTCATGGATCTTTTGATGAAACTAATGGTGGGAATAGCTTCAAATGGTCATTTTAAGTTTGTGCATATGTTTTTTGAAGTGGTGGAATGTTTGGAACAAGATCTGGTGTGAAAAATGCAAAATGACCAATTTTGGTGTTTTCCTTCACTTTCAAGTAAATAGGGAAAGAAGGAGAGTTGTGTATTTGTGATATTCTTGATAGCTCTGGTGTGAAAAATAGAGTGGGAAGAAGCCTCTACTTATAGGCCATGAAGAGGTTTGGGGTAGATTTGAAGTTTGGCTTTTGGAGGGAATTTTGGAAGGAAATCCATCCAAGATCATGTGGCAGTTGTGCACTCAAGTATTTGGCTCAATGCAAGGCATAAATCAAGTGATATGAAGGACATGGAGGTGACTGAAGTGAGGCTAGAGAGTAGGGGGCTGCAGTTGTACCTTCTCATGAAAAGTTTCTCTTTCTTCTTTGTTTTTTTGATTAAAATAATACAACTTGCCTCCAACTTGCAAGGCTCACCAAATCCATTCATTTTCTGCATTTCTTCTCCTCATACTCTCTAAATAACAGATAGAAACATGATCCAATGGCTGAGAATGGTTCAACTGATCAAAAAGTGAATTTGTGAAAAAATGGAAATGATGAACTCAAGTGTTAAAACCTCAACTTGCTGAATTCATAACTCTCAACTCATAAGGGCTATGGAGGAGTTCTAGTACATTTTGGAAATCCCTCATGAAGCTCTACAACTTTCATTTTTTTCATGATCTTCAGATTCCAAATGGAACTAGGTCAAAAATCCACTCAAATTTGGCTTAAAACATGCCTAAAAAGGCCAACAACTTAGAATTTTTCTGTTATTTTTCCCTCTTGTAATGAATTTGGTCATAACTTCAAATCTATGCATTTTCTGCTCATGGACCACTTTGGGACTTTTGTAGGACTTGTCAAGAGCTTTCCAATAAGCTTTGAACCAACTCAATTGGATGTGTGGTTAGGGAGTTATGGTCTTGCCCCTTTCAAAACCCTAATTCCCGATTTTTGCGATTACTCCCCAATCCTTGATCCAATGGTCATGAAACTTCATGGATATGTGTAATATGACATTAGGAACATTTTTTAATCACACTTTGAGGTTAAATTCTTTATGGTTGAAGAGTTGACTTTTCGGTCAACCGAACGATCGATCGATGACTACCGAGTCGACTGTTGTTGTTCTGGGTCTTCCGAGGCTTTGAAACTTCTTGAGGGGACTTGAATAAGTCATATGAGCTTCATGGACAATAATTCCATCATTGGAACACCTTTAAAATCAAAAGTCAAACCACAATTGACTTTTCCTAATCAAAAACCCTAATCGGGGATCCTGAACTGCACTGTTCCTGATCTTTGTGTGACAACCTCAAATTGGACTCATGCTTGACCCAATGGAGTATTATTGATAGTGTAGAGACTTTCTTCATGGATAATCAATCCAAGGTATTGGTTGATTAAACCGTCGAAAGCTCGACTTCCGACTGTACGGAACCCTAGTTCACTTGTAACTCAACAAAGAAAAACTTGAAGTAGGTTAAGGTTAAATAATAAAATGAAAATGATCCTAGAATGATGATTAAGATTTAGGGGGTCAAAATTTGGGGTGCAACAGCAGCCAGAAAGGTTTTGGTTTCCTTGGGAGCCACGACGGGGACATTATCCCTGGTAAAATAGTTGGGTCTTAGACAGCAGGGGGAAGGATGAAACGGCGGTCAGGAGAGTTGTCTGTCAGGTCGATCGGGGACGTCTTGAACTCTCGACGCCTCTTGGGGATCAGCTGGGTGACCGGGGAGCCGCTACTTTAGAGGGACGGAGTCGACCCTGTCGGTCCAACACCGCCCTCATTTCAAACAATAACGGCCCTCCCCGTAGGACGTCGACCACCTCCTTTGAGTAGCTTCGTGACACGTTCCTCCATAGAACCCATATCACCTGCAAAGAAAACACGAAAAAAGCAAAGTTAGTATAGGAGCTCGAAACAAAACAAAGTGATATGAGGAAACCGCTCGCTACCTAAGAGACGATGAGCCTCTGCCTTGGTCTGACACTCGAGGAAGGCCTTCGTGTTGATATATCTAGTCTCAGTCTGGATCTCCCCGCTGGCGTCGCGGACATACTTCCCGTCCGGTGTCACGCATTTGCGAGGGGGAAACTGCCCGACAAAGTCGACCAATTTCTTGAAGGCCAAACTATCATCCTCGTCCATATGGTTAGGCTGATAGATGAATTTCTCCGTGCTAGAGTGGAAATGCAACTCCATCCACTCCAAAGGGAAATGGGAATGGAAGTCCACCTCAGGCTTGCCGTTCACCACGGTAACCTCACGTAGGAACAGTGTATTGATGGCCCCGTCCGCCTCCGACATCACCATATACCACCTGTCTTTGAACCCCCGGACAGAATCTGTGTATGCCCAGAAGAGCCTGGTCGGAAGCTTCAGGGATACCCAGTTGTGTTGCCCATACACAGTCTGCCATTGCAGATGGAAGACGCAGAAGAAGAGTGAAATGATGGCCTCGAGCTCGAGATAGTTGCAGACAATCTCGAAGGAACAAATGAAGGAAAGAAAGTTGGGGTGAAGCTGAAAGGGCGCCAACATCAAATGGTCGAAAACTCCCTGTTGAAAATCTACGAACGGCAGGCGCATCCCCACCTCCTTAAACGCGATCTCATACATGGGGAATCATCCCCTATCATAGCGAGAACAGATACTACTCCGCTCCCGAGGGCGACATGCCCTAAACTGGCGAGGAGCCCTGGCGAATCTGTCCTCGATTACGGCGAAGACATCCGCGTCATCATTAACAAAACGTGACATGTAATTACGGGGTTCGTCCCCGACCCATTCTTCTGCCGGCCTATCCGAAGGCTCCACGGCGGTCCTGTCTTGGAGACCCTCCTCGTTGTTGGACATATACCATGTTATTTAATCTTCTTCGTGGGCAGTTGTTTACCTGAAAAGCAGAGGAACTCGGTGAATTCGACAGCTAAATCAAATCCACCTGTAATACCCCAAAATTTTCCCTAAGATTTGTCGTCTCATCTCGCATTCATTACATTTTTGGCATTGCATTTAACCAGTCACTAACAAGTTCGTGTAGTCGTTTGATTTTTGTAGAAAAATATCATGTGGCGCGCCCTTTAGTTCATGAAGGGCAAAATAGTCATTTGTGTGCGGCTGACTGTCAACTTACGAGTTTTGAGCTGTAGTTAGGAAGCTTGGGCCGTTTGATATGGTTGATGTGAGTCAGGACCGAGGTGTAGTTGGAATGGTTTGATTGAGGAGAAGTTGAGCTGTTCAAATTAAATCGGCTCAGGTTTGAACTAAAGCTAGCCGGAGAGCATGTCATTTTGAGTTTGACCGACGGTTTTGATTTATCCCAATAAGATTGTTTGTTTAGGTTGTTGGAAGGGTTAATCGGAAGTTTTGTCTGGAACGAGATAAATCGAATAAATTGGATGAAGTTAGAATTAATGGAAGTGGAATTTTAGTGGTGTCTCATTTTAAATTTAAAAATAATTTTATTTCATTTTGTAATTTTTATCCTCATTTTGTTTTTAAATTCATCTCATTGTTAAGTTAATTTTATCTCGTTTTTTATTCATTTCATTTTAAAAAATCAATCTCATTTCATTTTTTTTATTAATCTCATTTTTTAATTAATCACATTGCATTTTTAAATTAATCAGATTTTATTTCGTTTATTGTTCCATATTATTGTTTTTATTTGATTTTATTGTTAATATTGTTTTTCCTTTCATTTGATGGCAAAAATAATAATATTAATAATATTTTTTTAAAAAAAATAAAGAATGTTATTATTAATAATATTTCTTTACAAAAAAAAATTACAAAAAAATAAAATAATTGCATTTTTCCTAATGTGTTCCTAATCCGATTTCTTCTTCCGATCCCGATTCTCCGACTCTTCTGATTTTCTTTCGAACCTGCAAACAAATCAAAACAAGCAAAATTTAATCGAGTTAATTTTTCCGACACCCTTAGAATAGTCTCATCATCGGGCGTGTCGGGAAGGTAACGGAGTGCACTGAAACCGATTCCCGACTTTATTTCTGACCCCAAGCTAAAATCAGGCAGCGTTCGTTCTTATTTTTCGAGGCAACCGAGAGGCGAGAGATAAAAAGTGATTAAGAAGCGCTTCCAGAAAAAGTGATTTTCAAAAGTGCCTATTGGAAAAGCACTTATTTGAAAAGTGCTTATTTCACAAAATTGGATTTTCAGCCAAACAAAGCATAAACAACTTTTTCACAAATATCATAAAGCCCATGGATCAACCAAAAAAACCCAAGCTACGAACCATATCGAACGCAACAATCACGCAACAAATTGTCCAATGTTCTAGCTAGTATTTTGCAAGAAATCCGAAAAGCCAGCCATGAACAACAACAAGATCGTAACATACAAAGCCGTCAAAACCGCAAATCCTCACACGAATCCGGCGAGCAAGTCGCGGATTCAAACCCTCCCATCATCGAAAAATCCCACAAATCCGACAGATAAAAGTAATCTCAAGAGTTCAGAAAGGGAGGATCCAAAACCCTAAGTGAAAAGCAAAACGGCGGCTACGCAATCGCGAAAGGTTCAGAGGAAGCTCTACGGCTTCATCATCATAACCCAGAAAAAACCAACCAACAAGCACAAACGGGGTCCTGAGGGGAAGAAGGAGATTCATAGAGGACGTTCGAACCTCATCATCATCATCACCTTCGTTAATAGAAAGAAGAAGAGGAAGGAATCAGACTAAGAACCGACGACGACGAGCGACCGCAGTAACCCGCTACCGCCGCGTCGCCATCAAAGCTTACGATCGCCGGCTCAAGTTTCATCATCGCTAGAGGACGAGCATCAATACCTGTGTCAAATTTCATCACCGCCAATCGGCAGAAAGGTAGGGTGTTTATGAAACCTCATGGTTTTTGTTTGATGGTTTGTGTTTCAGGAAGAAGATTGAGACATGCATCAAAAAACGAAGGAGTTTGGAGCCATTTCCATGGTGAAATGGCGGTACATTGAAGAAGAGGAAGAAACGACACCCCTCAAGAAGAAGATGGGAGACCAAACGAAAAAACCTAATGGGCTAAGTGACCCGTTAGCATGTTTTGTGTGTTCTGTCCTTTGAATTTTCTTTTCATTTTGTTTTTTATTTAGATTATTATTCTGTTATTAGTTTAGGGTTAATGGTAATGACACTACTTCATTAATTATCCTTAATCACTTTTCTTTAATTTTTATTCAAAACAAAAAAGGTTAATTGTTTTTATGTTTAGAAATTGAAAACACTTTTCTTTAATTTAACTTAAAATTAGGTTAAAATTTTTTTTCAATAAAATTAAGACATTTCTTATAATAAAATTAAAACAAAGTTTCTAATAAATAATTAGAATAGTTTCTCCATTAAAGCATAAAAATAATTCTCCTCTCCTCTTTTCAATAAAAAACTCAAAAAATAAAGTTTTGATTTCGCTGTTTTATTTTCGTCTAATTCTCGGAAGTTTGTCGTTGCAGCTTATTGAGGTTTCATTTGTTCATACTATTTTTCTTTGTGTCATGGATGTAATTTATACGAGGCCATGATCGCGGTTATTTTTATTTTTCACATTTTTGGGATTTGTAATTTACGCAAGTGATCATTGCGATGCTTTTCTTTTACCGCTTTCTTTATTTTTCCGTACTTTAATCCTGCCATATAATAATTCATCATCTGCATAATTTTCGCCGTTTAACCCTTCCGAAGGATTAGGTCTAATAGTTTGACCGCCGAGTCAATAGTATAACCCTTTTGAACTTTTCAAAACTCTAATTTGCCTAGGCGTCTCGTCGTGGATGAAAATGCCCTTTACCCTAGCATTAGGTCAAAGAGTCGCCGTACTATGTTTTAGGGTTTCCCTCCGTGGAACATTTAGTCAACCCTAATTTAACCCTAATTTCAATTCCACACTTCAACGTAGAAATAGGAGTTTTAGGACTCTACGTAAGCGTGTCCTTGAGATACGTTTACTCCCTTTGAAACCTTGACCACAGTCAAGAAGTTTCTAACCTCCCTTTCAAGGGGAACTACGATTACTCTGATTCCATTCCCTATCCAGGATACGTAGGCACAAGATGCGAATCTTGCCGAGTAAACTTAGGACTAACCTTTAGGTCTTTTAGGTTACTCTATTCCTTAGTAGTATATATACTTAAAGTAGATAATGAAGAAAAAATAGCAAAAAATAAACAAAAGGTTTCTGTAGAGTACTACAGAAGTTTAGGGTGCTAGTACCTTCCCTAAGCTTAACCAACCCCTTACCTAGGTCTCTCCCCGCATCGTGTTTACGATGCAAAAACAGGTTTTTCCCTCTTTTGACCTTTTCCTCCGAATAAATCAAAGAGCGGTTGTGAATTAAGAATTGTGATTCAAACTAATTAATAGTTTGATATCCTATTTCCACTGCAACACCACCCTTCCATTGCAGTTCAAGTGAAAGGGCGTTGAAGCCCGAAGCCGAGCAAAACTGCGACACGCCCCCGGGTCGCCCAGAGGACCAATCTGGGTTAACCCTAGATCCTTCATCGTCCCCAGGGAATTCATCCTTTGTCCTCAGGGTACTCATCGATTGTGCCCGGGATATTCATCAAACGCCCTCGGGATACTCAACAATCATCACGTCTCCCCGGGTCACTCATCACAAGTGTCAGAGATGTTCGTTCAGAATCCTAATTTTGAAGGACTTTCCGACGTATTCGTCGAAAACATCCACGACCTCCCTGGCAGGCCCGTATGAGCCGCACATGGCCCACATTTGAGCAGGACCAACCCCACATCGGGTTAGAAGGCCCAATAAGACCTAAACCGCCTCCTCGTCTGGAAAATCCTTTTCCCCCGTCGGGAACGAGCCTCTTGGCAGACGAGCAGGCACCTCACATCTACCAGGCACACTCTCCCTTTTGCCCAACCATCAAGCAGACCTTATCCAACTCGGAGGGTTCCTCTGACCTCCCCCACATTCTCAATGTGTCCCCTACGCGGAGACATGTTGTTAGGTAACTATCCGTGCCCTGATTATTTGGTCCTCCACCTCCTGGATAGCATGGAGCAGTTACACTAGGGCGAAGACCACGTGCCGGTCTTCCTGACGCCATGTCATCCCTAGCAATTACCAGCTTTGGGCCTAGCAACCCATCCCAACGCGAAGTAACCGTTGGCCCTACACTGTGGGCACACTATAAATACCCTCTTTAACTATAGGGTCAGATAATCTCATTCTTACTTCTGTTTCTATACTTGTTATCACTCTACCCAACTCTTACTTTGGCATCAGAGTGTGTTTCAGATACACCCTTTCCATTTTCCCTGGAAGTCAGACAGCTCAGACGTGTGGCCGGCCAGTGACTCCTTCTGATCAGGTGAGATCAATGGCGCCGTTTATGGGAAACTAAAGTTTCACTGTTCTTCCAAGCAATAGAACCAAAGCTTTTACCAACTTTTATGATCATGGCCAGCCCACACCACGATGATGCTGTCCACGACTTTGCCTTCGTCCCGCTCACCAACGGTGATGATCATGGTGTGCCCGTCAACGACCGTGACAATGACATTAGGGATGGGTGGACAACCTCTCCTTCATTTGACTATGCGACCTTCAACGTCGCCCCACGAGTAAGGAGCCCAAATGCCTTCCAGCCTCTCCCCACTCCAGCAGGTGCAGATCTGATGATGACGACCCTCTTCACGGCCATCAACCAGACTAACTTGATGTTGTTCCAACGGAACGAGCGCATCCGGATGCTAGAACAAGATCGTCCATCTCGCTCTCCTCCGTGGAGACACCGCCGTCCTGCCTAGAGCCTTTCTCCAGTACTGCGCAAGACACGACCGACATCTCCCCTGCAGAGATCCCATCGCGAGGATTCCCGGAGCCCCTCTCCCCATTGAATAAAATGGCAAGCGTGCAGAGAATTGAAGAGTAGGGTTTGTTGTGATTAAACCTAACTATGTGCATCAAGGCCCAAAGGACTGACTGCACTATAAATATCAGAAGGAGCAATACTAGACATCAAGCTCTAGACTGAAGATTAGAGAGTGCAAACTACAGAGTCCTTGTGAGTGAAGAAGGTTGTTCTTCACATACCAAACTCCCCCTTTGGCAAATATTTGGCTAAAACACCCTGTTTGACAAATCAGTGTTTACACACAGCAGAAGACTTATCATGTGCCCTGTCATGCAGGAAAGTTACTAGCTCAAACCACTCTCAGAGTCCTCACAGTTAGCTCTCACCTTGTTAACCATCTGTTAGTTACCACTACAAATGTCACACTTTGCTGAGTAACACACTGGGTTACTCCCCCTCAACTAATGCACCTTACCAGCTGAGCACTTAACCTGCACACTCTGCAGTCACACAAATTCATCCAGTCTGCTCTGGATGTTATGACCTTAAGGATGACATCCTGAAGTACACACACCTGTGCTACTCCCCTTGAAGAGTTGCACAACACTCTCTGCTTCTATCCTACAGACACACACAACTCCTAAACACCTTCTAGGATCACACAAGGTTAGCAACAAACATTCCTATACACCATAGGAATTCACACACATATTACATCAACAAATTACTAACAACACTAGGCAGCTGTTATCACACAAATCATCAGCAGCCCCTGCAAGCATGGTACATATGCTCTAGCCTTCAAGCTTATCCACCTGTTTTTTCATCTTTCTGTACCTGCTGTTCTCTTATTTCATCTTTTTGTACTTGCTGTTTTCTATTACCCTCTCCCCCTTCTTTGCCACAAATTAAGATCCAACTAATTAGTATAGATCACAATGTGTAACTTTAGATATGTTTGGGGTCATTACACACAAACATTGCTTATGAAGAGCATCACAAATACAATACAACTCTTGCTATCAAATAAGTCTAACAACAAAAAAACTCAGACAAAAAAAAACTTCAAACCAGCAGCTCATAAAAACAGCTCAGCAAGCAGCAGCTTGAGCTCCATAACACTTCATTAGCACATGTCATTCTTCCTCCTCAGAGGCAGAACTGGAACTAACCTTCTCAGATTCTTCATCACTAGTCTCCTCAGCATCAAGGGAGCCATCTTCATCCCTGTCCTCTCCTTGACCAGAGTGTTCCTCTGAGCTGGCAGCATCTTTTTCTGAATCAGCTGCCTGGCTATCCTTTTCTTCTGACCCATCATTTTGCCTATCCTCATCATTGAACTCAGCATCTTCAGTTTGCTCAAGGGTTCTGATCAATGCATCAAGAGTTTTCTTCCTAGCATCTAGCTTCTGGCAGGTTTCCTTTAGCATGGCAATCACTTCAGCTTTTCTTGATTTAGACTTGGATGTCTCAGCTGATGTTACAACAATGTCAGGAACATGAGTTCCTTGAAACAGCTTGGAATGGAATGATAAGGGGCTTTCTCTTTTGCTTGCAACATCACTTTTCTTGAGAATGTTTGGATACTGTTTCAAAATGATGCCACAGATGAGTGAAGGGAATGCAATGGGGCCTCTGATGCTATAGCTGCCTGCATGCTTCATAGTCTGATCAAATATATATGTCCCAAAGTCAAATTTGGCCTTGGTCCCAATAACATAGATGATCTTTCCAAGAACAGTTGCCACAGTAGACTTATGGTTTGTGGGCACCCAATTTGCAACACCAATCTTGTGCAACATAACATACTTGACACTCAATTTGCTGGCAACTAGCTTTCCTTTTGATGGCCAGCTTTTTACCTGGTTGCCTGTTATCACTTGACATATTTTGTTTTCAGAGACAATTACATCAGGATGCGCTCTATCTGACCTACCCAGATACTTGTTGATTGTTGTTGAAGATAAAGTAACACACTTCCCTCTTACATACACCTTGCCAAACTCTTTAGATTTCCTGTCAGCACATTCCTCAGAAAGATTAACGATGAATTCTTTGACAAGTAACTCATAGCATTGTGATAATTGACTAATTGTTTTCATCAATCCTGCATTATGAATGAGATTCATGATTTCTTTACTCTCAAGAACATTCTGTCCCAGTTCCCTTTCCAATTCCAGCCTCTTCTGAACAACATACTTCCATCTATTTACACATGAGGGATAATGAAATGAAATGTTGTCAATTGGAACCTCAGGGACACTAGCAAGCTTGCTAGTGGTTGGTTTCTTCTTTGATGGAATTTCAGATACATCATCATCATCATCTGAAGTAGAATCAGTTTCAGTACTGGATTGGGCCTTCCTCTTCTTTGGAACCGCCTTGCTCCATGCTTTAGCAGGCCCAACAGGGGTATTCTTGGCTACAGTCTTCTTTTTGGGGTTGCTTTGCATATCTTGCTTCTTCCCTTTCCTCGTCATGAGCCTTTTGGCTATACCAGGATTGATCTTGATTATCAAATCATTATCAGAGTACTCCTTACGATCTATAGTGTCAGCCACATCATCATTCTGGTTACCTTGCATGTGAACATCCATATTCTCAGAACCTTGATCCTTGTTATTGCCCTCTTGTGAAGTGGCTTCCAATGTTTCAACATCGTGTGTGACATTGTCTTGATTATCCAAATTATGCGCAGGACTCTCAGAGTTAGGTGGAATGGCTATCCTTGGCACATCATTTGGCTCAATCAGAACCCTCGTTACCAAGTTGGCAATGACAGAGTGGATTTGCCTAGCCTCTTCCTCATTGATTGCCTCATCATGAGTTGAGGAGTGAGAAGCCTGACTTGTTACAAGTTCTTTAGGTCTTCTTGCATGTGAGGTTCGTGGTTTCTTCACCATCAATCCTTCTGGGGTTAGCATTCTCAAAGGAGCTATCTCAAGAGCCTCTTTAGGGTTAGCAGCGGAATCTGTGTCAGAGCTGGTTGGCATCTTCTTGGAAGGAATATCTGTTAGATGTTGAGACATTTTTGGTGACTTTGATCGTGAGAGAGAGGATTCTCTGTGCTTGTTGAAGGATGAATGGAAGATGAACAGTTTGTGAGGGTACCAAGGATAGAAGGGGTGTATCGTATATGTAGTAGAGAGGTACGATTGCCTAATAGGAGGGAACTTACCTTTTTGATTGAACAGTAAATGATCAAATTTCAAAAAGTAATTCCCTATTACTTTTAATTGCTATAATCCATCATTAATAGAGGACCTCAACTTCCTTAGAGATTTTTCAAATTGAGTATCATTGAGGCCTTTTGTACCCTTGTGATCACTGTATGCTCCTGAGTCTCTTGGTTCCTCACATTCTTTCCCAAGGTGATGCCAGTCAGAATTTTTCATAGTTTTCTCTGGCTGACTAGGATAGCAGTTCATGTTACTGAGATTTTCACAAAACGGTGTTATGACATTCTGAGTGACATTGCTCTCTGTATGCTGAGTAGCTTCCATGGACTCCATCAGGTTCCAATATAACCTATCTAGATTTCCCTGATGGCCATTCTTGGGGTATCCCTTCTTGGCTTGCCTGTCCACACAACATTTACCACAACCTGTCCTACTATTTGAAGTAGACTTTTAAGTTCCTCTTGCTACTGTTTTGGACATGGTCCTTTCTATTTTTAGAATTTGAGTTCCTTTCTCCAGCCATACTTAATCCTTTTCTTCCTTTTTGACCACGACATTGAGGTTACTCCTAGGCTCCCATAGATAGCAGTTGTTCTTGGCTCTAGATCCCCTCATAACTTCCTTACCTTCTTCAGTGATGACATCACATTCATCTTTAGTGAATTTTATATTGAGGCCTTGGTCACAAAGCTGACTGATACTGATGAGATTAACAGTCAGTCCTTTAACCAACAAGACATCATCCAGTCTTGGAACACCAGAGCCATCTAGTTTTCCAACACCTTTGATTTCTCCTCTAGCTCCATCACCAAATGTTACATGACTTGAGGAATGAGGTTTTAGGTTTAACAAACTATTCTCTATTCCAGTCATGTGTCTAGAGCAACCACTATCAAAATACCAATCCCTTTTGGTAGGCATCCTTAGAGAAGTGTGAGCTACTAGATTCACATTCTTAGTAACCCATTGTCTCTTCTTGTTAAGAACTTCCTTCTTGGGTTTGGCATGATGATTTTTCTTGACATGAGCACCCTGTTTGGATCTTCCTTGATGAGAACGACTAGGAAATACATGCAGCCAGAAACATACAGATTTAATATGACCAAGTTTTCCATAGTGGTAACATCTATACCCTTGGAATCTACTTTTGACTTGATTCCAGTTTCTATTAGTTGGATGTTGTGACATTGGTTGAGACATCCATGTTAACTTCTGAATATCAGGTTTTAGTCTCTTAAGCTTCAGTACATGATTCTGCTTATCAACAAATCCCAATCCAGACCTATTTCCTGACGTTTGACCACTCTGCAGAATTTCTTCTAGAGTGTCAGTTCCAGGATTCAGCATCCTTATGGATTTTGACATTTGATACATTTTAGATTTCAACTCATTGACTTCACTTTTGAGTGAACTGATTGAGACCAAATTCTCTTTCTTTTCAGCTTCTAACTCCTTGATGAGTTTCTTCTGGTGCTCTCCTTGCTGATACAATTTTGTACTTCTGATGTGTAACTTTTTATATGAATCTGTTAGTTCATCATAAGTCAATTCATCTTCACTTGAGTCACCATCAGATATACATACACTGTTTAGAACAGTGACATGTTTGGAAGATTCGCCTTCTGATCCACTTTCTGAATCTTCATCAGACCGTGTGACAGTTAGGCCTTTTCCCTTCTTTTTGAGGTATGTGGGACATTCCTTTCTAATGTGTCCATATCCCTCACACTCATGGCATTGAACTCCTTTGCTTTGATTGGAATTTTCCTTAGACTTATCCCTTCTGCTGCTTTCAGATGGGCTGTTCTTGGCGTATGGTTTGGACTTATGATCAATTCTTTTGATCAGTTTGTTGAATTGTCTTCCAAGCAAGGCTATTGCTTCTGACAAATTCTCCTCTTTTCTACCACCCTCTTCTTCTGAATCCTCAGCAGTGTTTGAGACAAGAGCTATGCTTTTGCTCTTTTTCTCTATAGTTTGATCACACATGCCCATCTCAAATGTTTGGAGAGAACCTATGAGTTCATCCACTTTCATGTTGCATATGTCTTGGGCTTCTTCAATGGCTGTTACTTTCATGGCAAACCTTTTAGGTAAGGATCTGAGAATCTTCCTTACAAGCTTCTCTTCAGCCATCTTTTCTCCCAAGGCTCCTGAGGTGTTTACAAGTTCAAGAACATTCATGTAAAACTCATGAATGGTCTCATCTTCCTTCATTCTCAGACCTTCAAATTTGGTGGTCAGCATTTGAAGTCTTGACATTTTGACCTTGGAAGTTCCCTCATGAGTAGTTTTGAGAGTGTCCCAAACATCCTTTGTCAGTTCACAGTGGTGTACCAGTCTGAATATGTTTTTGTCTATACCATTGAATAGTGCATTCAGTGCTTTAGAGTTCCCAAAAGCTAAGGCCTCTTGCTCTTTGTTCCATTCCTCTTCAGGAATTAACACAGATACTCCATCCTTGTCAGTCTTCACAGGATGTTCCCAGCCAGAGTTTGCAGCTCTCCATGCCTTGTTGTCTAAAGATTTTAAGAAGACAATCATCCTAGGTTTCCAATAGTCATAATTAGAGCCATCCAGAATTGGTGGTCTATTTGTGAATCCTGTGTCTTTATCCATAGTACCAGAATTTATCTTCCCTAGATCTCACCCAAAAATTAACAGGCAGGGTGTCTGCTCTGATACCAATTGAAATTCTGGCAAGCACACGATGGATATTATTACCAAAGTTATAACATCCACTGCAACATTGACTACTGTACTACTAATTAAACTGTAAGTAAAAGCAGTAAATAACACAACAATTGTTCACCCAGTTCAGTGTCAATAACACCTACATCTGGGGGCTACCAAGCCAGGGAGGAAATTCACTATTAGTAGAATTAATTCAGAGTCAAACAACTCAGTTTGCACTCCTCACTTAAAGCCTAACCAATGACACTTCAACCTAGAGACACTCTAGACCTGAGTATTCCCACTCACTCCCCCTCAATCACACCACAGTGATATCCAATTACAGTTACAGAGTAAAGATGAAGAAACACTTCATACACACCTTGATCTTGCTTCAAAGCTTTGATCAAGGGACACACACATTCTGGCTTAAAAGCTTTGAGTGAGACACAACTTAGAATCTACCTAACCAATGCAGCAGACAGTTGCTTGGTAAACAAGTATTCCTAAGACTCAATTCACACGTGAAGAACACACTTTCTTCACTCACAATACTCACGTGAAGAACAACCTTCTTCACTCACAAGGAGTCTGTAGTTTGCACTCTCTGATCTTCAGTCTAGAGCTTGATTTCTAGTATTGCTCCTTCTGATATTTATAGTGCAGTCAGTCCTTTAGGCCTTGGTGCATATAGTTAGGTTTAATCATAACAAACTCTAGTCTTCAATTCTCTGCACGCTTGCCATTTAATTCAGGAGCATTTGTTTCGCTTTAGGGCTTCTCAAATGTCTCCTGTCTTTCAGCTTGGGCTCCTGATTTGTTTCCTGATTTCTAGATACCAGAAAAACTAACCTGCCCGCTGGATGTCATACGGTCAGTGTCATGACATTCTGTATGACATTTAGCTTAACTTATAGTTAACTTATCCTGCACACACATCATTAAGTATGTCTTAACATTCAGTATGACCTACATGCAAACTCTAAAGTTTTGCCACAAAATGCAGCCAATCAAGAGCACTTACACCCATCAACAGGGGCGCCAACCACAATTAAAGAGGCCCCAAACCGTAGCCTCTAAGAAGCACGAGAGGTCATCTCCCCGGAAGGAGAGGTGCTCCCCGACCCTGAGGAAGAGCATACTTGACGGTCCGAGCAAGAGGACGAAGGGTTGCAGTCAGTCCATTCAACACTATCCTTCCCCCTCGTGCTCCCTTGTCCAAAGTGACGAGGACAATCACCAGACTCCCTTGTCACAGGATATCATAGAGACTCCCATCCCCACGGGATGGAGAAGCCGCCCTCCCTCTCCACCTATGATGGCACAACGGACCCAGGCGACCATCTGGAGGACATCAAAGCCATACTCGACTACCAGAACGTCTGAGGAGCCATCAAATGCAGGCTCTTCCCGACAACTCTAAGAAAGGGAGCCATGGTATGGTACAAGAGCCTGAAGCCCAAATAC
This sequence comes from Lathyrus sativus, assembly GCA_963859935.3. NCBI lineage: Eukaryota > Viridiplantae > Streptophyta > Magnoliopsida > Fabales > Fabaceae > Lathyrus > Lathyrus sativus. The sequence continues at coordinate 913,200,637 of OZ012735.1, forward strand.
ATCACCTCGTAGAGGGTATTGGAATATCTTTTCTCACAATACTTCACGGTATCCCGACGCCATCCGAAGACAAAAGCAGCCCTGGGCGCGATCATCCAAGCCATGGACGACTCTCTTAGGAATTATATCGAGAGGTTCACCACAGAGGCAGTCTAGGTAACTACTTTCGACAACATGAAGCGATACCTCATGGAGCAAGGGCTGCACCGCGCCTCCAAGTTCGCTGAGGCCATGGCAATCCACCGACCAACCACCCTCTAAGGCCTCCTCGAAAAGTCCTGAACATATATCCGGTTCAAGGATACCAAAGCTTCCAATTCCATTTGAGACTCTCGGAATTGCAAAGCTACCCATGGCGCTTGGGAAGAAGAAGCGCTAGCCCCTCGGCACGGGGGAGATTGACAACGAGATGATCGTCCCTGGGAACCCCGAGAACAGAAGGGCCCTGTAGGCCAGTTTACTAAGTACACGGCCCTCATCACTTCCTGCGAGCACATCTTGGCCGAGTGCGCCAATTCAGAGTCTGTTTCCCTAAACCGACACCTCCCAAAGCTAATGTGGACAAGTCCAAGTACTCCCGCTTCTACCGTAGCCACAGACATGTCGCCGAGGATTACATCCATCTCAAGGATGCAATCAAGATACTCATCAAGGACGGGAACTTAAAGAGGTATACCATGGAAGGAGAAGCCCCTCAACAAGAGGCCCACGAGGCCAAAAGGGTCGAAGACGTGCCTTCGCCTGCCAACGACGCCAGACTGCAGGTGGCCCTCAGCATAACCCGGCCCGAAGACTTTTTCTCTCTAAGAGAACTCAACTTCCCCGCCGGGCTCAAGCTGCTTGAGGAACCAATATGCCCCATCAGCCCATGAGAATACTTGCCAATTATGAGGCGAATTGTGCACCACGAGTCTTAAGCAACAGAGAAGAATGAGAGAGATTATTCTTATCCTTGTTTTGAGTACCTTTGAATAAGGGAAGCAGACCCCATTTATTCAAAGTATTCGCCTCTGTTCATAGGCTATAGTGAAATTAAAGTTGAATAACTTTCAAGTCTTCTTCCCTACAAACAAATCTACTACAATCAACATCAACAATACTTGTCTCTTTGGACCAAACAATGCATTCTTTGGACTTCTATACATTTTTTGGGTTAATCACCTCATGGTTAACCACCAAACTCAAAATAAATACCCCTTCATGCATTGTGTAACACCCCAGATATACCCCGCACGTTTAATTAAAAATCAGAGTGAATTCAAACATTTCATATTTAGGATGTCACACAATTCAACAAAATCAGCTACTCATATATTAAAATATGTAACACATGCAAATATTTACAATTTATTTATAATCACCAAAAATAACTCAACACGTCTTAATTTCAAAACTTTATTAAAATAGTGGAAGCATCAACATAAATAGTTATTCAAAGCATAATTATTCTTCAAAATAACATAAAAAAACAATTATTCTAGAGATATCCAAAAATTTCCATTAAACTTAATATAACACAACGTTTCCTGACCCTGGTGTTACACATCAGAGCAGGCGCCGACACTAAAGGGAAAATAGAAGACTTCATCTCCTACTTACTTTAACTCCTCTACTGCGAGTTATCTGCACGATGCCCATGTAAAGACAACATTCAAACAGAAGGGGTGATATATAATAAATAGATAAAGGAAAGCATGATAATAAAGCAAATATTAGATTTCTCATGCACAAACACCCAATTCACAACATACAACCATACAACAACAGTTACAACCGACATGACAACAAATCCAACTCAATAACAACAAACAAAACAATAATGCAATGTGCAACACCCTTCTAAACCCTGCAAAATATATACAAATAATTAGAGTAAATTATCATGCATCTTACAAAAGAGTGTCACCTATATTTTTAAATCACCACACATACACCTATCATGCTAATTAACACTTAAAATAAATTCATTCTTTTCATACACCTTCACATTAACATGTAGTAGCGGATTTACTTTAATCATAATAGACATAACCAAAGTCTCATGCTCATCTCATTCATAATCAATACTTAGGTATAAAAGCCAAAACTCCGCATAATTCAAATAAATATAACAACATAAAGTAGAGTACATAATGTATCTCTCAAACATACACTGAAATATCCACAGTGTTGCATGACCAGAGCGCAACTCGACCCAACATAAATAAAGAAACTAAATCAGCTACTCCAATGGCTACCTCGCGCTAAAAGCAACTCAACTCCTCGATACTTGGGCGATGTCATACAAAACAGCATTCCAACAGAAGGGTGAGAATTCATATAATTATCAAAATTATAAGATATTATACAATAAATAGCATGCAGACATAACATAATTATTGTCACACTTCAAAGGCTTCATCAACATGTTATCACTCAAATAGCCATACTATTCACAAATATATACTCACAATATCACCAATTGAACAATTCACATAATACACATAATCTCATATTGCAACCAAAGAACCCATGTGACTTGATGTAAGACTCAAATGCAACTCATGCATGTGATACCAATCACTTGTTATTATTTTTCGGTTTTTACATTAAACCGGATCCGTTCCCTAGACCAATAACACATAAAAATACCCGTTCCCTAAGCTTTAAATCCCGTTTTAGGTTTGGGACAAGTCACTAGCTCCCACGGAACTAACAAGCATTGCCTCTTGACATAAATAATGCGTGTGCGAGTTCAACAACCATATGTAATTAAGACCATTCCCTAATCTTAATATTCATGCATATCTTCAATAATTCATCACAATTGCACATACTTGCACATATTTATGCATCATCCACACACAATTCACTTTCAAATGGTATACAACACATTTTACAATACAATATCAACTGTATTATCATCACAACAAGCAAGTAATACACAAGATATCAACACAATTCAAACTCAATTCACAAATCACACATTACTGATTAAATACAAAATAATTAATCCATCATCAATAAATTAATTAAAAATATATTGAGATAAGATATATATTAAAAAAACTAAAAAAAGAATTATTACATTAAAATATGATATCTTAAAAACCATTAACTAATAGCTAAATATAGTATCTAAGATATTCAATTCTCAATTTAATATTCAATAGATCTTCAATACTTTAATAAATATTTCAATATCCAATAAGTATTCAATATTTTAAATAAATAATCAATATTTAATAAATGTGCAAGAATATTCAATATCAAATAAATATTCATTATTTTAAATATTCATTAGCAAATATTTAGTATTTTAATAAGTTTCAATATTTACTAAAATCCCAATAATTAATAAAGTTCCAATATTTAAATAAAGTCCTATTTCACAATATATATATATTTGCTATAGTACTTGAAGTAGAAGAATCACATTTTATTTCAATTAATTTTTCGCTACAGGACATAATTAAAAAAAATGTTACTTTCATTTCCAATTGTTTTCATTGCTACATGATTAGAAGGAAAGAAATCATATAATCTCTTATGTTACGTTACAGTGAGCTAATGATACAAAGCTATCATTTTACTCGTCGGCTATTAAATGTAATTGTGAGATTCTATTACCACTTTATTAATTTATTACGAGAATATCACCTTGCCTTTATATTAAAATGTTAGTGAAATAGAAGAAAGATGCCATGGTTCATGATTAAAGAAAAAGGGATCACATAATTTGTTTGTACCGCCACAGTTCCAGCAATTATATAAACATTTCAAATTCCAATGGGTTACTCCAATATTGAATGGGTCTCTATAGTATACCAATATATCAATTCCAAACACAATTAAATTAACACATCTCAAATATTATCACTAAAACCTAACAATTTCAAATTCATGGAAAATTTAAGAGTTTCAACCTAAACATGTTTCTACCCATTAAACACTATCAAATAATCCTAATAATTTTAAAAACCATCCTTACCTTGATTTTTGATGAATTCTTGAGTTCTTTCTTAGGTTTCTCCTCTTATTCTCCTTTTCCCTCTTCTAGCCTCTTTCCAACTTTCTATTTCTCATATATCCCCTTTCTCTTGTTCGTAAAACCCTAACAATGTCATTTAATCTATTGGGCTTTACTCAACCCACTCTCACTTTCTATTCACACTCTCAATCTAGGCCCAACTAATTAATCTAGCAATTCTATATTTTATTCCACCAATAGAATAAATCACATAAATCAATTAATTCAAATAAACCAAATAAATTAATTATTTCAAATAAGTCCAATTAATCCAAATAACTCAAACATATCAATTAATTTATATAAATCAACTAATTCATATAAATCAAATAATTCATATAAATTAAATAATTCAAATAAATCTAATAAATCAAATAATTCAAATAATTCATAAAATCACTAAATTAATTAATATAAATAAATAATTACTAAAATTAGGGTGTTGCACAATGCATTAAGACTGACAACTCGACTCAATGCATGTGGTACTATTGGTTCCTATTTTAGAACCCGATTCTATTTCAAGATCATAATTCCCGTCGAAATTTGCTTGTCGTTCACATCCCACATGGGCACGAATTCCGTGATCACTCACACCTCACACGGGCACACGATAACCTCAACAATAATAACAACAACAACTATACAATTCCGTAATTAAAATTCGTATAAGACGCTCACACCCCACATGAGCACACGAATTATCTAACAACTCATGCAACCATGAAATGCATGACAACAATAACAACCATCTAAAGAATACAACATACCACTACAGGCCAGCAACAACAACATGCCATACAATCCAGCAACAATAACATGCCATACAATCCAGCAACAACGACATACAACATGACAAACATCCACAAGGCATTTAGAATCATATCACACCACAACAAAATGATAATAATGTGTTCAATATCAACAAACATCAAAATCATTCAAATTCTATTTTTGAAACTATTTTTAGATTAAAGTTCGTCACGAAAAATTTCCGATGCTTCGAATTACTCTCGAAACGGAGTCTCCGAACAAAAGTTATGGATTTTAGAAGGTTTTTCAAAAAAATGCCAGTGGCGTAATCGATTACCATAATTCCCATAATCGATTACGCATTCAAAAAGGCCAAAAATGAATTTTTTAAGGTGGTGTAATCGATTACCACAAACATCATAATTGGTTACACCTTTGAAAAAGCCAAAAGTACAGTTTTTTAGGCAGAGTAACCGATTACTGTTAGAACACAGATTGGTTCTTAATAATATCTCTATGTTTTGATGATAACTATTATGAAATTTTGTAATTAAGAACTATATACTCTAAAATTTGCTTAAGAATGTTTGCTGCAGATATTAAAGTAAATATCACTCTGTTGTACCCAAAATTTGTCCAACTTTTCTTTACCTAGCTTGTGTATCATTTCATTCACATTGGCATTATCATTTGCATTTCATTGACATGTATGCAGGAGATCAAGAGGTATGATTACCAATCAAGGGCTACACAAGACTTCGGAGCTAGCTGGGAGGCTTATTCAGGTGTTCAAGGGTTGATATCCTTGTCAGAGAAGTTAAAAGATCCTCAGAGATAGTGGTTGAAGCCAAGAGGGTGTGTCTCCTAACTTGAGAATTGTGGAAAGTCATCAGATGATTCTGAATCCATGAAGTTATACTTGAGGTCTTGAGAGAGCTCATGAGAAGTGTTGAAGTTCACTTTGAGGCCTAGGCAGGTCATTATGCAAGATTAAGAAGACTCATCCATGAGTGGTGCAACTAGGGTTTAACTGGGTCAACCCTAAGTCAACTGATGATTTGAAAAAGGTTGAGACCTAATCCAAGAGCCATGTGATCATGGATTGATACATTTAGATGTTATAAGGATGATTCCAAGGTCAACCCATCATGATTAAAGAGTTTGAGAGGTTTCAAGCTAGGGTTTCTTGGGCTTGACAGTGTAAAATCCCCTAGTTTGATCCCTATCTTCAAGGCAATTTAGCTCAAGATGTGATTGTCATCTCATCTTGCCCCCAACATGAATGTTGTATAGTATGATCTTAGCTTTAATTTTAATGCTAGAAGTCCTTGATAGGATTTGTAGAACTCAAGTTATGACTTTGACAAGTTACAAGTCATCTGAGGTATGTGAATTTGGAGCTTGAAAGTTGTCCAACTTGCATGACACTTTTGCTCTAGAAAGATGATTCTCATGAACTTTTGGTCAACATGAATGTTGTTCCTTATTCTCTTAGCTTTCTAGAGAGTACTATAAGTCCTTGATAGGATTTGTAGAACTCAGGTTATGGCTTTGACAAGTCAAGGGTATTTTGGTCATTTGGAGATTACAGGTCATTTCAACCATAAGGCCATAACTCCTATTTGCAAGCTCCAAATGGGAAAATGTTCAACATCAAACTTGTTCAAAATGATGTTTTAAGGCTATTCAAGAGGTCATGAGAGGTTGGAATTGCTTGTAACTCAAAATTACAAAATTGACTTAAAAAGGAAGATTTAAAGTTCATTAAAAGGACCAAATTTGGGATTTTCCATTTCAAGGCCAAGATAAGGCATGTAATATGTCATTTTGATCAGAAATGACATTTTAAAGACAATGGAAATGTTACTTTTCCCATTTGAGCTCAAAATCATGGAGTTGCTTTTGCTTGCTTAAGGTTTAAGTAACATATGCCAAACTTCTCCTAAGATTAAAACCAAGGTACAAGCACATCTTAACACTTTCATAATCTCATGTGAGGAGAATTTGGATGAAGGGCATAGTGAATACAAGCTGTTAGTAGAATTGGTATGAGAATGGCATGAGATTGAATTTTCCATGACATGAGATATTGAAATACTCATTGGATTGATCTAGAACTTTCTAGATCATTCAATCATGTTCTATATATGATCATGAAGTGGTTCAGAGTGAAGGTTGGTGAGAATTGAGAGAGGAGAGTGAGATTGCATTGTGAAAATCCTTCTTGCAAATCAAAATCTGTTACAAGGTTTGAAGTCATTTCAATCCAAGATATTGATCCCAATAGCTTGCTCTGAGGTTGGTGATCAATTCCAGATCAAATTCAAGGCCAAACTGTGGAGGAATCGTGAGTTAGCCATTGGAGTTGGAAGCTTGCAACTCAGAATCGGTTTCAAGAATTCAAGGCATTTCAACTCTTTTCTTTGCATACAGAAGATTGATTGGAGGCTAGTGAAGGAATCTGCAAGATCTTGAGGGTTGATTTGAGGATTTAACCACTCTGTTCACACGATTTTACCAGGTATGCAGTTCTTATTCTATGGCTTGAATTAGGTAGAAGCAATGGGAATTATTGTGGTAGATGCATGGTAGAATGATGTAGGAAGGTTTCTGGATCATCAATTTGAAGATTAGTGACCAATTAGGGTTATTGCAATTTTCGGTTGAGATTGTGTTCTTGCGAATCTTGAACTTTTAGAATGAATTAGTGGCATGAATGAATTCCTGAGGAAATTTGGGGCAAGATTCATCAAGGAATTGTGGCCAATGGTGGACTCTAAAGAGAGTTAGAGTTGTGGATGGTTGACCGGAGAAGTCACCGGCGGTGACTCTCGCGCGCGCAGGTGAACTGAACTCAGAAATTTGAAATGGAGAAGATGACTTGATAGCCATTAGATCTTAGGTTGACTTTGACTGAAGACATCATCCCACGACCACGATCGTTTCCAATTTTGTGAAGGATTCTGAAATAATATGAAACGCTGCGTTTCATTTATCTATTGGTTTTGGGCTTAAATCAAGAGTTGATACCAACACCCCCCTCTGGGCCCAATCACTAAAATGAACTGAATTGTTATGCTATTCACACCACGCGCCTTTTATTTTCTTTTGATTTTTTCATTTTATTTTTCATTTCATACATGGTTATTGGAAAATTCATAAATAATTGGAAAATAACTCAATTAATTCCATTCTTTTTGCCATGGATTCATGATTGAATCTAGTTTTTTTTAGGTAAAAAATATTAATATTCCATGCATTTTTTGATTTTATGTGCATTTTTGAATTTTAATTGATATTAAAATAATCATGGTTGATGCTTGATCTTGTTGAATTTGGTTTGATCATTTGATGATGGTTCTTACCTTGATTTTTTGTGTGTAGCTAGCATAGATATGCATGTTCCCCCTAGATTTTTCGCACATTTTTGTGATGAAAATAAGTGGTAGTTCTAGGTTGAAACTTTAAGATCTCCATTTTTAGGGTTTATGGTTAATACCTTATGATTTAGGTCTTATATCTAGAACTTGGTGGATGATTCAACCTCTGAATTTTGCATGGTAGATTCATGATTGAATTAGGATCCCTTAGGAATTTTTGTAGGAATTTACAATGTAGTTTACTATTTTTGTTTGATTTTAGTTTAGGTGTTAACTTTAGATGATTCTAATGCACTAATTCAACTAGATTGAATTCTGTAGTTCCCTTAGATTAGGGTTTTGTCTCTCTTGCTCTTGGATGATGTTGAAGACAAGCTTGGGCTACCATGGATTGAATGAAGAAGCTTGGATGTGAAGATCTTCCCTCCTTTTGGTGTAGTGTTGAATAGGTGTTAAGATTAGGTTGCAGGCAGAGCTTCTAGATAGATTCTCTTCCTTCATAAACGTGGAAGATGTTGATCACTTCCATTCTTCCCTATGATGTAAGGTCCCTTTGTAAAGGCCTCATCCCTCCTTTGGTAGGATGTGTGGTTCTTTACAAGTTGGTAGAACCTTTTAGGGTCCCTTTCTCTGATGATAGGATGCTTAGTGGTGACCTTTGGTTTTCACTCTGCTACCAATCATCCAACTTTGCTCTTGTTAGATGAATCTTTCTCCCTTGCTAGAGGATAGAGTCCTTGTCTGAAGACTGAAGAGGCTAGAAGTTGATACTTCCCAGTATTTGAAGACTACTCTTAGGAGCTGAAGCTTGTAGGTCAGGAAGAGCAAGTTAATACTGGTAAAGAGGAGAAAGTTGAAGCTTGAAGACCAAGTTGACACTTGTGAAGGAGATCCAGCTGAGATCAAATGAAGAGCTGAAGCTTGAGGTTGGGGAACAAGTTGAGACTTGTGTTTGATGCATTGAAAGGTTGAAGAAGCAAGTTGATACTTGCTATGGAAGATGATAGCCTGGAAGAGCAGTTGAAGAATGATGGCTAAACTGCTGTCAGAGGATTGCTTTGCTGTGAAGCTGTGGAAGCTGTTGATCTGCTTTCCTGTCTGTTTTCTTTCAGTGAAACTGTATTGCTGTGACTTGTTTGATTTGCTTGATGCATTAGAATAAGTTCATGTTTAGACTGATTTAAGCTAGGAGCATGATTGCACTAGAGGTTTAGTTGCTCCCTCTGCTTGTATTTTTACTGTGTGGCTTTGCTTGCGGGTATTCGGTAGAGCCCAGCTCCCTTGCCTATGTGGGTTGTGATTTTCTTGATGGCATTTTATTTCATTTCTTCTGTTTGATTGCAGTTATTATAGTTTGCTTGATAGCATGTTATTTCTCCTGTATGATTACAGTTATTCATATCTGGCTTGAGGTCGAGACGAGCTTGTGGAGGCTGATGCCCCACACACATTTCCTCCCTCACTTGCATTGCATGCATTTTACAGTCGTTTACTGTTTACTGTTTAAGCTGATGCTTTATATGTTTCTGTTTATCATTGACATGATCCCCTAGGAATCTCATTTCCTTTGATAAGGAAGTGATGATTAGAACTTTAGGTTGAAACCTATGCATGATAACTTCTAGGAGTTCCCTGTTCCAAACCTCAACCATATGATGAATCCTTGGCATGACAACATTAGGACTTGATAGTCCCCCCTTAGTTGAGCCTGTTCTCTCTTTTCATCTCAAAACAAATTAAAATACAGTAATAAAGGTTAACTGACGTCGTACGTTACGAGCCTTAAGCTACTTGAGAAAGGGTTGTCGGAGAGTTTCTTTTCGACAGCTTGGATGTTTAGTATGGCACCCTTTGGGTGACATGCGATGCATTCACTCTCAGGTCATAGTCTCTAGTGCGATATTAGTTGCAAACAACAATAAAAAACAGTTCTTCCGTAAAAGACAGAAAACAAACTTCAAACCTTTTTGCCCGGTGGGCCCATAAGTCAAAGGAAAGCTTTTCTGAAGAAAAGACTGTCGTTAACTCCCAGTTCTACCGCAAACGGTAACACCTAAGTCTCCAAGGGTCGAGCTGCGTACACCAAACTGCTGGAACTGTTTGTTAACCCTACTCGATAAAACAGATGAATCTGAATCCCCGTAATCCATATTATCCCGAACTACGTAAGCTCTGATCTCTCATACCTGTTGAGAGTACGTAGGCACAATACTGATGTATTGGCGAGCCACCATCCCCCGTAACCCGTAGTTAGCCGAACTACATTGACTATGATTTCTCATTCTCTGATGAGAATACGTAGGCATAAAGTGCGACACTTTGCCGAGTCATTTTCTTTTCTTTTTCAGACCAGCCTTGATAGGTAGATAGATAAAACAAACCCGTCAGATAAACACAACAAGCGTGGATCCCATCGAATACGATGGACGTGAGGGGTGCTAATACCTTCCCCTTGCGTAACTGACTCCCGAACCCAGACAATGGTTGCGACGACCATGTCTTATACCTTTTCGTCAGGTTTTTTCGATCGTTTCCTTTCCCTCTCTGAGGGATAAATAACGAAAGGTGGCGACTCTTCTGTTTTGCCGGCACCTTATTTTCGCAGTAGCGACACACTCCAGAAGCAAATCAGATCTGAACATAAGAAATATGCAAGGCTCTGAAGCGTCAGAAGCACTCCTTAGAAGATTCTGAACGCTGCCATCAGAAGATTCTGAGCGTTGCATCCAGAAGGATCTGAAGCAGAAGCTCCAGAAGAATCTGAAGAAGGCCAGAAGCATCTGAACCAATGAAGAATTCTGTATGAAAAGTTTTCAAGCATAGTTACTTCAGAAGACTCTGATAGTACTAACGCTGCTAGTACTGAGGATCTGACCCAAAACTCTGCTCTGAACTTATACACGCTAAAAGCACACTTGCTGCAAAAACTCTGATTCAGCAAAACTCTGATCAACATCAGAAGGCTCTGATCAAATTAGACTCTGATGATTCTTGCTGAAAATTCTTGAAGAAGAATTCAAAGATTATGTCCGTTGGAATATCCAAACGACTCTTTCCTTATTTATGCTAGACACAAGAACACAGACAAAAAGGATTTCTCTGTGCTTTCTTCTTCTAGGAAAGGTCACTTGATGTGAAGACAAAAAGGCTCAGACCTTTTGGTACACTCTTATCAACGTGAAAAACTCTTGGATCACTGTGCCTATAAAAGCAAGTCTCCACTCATCTTCTTCAGTTGACGAATCACTTGAAAAGAATTCATTATCAAAATTCTCATTCAACTCATATATTCTTGCTTGAATTAATTTCTTTGTTCTTAATCTTAAGTGAAAAATCACAGTTGTGATAAAGCTTTATTAGAAGCATCTTAACACTTGTATTTATTATTACATTTGATTGTAAGAAAACCTTAAGAAGATCCAGTTAGGATCAGTAGTTCTTGAGAAGACTTTGAACAGTTGTTCTTAGTGCTTACTATTGTAATCAGTTGATTAAATAGTGGATTAAGTCCTTGATTGAGAAAGGCAAATCACTCTAGAAAGGGTGGACTGGAGTAGTTGAGTTCAACGAACCAGGATAAAAATACCTGAGTTTTTACTTCTAAGTTTTTATCTTCATACTTATTCAACCCCCCTTCTAAGTATTTTCTCACCTTCAGTTGGGATCAGAGCTCCGGTTCTGTGTGTGCTACCACTTCACAGTGACAGAAAAGATCCAGTGAGAAAAACTTTGATATATATTTGGTTGTTACTATGGCTGATACTTCAATATCTAACATTAACAACAAATATGAAGAAAGGGATAGAATCAGCACTAAACCCCCTATGTTTGATGGGGAGAAATTTGATTATTGGAAAGACAGGATTGAAAGTTTTTTCCTTGGTTATGATGCTGATTTGTGGGATTTGGTCATAGATGGATATGTTCATCTCATTGATGGGAATGGCAAGACAGTAGATAGAAAATCTATGACAGAAGCCCAAAAGAAGGAATTTAGAAATCACCACAAGGCTAGAACAATATTGTTAAATGCAATATCTCACACTGAGTATGAAAAGATCACAAATAGAGAAACTGAATTTGACATGTTTGAGTCCTTGAAGATGACTCATGAGGGAAACTCTCAAGTCAAGGAAACAAAGGCTCTGGCTCTAATTCAGAAGTATGAAGCCTTCAAGATGGAAGAAGCTGAATCTCTTGAAGCTATGTTCTCCAAATTTCAAATACTTACAGCTGGACTAAAGGTTCTGGATAAAGGATACTCTATTGTTGATCATGTGAAAAAGATCATCAGAAGCTTACCTACCAGATGGAGACCTATGGTGACTGCGCTGAAAATGGCTAAAGATCTGAACAAGATTTCCTTGGAGGAACTAATCAGTTCACTGAGGAGTCATGAAATTGAACTTGAGGAAGATGAACCTCAAAAGAAAGGTAAATCAATTGCCTTAAAATTTAATAAATCTGCTAAAGCATTGCAGGTAATAGAGGAAAGCTCTGAAGAATCCTCATCTGAAGATGAAGATGAACTATCCATGTTGTCCAGAAGAATAAACAAACTCTGGAAGCATAAAGGAAAGAAGTTCAGAAACTTCAGGAAGCCTGACCAAAGAAAAGAATCTTCTGGACACACAAGATCTGACAAAAAGGAGGTTGTCTGCTACGAATGTAAAGAACCTGGGCATTACAAAAATGAATGTCCAAAGTTGTTGAAAGAAAAGCCTAAAAGAAAATCTGATAAGAAGAAGAAGGTTCTAATGGCTACCTGGGATGATTCAGATACATCTGAATCTGAATCTGAGTCAGAAAAGGAATGTGCCAACGTAGCATTGATGGCTGACATAGAAGATCAGGAGGAAGGAATTTCAGGATCTGAATCTGACTCTGAATCTAACTCTGACGCTGAAGAGGTAATGGCTAAACTCACTAAAGATGAACTCATCAAAGTGTTATCAGAAGTTCTGAAGAGCTATAACAATATTAAGCTCAAATACAAGAAACGTCAAAGCAATCTTGTATCTGAGAATAATATTCTCAAATCAGAAGTAGCTGAGCTGAATGAAAAGAACTTAAAATTGAAAAATAATTCTGAATTAGCTCAACAAGACTCTGATTCTGAAACTGAGTCTGAATGCAAAAATATTTTGGAAAAATATGACTACAGCTTTCAGAAGTTTCTTGCTAAAAGCATAGACAGAAGCAAAATGGCTTCTATGATCTATGGAGTTAGCAGAAATAACAGAAAAGGAATTGGATATAAATCTTCCTCTTGAAAGGATTTAAATCCAAAACCTGCTGATAAAATTATCATCAAGAAGACTCCTTTATATTCCCACTTTAAATTTGGTCACTTGAATGATATTGAACACACTCGTTCTGAAAAGAACATTCATGTGTTTAAATCTAAGGCTAGTCAGAATAAACCTTATGTTGAAAAATAGAAGTTTAGACAAACCTTCAGAACAACTAACCCAAAAGGACCCAAGAAGATCTGGGTACCTAAAAGTAAAATAATTCCTGTTGCAGATGTTCTTAGCAGCAAGGTCAGGACGCCAATCATGGTACCTGGACTCTGGATGCTCGCGACACATGACAGGATAAAGGTCTATGTTCCAAAGTCTGGAGCTTAGATCTGGAGGTGATGTGAAATTTAGAGGGAATCAGAAGGGCAAGATCATTGGATCTAGCACTATTGGAAATGTTTGAAAATTCTGCAGATAGATAAGTAGTCTTCATAGACTCTGAAGGCTCAGAGGCAGACAAAGCTCAAGTGAAGGAACCAGAAGCAACGCCAGATGCAATTCCTTTGACTTCTCAGATGAACAACTTAAACATTTCTGAAGAATCAACTGTTAGAGGATCATCTTCCAGAATCAAAGCTTCTCATCCAGAGAATGTTATCATTGGAAAGAAGGATGACCCTATCAGAACAAGATCCTTCCTCAGATCATCTGAAGCATCATTATTTGGATTGGTGTCAGTAATTGAACCAACTTCTGTAGATGAAGCTCTGTAAGACAATGATTGGATTATTGCCATGCAAGAAGAGCTAAATCAGTTCACCAGAAATGATGTGTGGGATTTAGTTCCAAGACCAAAAGGATTCAACATAATTGGAACTAAGTGGATCTTCAGAAATAAGCTTAATGAGAAAGGAGAAGTTGAAAGAAATAAGGCAAGGCTTGTTGCTCAAGGGTACAGTCAACAAGAAGGTATTGATTACACTGAAACTTATGCTCCAGTGGCAAGGTTAGAATCTATACGCCTTCTTATTTCATTTGCTGCACAATATAACATCACTCAATATCAGATGGATGTTAAAAGTGCCTTTCTAAATGGTATTATAGAAGAAGAAGTTTATGTTCACCAGCCTCCTGGCTTTGAGAGTGAAAAATTCCTAGAACATGTTTTCAAACTAAAGAAATCTCTGTATGGTTTAAAACAAGCTCCCAGAGCTTGGTATGAGAGATTAAGCAATTTTCTTCTGGAGAAAAATTTCATCAGAGGCAAAGTGGACACAACACTCTTTTGTAAATCATTTAAGAAAGATCTTCTAATTTGTCAAATATATGTGGATGATATCATATTTGGATCTACCAATACTATGCTGGGAAAGGAGTTTGCTCAATGTATGCAGGCAGAATTTGAAATGAGCATGATGGGAGAATTGAGATTCTTTCTGGGAATTCAAGTCAACCAGACTCAAGAGTGCACTTACATTCATCAGACCAAATATGTTAAAGAACTTCTGAAGAAATTTAACATGACTGATAGTAAGATGGCAAAGACTCTCATGCATCCAACTAGTTCACTAGGCAAGGAGGAGGTAAGCAAGAAAGTAGATCAGAAACTCTACAGAGGTATGATAGGATCTCTTCTCTACTTAACTGCTTCTAGACCTGACATTTTGTTCAGTGTATGCTTGTGTGCAAGATTCCAATCAGATCCTAGAGAATCACACTTAACAGCTGTTAAGAGGATTTTAAGGTATCTGAAAGGTACTTCTAATGTGGGTTTGTGTTACAGAAAATCTGATGATTTCAAATTAGTTGGATTCTGTGATGCTGATTACACTGGAGACAGAGTGGAAAGAAAAAGTACTTCTAGAAGTTGTCAATTTCTAGGAAGAAATCTAATCTCTTGGTACAACAAGAAGCAACCCACAATTGCACTATCAACTATAGAGGCAGAATATATTGCTGCTGCTGGATGTAGCACGCAGATGCTCTGGATGAAAAGTTAGCTAGAAGACTATCAGATATTTGAAAGTAACATTTCTATATTCTGTGATAATACTTCTGCTATATGTTTGTCTAAAAACCCCATTTTACACTCTAAGGCAAAACATATAGAAATTAAACATCATTTTATCAGAGACTATGTTCAGAAGGGAATTATAAACTTAGCCCTTGTTGATACAGATCATCAATGGGCAGATATTTTCACAAAACCCCTTGTTGAAGATAGATTCAAATTTATTCTGAAAAATATTGGTATGTGTTGCACCCCAAAATTTGCCCTCACAATACAAGACTTTGTGTTCCAAGAAGGTTCACAAGGTTCACAAAATTCACAATTGGTCAGAAGAGTTGACAATTCCCTCAGACAATGCACCTCCTAAGCAGTGCATCCAAAACTAGGGTTTTGACTTTAATCAGGCTAAATGGACTTCCAAGACTTCAAGTGAGCTTCATAACATCTTATATGTGTATAAGAACCCCCATGTCAAGTTTCAAGACTTTTCTCAAAAGTTTGCTCAGTCAGATGATCAGATAAGTCAAAAGCAGTCAATGCAGTTAAAAGGTCAAACTGAGGTCAACTGTGGTCAAACCAAAGTCAAACTTCATGATTTTTTTTTCCAACATCAAAGAGAGGTTGGGTGAGAAATATTATCATAATAACTGTAATACCCCAAATTTTGCCCTAAGGTTTGTCGTCGCATTTCATTGCATTTAATCAATTACTAACAAATTTGTGTAGTCGTTTGACTTTTTGCAGGTAAATATCATATGGCATGCATATTTTTTCTAAAAAGTAAAAATGGCACAATTGGCAGGAGGACATGTGTAAGGAGTTATGAGTGTGAGAGGTTGAGAGTTCGAATCTCACCTTTGTCATTTTTTTTGTTTTTTATTATTTTTACTCTAAACTTTTCTATCTTTCATTAAAAAAATAACAAAAATAGTTTTTTATTATTATTTAATTATTATTTTCGTATTTTAATTAAATCATTTTTTAAAATATTATTTTTTTCACTTTTTTCTAAATTATTCATAAAAATATCCAAAAAAATCATAAAATAAAAGATATTGAAAAAAATTTTGTTCTTTTTATAATATTTTTTATTTTAGGAATCAATAGGATTATTAGTTTTTATTTTAAGTTTATTTTAATTATTTTAAATTATTTAAATTTTATTTTTTTCTTAACTAATTATTTAGTTTGGGCTTTAAAATGGGCTTTAGGGACATTATTGACAATTTGGTGTTAACCCTAATTTGTTCCCTATATATTGACATGTGTTGCCTTGTTGGAAAAGGGGGGAGAATGCAAAAAACCTAAGAGGAGTGAGTGCCGTTTGCCGTTATTTAGTTTTCTTCTTCATCCATTACTATTGTTTCTTTTTCTTCATCGTTTACCGTTATTTCTTTTCCTTCATCTATTACTGTTGTTTCTTTTTCTTCATCTTTTACCGTTATTTCTTTTTCTTCATCTATTACCGTTATTTCTTTTTCTTTATCTATTACTGTTACGTTTATATATATATATAATTTTTAAATTGTTAGAGTTTATATATATAAGATTAATTTTTGATCGAATTATGTCGATACGATGTTTGCACATTTGTGTGCATGACGCGTGACATTTGTGTTAGTTCGATCTGGTTGCGATGATCGCATTTTTGTGTGAGCAATAATACTATTTTTTGCTTAATTTCTTTTTCTTTGCGATAAATTTTGTTTCTTCCGATTTAGATCTGGTTGCGATGAGCGCATTTCTGCGTTAGCAACATTGTTGGGTTATTTGGCACATTCAAAATTCATTATTGCTTTATTATTATTATTATTATTATTATTATTATTATTATTATTATTATTATTATTATTATTATTATTATTATTATCATTATTTATTATTATTATCATTATTATCATTATTATTACCATTGTTATTATTATTGTTATCATTAATTTATTAAAACTTGTTATAATATAAAAATCTGTTTTTTAAAATAAATAACATTAACATCTTTTCCAAATTAATATGAAAACCTATTATTTTTAAGAAAAACTTTTTTTTAGATAAATTTAAAATAATAACTAAAATCTTTTTTTAATAACTAGAACCGTTATTTATTTTATTTTATTATTGTTCAATTCAAATTTCATTATCATATTGTATCTGCTCCTCTCATGTAACCTCGCGAACTTAACAATCGCTCTTTAAATTCTGCCTTTAAATTTCTGCTGGCATGGTTTAAATTATGACATTATCTCTCTGTTTGCATGATTCAATTATCTCACGCGTTTACCATTATTTCTGTCACATTGCACACATCCGAAGGTTAGGTCTAACTGTTTGGCCGCCGCGCCAATAGTCCATAAACCCTCACACATTCAAACCCTCAAAATTACACCCTTACAAACCCTACTTTTCACAAATGCCTCGCCGCAGGCAAAATTACAACTTTACCCCTAGCATTAGGTCAAAGAGCCGCCGCGCTCATTTTAGGGTTTCCCGCCGCGGAATCCCTAACCTAATTTAACCCTAATTACAACTTAACAATTCAACGTAGAGATTTGGAGTTTCTACACTCCATGTAAGCGTGTCCTTAAGATGCGTTTATTCCCCTTGAGACCTTGACCACAGTCAAGAAGTCTCTAACCTCCCTTTTGAGGGGAACTACGATTACTCTGATTCCACTCCTGTAAGGATACGTAGGCACAAGATGCGATGTCTTGCCGAGTAAACTTAGAATTAACCCCCTTTATTATTTATTATTGCTTATTTATATTTTATTTATCTTTGCTATTTAATTATTTTGCTTATTATTTTGTAATTGTTTCTTGGATGTAAAGTTGTTTAATTATTTAATTATTATTATGGTTAGTAATTAGGGAGTGTAACAACCTGTATGTAATATTAAAATAAATTTAGATCACTTTTAAATAAAGATAATTAAAATAAACACGTCACACACGTAAGTCGATTTTAATCGCCGTCTCACTTCCTAAGGATATCCCTCAAGTTGCCTACGAATAATGGTTAAGTGGGGTGTATAAAGCAAGTCCCTCAAAAAGAAAATCATCAAAGTCCCTTATGGTTGCCTTTACGAATCGAGTCCCTTTCGAAAAATGATGATAGTCCCTCCAGTTTGCTTATTACACCCCACCATGGCCTTCAAAAATCCAATTGTCCCTCACATGTCCCTTAACATCCAAAGTAAGGACTACCTACTCCATTATAGTAGGGATAGTCTTACTAAAGGAAGGAATAAAGAATAAGAAAGACCTTTAAACATTAGGGTAGGTTACTCCTAGGTGCTTGCTCACTTCAAAACTGTTTCACACTTAAACAAATTTTCAACAAGTTTTCAAACAAGTTCTTAACACATCCTTACATGGATTATTTATTAACTATTCTGAAAATTTTCTATTCACACACTACACTTTCAAAACAATTCAAAAGTGAGCTTAAGTACCTAAGAGCCCATGGATAACCATGGATGAAAAGGGTGCTAACACCTTCCCTTTTCATAACCTACCTCCCGGACCCAAAATATTCTCTAAGGTCTTTCCTGTTCTTTTATAACCTTTCCTTATGGATAAAATAAAAGTCGGTGGCGACTCTTGCTATCCGCAACATTGTTTAAAGTCAGTTCTCCCACCGTGTTACAGAACTGGCGACTCTGCTGGGGATCTATTTAAGAGGGGTACCCTTAGGAATTAAGATCACTTTAAATTGTTTGCCTTGTTTGCTTTATTATTATATTGTTGGGGTGCTCTTATGTGTGAAAGGTCCTAACCCGGATCTAGTGTACCTTAGGTAAATGGCAATAGACCAAGGAAACTGTACGACGTATATCGATACGGTTGATCTGGTGGCCATAGTTAGTGCGACTTCTTGGTTGGTGCTTATATTCCTTAAGTCAAGTTGAGGATAATATTGAGGCTGCCATATGTTGTCAATGCACTAACTAACTTTTAGAACCCTAATTAACTCATCTTGGCCTTTAGAAAGTAGTGAGGTAACCGGCTTTGGTGCAGACTGAAGTTGGTTGACACTCGATACTACGCTCATTGAGATCTTAAACTTGGAGGGTTTTGGTTGGCAAGTAAGTTGCCTTCTGAACAACCACCCTTGTGAAGGATCAATGATAGTGAGATCCCTTAGAACCTGGTTACTTTTGTAGGACAGGATGAACCATCTAACTTCAGGGGAGGGTACTTGCCTTTGAACCTCATGCAAGCCTTTAAACCTAGGGCTTTGGTGTGACTTGTTTGTGTGTGCCACATGTTTGTGATTGAGCATGACATCATGACATCATCATGCATCATAAGCATATCATTTTCCCTAACCATTTCAAGGACCAAAGGATTTATCTTTGTTCTTTGTTGCAGGTCATGGCTCGTAGAAACACCATCAGGATCAACTTTGTAGGGATACCTGCTAAGCTCAAGGAGTTGGTTTCTCTAGTGCCTGATCATTCCCAGTTCAACAAGAGACATGGTCACTTATTGGATCTAGTTACTTCAGGGTTCAGTGAAGACATGATGAGTGTGCTGTTTCAGTTCTTTGACCCTAAGCACCATTGCTTTACATTTCCTGATTATCAGCTGGTTCCAACCATGGAGGAGTTCTCTAAACTTCTGGGTATACCTGTTCTTGATCAGAAGCCATTCACAGGCTTAGAGAAGGAGCTTAAACCAGAAGTTATTGCTGCAACTCTACATCTGAAGAAGTCTGACATTGTTCTAGAGACGAGAAGCGGAGTTAAAGGTATTCTTGCCAAGGTATTAGTGGATAAAGCTCAGATGTTCTTGAAGGCTATGAGCTACGATGCTTTTGAGGAGATCTTAGCCTTATTGATTTATGGCTTAGTGTTGTTCCCCAATCCTGATCAGTTCATAGACGTTCATGCCATCAACATATTCCTGAGTCACAATCCAGTGCCTACCTTACTTGGAGACATCCTACATTCTCTTCACACCCGTACTACAAGGGCAAGAGGAACTTTGATGTGCTGCATACCTTTACTTTCTAGGTGGTTTATTTCTCACCTTCCTCGCTCAGTAATGAAGAATGAGCAAGGGTTCAGATGGTCCAAGAGGATCATGTCACTTTCTCACTCAGACATCCATTGGTGCTCCAGATCTATGAAGAATGTCACCATCATTGACCGTTGTGGGGAGTTTCTTAATGTGCCACTTCTAGGCATAAGAGGAGGCATCACCTACAACCCATCTCTAGCTTTACGACAGTTTGGTTACGCCCGGAGCGATGGTCCACATGACATGTTGATTCAGGGCATTGTGTTTGACTACGACAACGATCTTCAGGGTTACCGTCAGAGATTCATACGAGCTTGGGGAAAGGTAAACAGGATTGACAGCAAGACACTGGAGCCTAAGTACACCATTCCTATGGAGGCTTATCTCAGATGGGTACGATTTCGTGCTCAGACACTCATGATGCCATATCCTGCCATCCTACCAGTTACCATGGAACCTGTTGCTGAAGGAGACACAGCTTATACCATCCTTCACCCAGACATGCCTACTGATATGGAAGACTTGCAGAGATCATGGATCCAACTGAAAGAGCAAAGGGATACTTTCGAGGCTCATCACAAAGCAAGCCAAGCAAGGATCCTAGAGCTAACAAAGCTACTTCATGAGGAACGAAACCTCAACTCATACCTCAACACAAAGAGGAAACGTCCATGGGAGACTTAAAACCCCATCTTTTGTACTTATTTCGTTTTCATTTTTTGTAAGCCTAAAAGGCAAAACAAGTTATTACTAATAGAAAGTTACTTTCTTGTTTGTTTAAGCAAATTTAAATCCTGCGGTCCTTGAAAACATTGCATATGCATTCCCATATCATTGCATCACAGGTTTATAATTGTGCACAGGTTTCTCATCTTCTCGCTGTTTATTTCAGCAATGGCTCTTGAACAATCAGTTAAGGATCTCCAGGCACAGAATGCACAGTTCTAAGAGCTGATCCTGAACCTATCCAAGGGGCAGGATGAATTGAAGACACTGCTGGCCAAGAAGACTAAGAAGGCTAGAAGGTCTGCTGGGTTGCTCAACATGGGAAGAAGGTTCAAAGGTCCTGTCAAGACCAAGGAACATGTTGAAGACTATGAATCTGAAGAATCTGAGCAGGAGAGAGGCAGTCTCCACAACACTATGGGGGACTCTGATTCTGAGGCTAACTACTACCATGAGCCTAACGAAGACAAATTCAAGATGCTGGTGGATAGAATGGATGCTATGGAATTACAGAAATCATCTGGGCTGGATTTTGAGGATTTGAGCTTGATATCTGGGGTGGTCATACCCATTGGATTCAAAGTTCCTACATTTGTTGTCTATGATGGGGTCTCTTGTCCCAAATTGCATCTGAGGTCTTATGTCAGAAGAATTCAACCCCACACTGCTGATAAAAAGTTGTGGATCCATTTCTTTCAAGAAAGTTTATCTGGAGCTCAGCTAGAGTGGTATTATCAATTGGAGAGTGTCAACATCAGAGATTGGAATGACCTTGCTGAAGCTTTCTACAAGCAGTATCAATACAATGCTGACTTAGCCCCCACTCGCATGCAGCTTCAAAGCACGTCTATGGGTGCCAAAGAAAGCTTTAAGGAGTATGCTCAGAAGTGGAGAGACTTAGCTGGAAGAGTTCAACCCCCTTTGACTGATAGGGAGTTGGTTGATATGTTCATGTGTACGCTGAATGGTCCGTTTTACAGTCATCTCATTGGAAGCTCATCATCTGGCTTCACTGAGTTGATCATGACAGGAGAGCGAGTAGAGAATGGTATCAAGAGTGGTAAGATCCAAGTGGGCAC
The DNA here is from genome assembly GCA_963859935.3 of Lathyrus sativus. NCBI lineage: Eukaryota > Viridiplantae > Streptophyta > Magnoliopsida > Fabales > Fabaceae > Lathyrus > Lathyrus sativus. Next base: position 913,222,856 of record OZ012735.1, read on the forward strand.
TTCTTCATCAGGTGCTGCAAAGAAGCCCCCCACTGGGAAGAAAGAATCTAATGCTGTGTATGGTCAGCCTGATCGTAACAGAAGGCATCAGTCTGTTAGTGCAGTTCATATTTCAAATCCAACTCCTGCAACAACAGAGCAGCCTCAAGGCAACCAACAGAGGGCTAGAAGACAGTTCACGAAGATCAACATGTCAATGGCTCAGGCATTGCAACACTTGTTGAAGGCTGAACTTATTACCCTGAGGGAGGCTCCTCAGAATCCCAATGTTACCTCTCCCAAGTACAATCCCAATGCACGATGTGCATATCATTCAAACTGTCCAGGACATGATACTAATAACTGCTGGGTCTTGAAGAACAAAATTCAGGATATGATTGATGCTGGAGAAATTGAGTTTGATCCACCAGGTACTCCAAATGTGATTACAGCTCCAATGCCAAATCACGAGAAGACTGTCAACGCCATTGATGAAGATATTGATGAAGATCTGCATGTCTATTCAGTTATGGAGTTGAGCACACCATTGTCTGTTATCAAAAAGAGGTTAGTACAAGCTGGGATCTTTCCAGGTTGTCATGAAGATTGTCTATATTGTACCTATAAGCCGGATAGTTGCTTCATTTTGAGAGATGGGATTCAACGTCTCATGGATAAATATACTATAGTGTTTGAAAGAAGACCAACATCTGTAGAAAGTATGGTGGATCATCTGACTCAGGGTAAGAAGATTGAAGAGGTTGACATGGTTGACAAAGTACCACTAAGAATCACTTCACAGGGTCCCATTAAAATCACTCATCAGGGCCCAATCAAGATTACTGCTGAAGGTCCTGTGAAAGTTGTTGCTGAAGCCAGAGTAGCTCCTCTGATCATTACCACTCCTGGTCCTATTCCTTATACATCTGACAAAGTCGTGCCTTGGCACTATGGGTCCGATGTTTACATCCATGGTGTCAAGCAGGAGCCTTTACCTGATATGCCTGTTGACATTGATAATATTGCTGGATCTAGCAAGATCACTCGTAGTGGAAGAGTCTTCTCTCCTCCAGTTGCTTCTAAGAGTGCAGTTACTCCTACTATTACTTCCACCACTGATGCTCGGGGCAAGGGTCCTGTTATTGAGCCTGTATCTACTGATGTGCCAGCTGCTGATGACCTCTCTAAGCAGATGGAAGAAGTATTGAAAATCATTCGCAAGAGTGATTATGATATTGTTGATCAGCTGGGGCATACTCCCTCAAAGATTTCTATGCTCTCCCTGTTATTATGTTCTGAGGCTCATGCCAAGTCATTGATCAAGTTTCTAAAGATGGCTCATGTACCCAGTGCAATTTCTGTGGACCAGTTTGAGAATTGTGTTGCTCACCTGACCTATGACAACGGGTTAGGATTTTCTGATGCTGACTTGACCCCTGCCAAGAGGGATCATAACAGGGCCTTGCATATTTCAATTGAATGCAGGGGCACTACCCTGTCTCATGTGCTGATAGACAATGGTTCCTCTCTGAATGTGTTGCCTAAGGAAGTCCTGAACAAGCTGAGTCCTGAAGATACGGTATTGAAGCCCAGTAATATTGTGGTAAAGGCTTTTGATGGTTCTAGAAGAGTAGTGCATGGGGAAATTGATCTTCCAATCAAGGTTGGCTCTCAGGTGTTTACTGCTACATTCTATGTGATGGATATTCGTCCTTCGTACTCAGGTCTGCTTGGTCGTCCCTGGATCCATGGGGCAGGTGCGGTGACCTCCACATTACATCAAAAGTTGAGATATCCGGTGAATGGAAAAGTTGTTACTGTCTTTGGAGAGGAAGAATACTTTGTCAGCCATGTAAACACTTTCAAGTATCTGGAAGTAGAAGGTGAATACATTGAAACTCCATGTCAGTCATTTGAAGTGGTTCCCTGGGCTGTTGAGGATTGTGTGACTCCTCCTGCTGTGAAGAAGGTTCCTGTGGTCATCAGAAACCCTCCAACAATGGCAATGGCCTCCCTCAATGATGCAAAAGCTATGGTGGAAGAAGGTGGTTGTACTATTTGGGGTCAGCTTCCTGATATTCCATACAAGTCTGACAAGTTTGGTTTGGGTTTCACTGCAGAGTCCCAGAAGGCTGTTCGTCGTGCTCGTGCTGTTCGTATCACCAATCAAGGGGTTATCAATGCTGTGGGAGATCAAGATGAAGACCACAACTTGGAGGCATGGATTTTTCCTACTGTGGGTGCCGGACTCAATAATTGGAAAGCTGAAGATGTTATCCCTATCTCCTTTAGTCAGGAGTAAATACTATTACTGTGTTATGTTTTTAAATTTGTGATTTCTGGAACAATTAAAACTTTCAAGCCATGTGCCTTACCCGGGGCACAATGGTGTGCTTGTTACGGGTCGTCATTTCATTTGCATACTTCATTCAATAAAATCAGTGGACGTTTCGTTTTCGTAAATATTGTGTTCCCTGTCTTTCTTTTTCTTTTATTTTTGCTTTATCAGCTATGTGTTCTTACACACACCCACGTCACTAAAATGCAGATCCTCATCCACTCTGGATCCAGTTGATAACAGTTCTACTATTGCCAATTACAATTTCGAGAATCCGATCTATCAAACTGAAGACGGAAACGAGGACGATTGTGAAATGCCTGTAGAGCTTGCTAGGTTGTTACAACAAGAAGAGAAAGCTATACAGCCACATGAAGAGCCAGTCGAAGTTGTGAATCTGGGAACTGAAGAAAACAGAAAAGAGGTCAAAATAGGGGCTGATTTAGAGGACAGTGTCAAGAGCAGGTTGATTCAGATGCTACGTGACTATGTGGAGATCTTTGCTTGGTCTTATGAAGATATGCCAGGGTTGGATACAGACATTGTGGTTCACCGTTTGCCAGTGAAAGAAGATTGTCGTCCAAAGAAGCAGAAGGTTCGTCGTATGCGTCCTGAAATGTCAGAAAAGATCAAAGCAGAGGTAATGAAACAGTTCAATGCAGGGTTCTTGGCCGTAACTTCTTATCCTCAGTGGGTTGCAAATGTGGTACCAGTTCCTAAGAAAGATGGTAAGGTACGTATGTGTGTAGACTACAGAGATCTGAACAAGGCTAGCCCTAAAGATGACTTTCCACTTCCTCATATTGATATTCTGGTAGACAACACTGCTCAGCATAAGGTATTCTCTTTTATGGATGGTTTCTCTGGTTACAATCAAATCAAGATGGCACCTGAAGATATGGAGAAGACTACATTTGTGACACAGTGGGGCACCTTTTGCTATAAGGTAATGCCATTTGGTTTGAAGAATGCAGGGGCAACATATCAGCGTGCTATGGTGGCTTTGTTTCATGATATGATTCATCGTGAGATAGAGGTATATGTGGATGATATGATAGCCAGGTCTCAGAATGAAGAACAACATCTTGATCATCTGCACAAGTTGTTTGAGAGGTTGAAGAAATACAGGTTGAGATTAAATCCAAACAAGTGTACTTTTGGAGTTAGATCTGGAAAGCTCCTGGGTTTCATTGTCAGTGGAAAAGGTATTGAAGTGGATCCTGCAAAAGTGAAAGCTATACGAGAGATGCCAGCTCCCCGTACTGAGAAGGAGGTTAGAGGTTTCTTGGGACGATTGAACTATATTGCAAGATTTATTTCCCAATTAACTACCATCTGTGAGCCAATCTTCAAGTTGTTGAAGAAAGATCAGGTGATGGAATGGAATGATGAGTGCCAGACTGCCTTTGATGAAATCAAGAGATATTTGCTAGAACCTCCAATTTTAATGCCACCAGTTGATGGAAGACCCTTGATTATGTATTTAACAGTATTAGACAACTCAATGGGGTGTGTATTGGGGCAACATGACGAGTCTGGTCGAAAAGAGCAGGCAATATACTACCTTAGCAAAAAGTTTACCGACTGTGAAACAAGATACTCACTGCTCGAGAAAACTTGCTGCGCTTTGGCATGGGCTGCTCGCCGACTAAGACAGTATATGTTGACCCATACTACCTTGTTGATTTCGAAGATGGGTCCAAATCAAGTACATATTTGAGAAACCTGCTCTCTCCGGAAGAATTGCAAGATGGCAAATGATCTTGACGGAATATGATATACAGTATACTACTCAGAAGGCCATTAAGGGGAGTGTTGTTGCTGATCATTTGGCTCATCAAGCAGTAGATGATTACCAGTCAATGAATTTTGAGTTCCCTGATGAAGACATTATGTCTGTTACCAAAGAACCTGGACAATATGACAGACCTGAACAAGGATCCCGATGGACTATGGTTTTTGATGGTGCCTCCAATGCACATGGTAATGGTGTTGGTGTTGTGATTAGCTCCCCTGAAGGTTGTCATACCCCGATTACTGCCAGACTTTGTTTCTATTGTACCAATAACATGGCTGAGTATGAGGCATGTATCATGGGTATACAAGTTGCTATTGATATGAAGATTCAGTTCCTTGAGGTGTATGGAGATTCAGCTCTGGTAGTAAGTCAGATTAAAGGAGATTGGGATACAAAGCATGATAATCTCATTCCTTACAGAGAACATGTGTTGTCTTTGATCCCACATTTCAAAGAGATTACTTTTGGACATATTCCACGAAGAGAGAATCAGTTGGCAGACGCATTGGCCACCATGGCATCTATGTTTGAGATCAGCTGGGATGATGAAGCTCCCAAGATTACCATTGATAGATTTGAGAAGCCTGCATACTGCAATGAGATTGACACTGAAGGGGCAGAGGAGAAGCCTTGGTTCTATGAAGTGAAAAACTATCTTGAAGCTCAGGAGTTCCCTGAAGGGGCATCTGTCAAAGATAGGAAGTTCCTGAGAAGGTTTTCTGCTAAGTTCTTTCTGAGTAATGGCATTCTGTATAAGCGTAATCATGATTCAACTATGCTTCGTTGTGTGGATAAGAAGGAAGCTACAGAAATTATGGAAGAGATGAGAAAAGGTTAGCAGCAGTTTGTCATGGCCAGATGTACCAGAAACGGATGATCAAAGCTTTTGACAAGAAGGTTAAGCCAAAGGTATATCAGGCTGGTGACTTGGTAATCAAGCGTATCATATTACCACAGGGTGATCCTAGGGGCAAGTGGACTCCAACATATGAGGGACCATTTGTAGTCAAGACAGTGTTCTCAGGAGGTGCCATGATACTGACTACAATGGATGGTGAAGACTTCCCACAACCTGTAAACGCAGACATAGTTAAAAAATACTACGCATAAAAAGAGACCCGCTAGGTTGACAGGCCTAGGCAAAAATAAGGGCATCCCGGCAAACCAAAAGGGTTTGGGCAAAAATTAGGGATATATATATAAAAAGATGTACACCCGGCAAGTCGAAAACCTGAAAAGGCGGCTTGGGCAAAAAAGGGTATCCCGGTGGATTGAAAACCTGAAAGGGCAATCCAGGCAAAAGTTAGGGATTAAAGCGTATGACTATGTCTCGTTTGGATCACTCATGAAACTGCAACCAGTTGTACTACTTACTCAAGCTCAAACAGATAAAGCTCAATCCAATCGTTTCCGTCTCAACAGCAAGAAGATGAGATACTTGAGTGGCAATAGTAGAATTGAAACTCAATAGGATTATTTCCCACATAGCTGATTCTTTTTGTAAAACTTCATGACAAAATTCTCTTACTAGGGTTTATGTCTCCTTGTACAAACTTACCCGTGTATGGGTCACTTTTGATATAAATAAAGTCCATCTTTTGAATCCAGATTTACTTTTACCCTATTTACATAAGCGAAACGTCCATTGGTCGTGTTTGAATGTATGTATGCCTTTGAATATGATTGATGTTTACCAGAAATGCATGTATGCTTTTAATATGATTGATGTTTACCAGAAATGCATGAAAATGCAGTAATAGTATTTACTAAGGACGAACGAGGGCAGGATTTCAACGAAGCTTCGCCGGTTCATCTTTACAAGACAGTTACAAACCATCAGTAGGACTAATCCATTTTCACAAAGTCTAATCTCCCCTGGAATTTATATCCATCTCTTTTATCCTCATACGGATATACGGGAAATTACTTTCCAATAAGGGCACGATGAACGAAGACGGGATGTTATACTTATCCTACTATCAAACGAAAACGAAGGTTATCTATACCCTACTATCCCCAACAACGGGAGGTTATCTATACCTTGTTATCCCCAGCAGACGGAGGGTTATATATTCTTCAACAACGAATCGGGATTTATTTTCCTTGGCCAGCAGTTGTTATACAAGGATATCCAGACACTTCCAGCAGTGTCATGTCATCATACCATAACATATATGTCTATAGTACATTACCTAAGTGCATCATGTCATACATGCATACATAAAGCATAAACTAATGTTGTTATACAGAATGCTACCTTGTTTTCAGGTTAATTATCCAACAAACAAGCTTATGATCTTTGGGACTGCTTTATTGTAACCTCAGGGTTACTTTATCCTCCTGATGAGCTTCTTATTACTTTGGGACTGCTTTATTGTAACCTCAGGGTTATTTTATCCTCCTGATAGCCTCTCATGACTTCAAGACTGCTTTAGAGCTACTGATTGCTCTATCCTCCTGAAATCATCCTATTACTTCAAGACTGTTTTAGAGCTATTCATTGCTCTATCCTCATGAGGTCATATTACTACTTCAAGACTGCTTTAGAGCTATTGATTGCTCTATCCTCCTGAAGCCATCTAATTATTTCAAGACTGCTTTAGAGTTATCCATTGCTCTATCCTCCTGAAATTACATTATTATTTCAAGACTGCTTTAGAGCTATCCATTGCTCTATCCTCCTGAAATCATTACTTCAAGACTGCTTTAGAGCTATTGATTGCTCTATCCTCCTGAAGACATATCACCTTATTATTTCAAGACTGCTTTAGAGCCATTCATTGCTCTATCCTCCTGAAATTACATTATTATTTCAAGACTGCTTTAGAGCTATCCATTGCTCTATCCTCCTGAAATCATTACTTCAAGACTGCTTTAGAGCTATTGATTGCTCTATCCTCCTGAAGACATATCACATTATTATTTCAAGACTGCTTTAGAGTTATCCATTGCTCTATCCTCCTGAAACTACATTATTATTTCAAGACTGCTTTAGAGCTATCCATTGCTCTATCCTCCTGAAATCATTACTTCAAGACTGCTTTAGAGCTACTGATTGCTCTATCCTCCTGAAATCATCCTATTACTTCAAGACTGCTTTAGAGCTATTCATTGCTCTATCCTCATGAGGTCATATTACTACTTCAAGACTGCTTTAGAGCTATTCATTGCTCTATCCTCCTGAAGCCATCTAATTATTTCAAGACTGCTTTAGAGCTGTTGATTGCTCTATCCTCCTGAAGCCATTCTATTACTTCAAGACTGCTTTAGAGCTATTGATTGCTCTATCCTCCTGAAGCCATTATTACTTCAAGACTGCTTTAGAGCTATTGATTGCTCTATCCTCCTGAGGTCAGATTTATCACTTCAAGACTGCTTTAGGGTTATCACTATTGATTGCTCTATCCTCATGAAGACATGCTGTTACATCAGTATTACTCCAGACTCCTGACAGTTCTCATTATACTACTGAAGAACTTTCCCCTAGTGGCATCTTTAAGCCCACTCAATCATGTTCAACCAACCATCAACATCACTCCATGCACTGGTGAGTGCAAATTTTTGGGCTTTTGTGTTCAATCCCCTTCAACCTTCCAGGTTACGACTGGCAAATATACCAATCTAACCCCTCAGGTTTCAGAAAATTGAACAGGGGCAGCTGTTGCACCCCAAAATTTGCCCTCACAATACAAGACTTTGTGTTCCAAGAAGGTTCACAAGGTTCACAAAATTCACAATTGGTCAGAAGAGTTGACAATTCCCTCAGACAATGCACCTCCTAAGCAGTGCATCCAAAACTAGGGTTTTGACTTTAATCAGGCTAAATGGACTTCCAAGACTTCAAGTGAGCTTCATAACATCTTATATGTGTATAAGAACCCCCATGTCAAGTTTCAAGACTTTTCTCAAAAGTTTGCTCAGTCAGATGATCAGATAAGTCAAAAGCAGTCAATGCAGTTAAAAGGTCAAACTGAGGTCAACTGTGGTCAAACCAAAGTCAAACTTCATGATTTTTTTTGCCAACATCAAAGAGAGGTTGGGTGAGAAATATTATCATAATAACTGTAATACCCCAAATTTTGCCCTAAGGTTTGTCGTCGCATTTCATTGCATTTAATCAATTACTAACAAATTTGTGTAGTCGTTTGACTTTTTGCAGGTAAATATCATATGGCATGCATATTTTTTCTAAAAAGTAAAAATGGCACAATTGGCAGGAGGACATGTGTAAGGAGTTATGAGTGTGAGAGGTTGAGAGTTCGAATCTCACCTTTGTCATTTTTTTTGTTTTTTATTATTTTTACTCTAAACTTTTCTATCTTTCATTAAAAAAATAACAAAAATAGTTTTTTATTATTATTTAATTATTATTTTCGTATTTTAATTAAATCATTTTTTAAAATATTATTTTTTTCACTTTTTTCTAAATTATTCATAAAAATATCCAAAAAAATCATAAAATAAAAGATATTGAAAAAAATTTTGTTCTTTTTATAATATTTTTTATTTTAGGAATCAATAGGATTATTAGTTTTTATTTTAAGTTTATTTTAATTATTTTAAATTATTTAAATTTTATTTTTTTCTTAACTAATTATTTAGTTTGGGCTTTAAAATGGGCTTTAGGGACATTATTGACAATTTGGTGTTAACCCTAATTTGTTCCCTATATATTGACATGTGTTGCCTTGTTGGAAAAGGGGGGAGAATGCAAAAAACCTAAGAGGAGTGAGTGCCGTTTGCCGTTATTTAGTTTTCTTCTTCATCCATTACTATTGTTTCTTTTTCTTCATCGTTTACCGTTATTTCTTTTCCTTCATCTATTACTGTTGTTTCTTTTTCTTCATCTTTTACCGTTATTTCTTTTTCTTCATCTATTACCGTTATTTCTTTTTCTTTATCTATTATTGTTACGTTTATATATATATAATTTTTAAATTGTTAGAGTTTATATATATAAGATTAATTTTTGATCGAATTATGTCGATACGATGTTTGCACATTTGTGTGCATGACGCGTGACATTTGTGTTAGTTCGATCTGGTTGCGATGATCGCATTTTTGTGTGAGCAATAATACTATTTTTTGCTTAATTTCTTTTTCTTTGCGATAAATTTTGTTTCTTCCGATTTAGATCTGGTTGCGATGAGCGCATTTCTGCGTTAGCAACATTGTTGGGTTATTTGGCACATTCAAAATTCATTATTGCTTTATTATTATTATTATTATTATTATTATTATTATTATTATTATTATTATTATCATTATTTATTATTATTATCATTATTATCATTATTATTACCATTGTTATTATTATTGTTATCATTAATTTATTAAAACTTGTTATAATATAAAAATCTGTTTTTTAAAATAAATAACATTAACATCTTTTCCAAATTAATATGAAAACCTATTATTTTTAAGAAAAACTTTTTTTTAGATAAATTTAAAATAATAACTAAAATCTTTTTTTAATAACTAGAACCGTTATTTATTTTATTTTATTATTGTTCAATTCAAATTTCATTATCATATTGTATCTGCTCCTCTCATGTAACCTCGCGAACTTAACAATCGCTCTTTAAATTCTGCCTTTAAATTTCTGCTGGCATGGTTTAAATTATGACATTATCTCTCTGTTTGCATGATTCAATTATCTCACGCGTTTACCATTATTTCTGTCACATTGCACACATCCGAAGGTTAGGTCTAACTGTTTGGTCGCCGCGCCAATAGTCCATAAACCCTCACACATTCAAACCCTCAAAATTACACCCTTACAAACCCTACTTTTCACAAATGCCTCGCCGCAGGCAAAATTACAACTTTACCCCTAGCATTAGGTCAAAGAGCCGCCGCGCTCATTTTAGGGTTTCCCGCCGCGGAATCCCTAACCTAATTTAACCCTAATTACAACTTAACAATTCAACGTAGAGATTTGGAGTTTCTACACTCCATGTAAGCGTGTCCTTAAGATGCGTTTATTCCCCTTGAGACCTTGACCACAGTCAAGAAGTCTCTAACCTCCCTTTTGAGGGGAACTACGATTACTCTGATTCCACTCCTGTAAGGATACGTAGGCACAAGATGCGATGTCTTGCCGAGTAAACTTAGAATTAACCCCCTTTATTATTTATTATTGCTTATTTATATTTTATTTATCTTTGCTATTTAATTATTTTGCTTATTATTTTGTAATTGTTTCTTGGATGTAAAGTTGTTTAATTATTTAATTATTATTATGGTTAGTAATTAGGGAGTGTAACAACCTGTATGTAATATTAAAATAAATTTAGATCACTTTTAAATAAAGATAATTAAAATAAACACGTCACACACGTAAGTCGATTTTAATCGCCGTCTCACTTCCTAAGGATATCCCTCAAGTTGCCTACGAATAATGGTTAAGTGGGGTGTATAAAGCAAGTCCCTCAAAAAGAAAATCATCAAAGTCCCTTATGGTTGCCTTTACGAATCGAGTCCCTTTCGAAAAATGATGATAGTCCCTCCAGTTTGCTTATTACACCCCACCATGGCCTTCAAAAATCCAATTGTCCCTCACATGTCCCTTAACATCCAAAGTAAGGACTACCTACTCCATTATAGTAGGGATAGTCTTACTAAAGGAAGGAATAAAGAATAAGAAAGACCTTTAAACATTAGGGTAGGTTACTCCTAGGTGCTTGCTCACTTCAAAACTGTTTCACACTTAAACAAATTTTCAACAAGTTTTCAAACAAGTTCTTAACACATCCTTACATGGATTATTTATTAACTATTCTGAAAATTTTCTATTCACACACTACACTTTCAAAACAATTCAAAAGTGAGCTTAAGTACCTAAGAGCCCATGGATAACCATGGATGAAAAGGGTGCTAACACCTTCCCTTTTCATAACCTACCTCCCGGACCCAAAATATTCTCTAAGGTCTTTCCTGTTCTTTTATAACCTTTCCTTATGGATAAAATAAAAGTCGGTGGCGACTCTTGCTATCCGCAACATTGTTTAAAGTCAGTTCTCCCACCGTGTTACAGTATGGATTTGTGTCCAGAATAATATTTGTCAGAAGCAAATTTTACAGATGATAAATGTTTATCACTCTGAAGTATTTCATCTGTTGCTTATTAAATTTATGTTTATTTATGTGTATCTGAACTAACCAATCTCAGAAGATCTGGACGTTGGTTAACGTTTCATTTCTCAAGAGAATTCAGAAGCACATGCAAGCAAACACATGTCACTCTAAATCTGCAAAGATGGCGTGTACACTACTGAAAAGACGTTTGAGGTATGGTTTGAATAATGAAAATCTTAATTTTCCCCCCAATTTGTCAAAATCAATTAATGCTTGAAATGATTTTTATTCTCTTTCATTAATTGACATTAATTGCTATGTGTAAATGTGCTTTGATTGTCTGTTTGTATGCCTAATTGTTTTCTATAAATACCACATCTCTCACCACTTTCACACTTTTCACAACACAAGAAAGTTTATGCATTTCTGTCTTCTTTTCTCTCTTCAAAAAAACCCTAAACCTTTGTCAAAATCATCTTCAATGGCAACCTTATCTTCTACAGCAACTCAGTTTCAATCAACCATGGCTGCAGTTACTTCTGCAAATATGGGTGTGGCTCCATACACGACACCTAAAAGGACTTTGTTAACTCCTGTTGACAAACTTGAAGTTCTTTGTGAATCAATGGTGGAATTTGATTCATTAGCTGAAAATGGATTTGAATTTCGTTCAGTAGTTGATGCTCAAGGCTGGGTAAAATACTTTGACAGATTATTTGGACCAGTTTACCCTCATCTGGTGAAAGAATTCTGGATACATGCTTCTATATACCCCAAATTCATCTTGTCTTCTGTTCTGGGTAAGGAGATTATAATTACAGAAGATCTAATCAGGAAACTCATAGGGTATGAGGAAACTGATGGAGTATCTCATCTGCCAGCTGGGCGTGTAGACATGGAAGAAGTTTATGAGGAAGTCATGACTGCTAGACAGGCCTCTTACAAATTTAAAGATCTGAAGCCTGACTACAAAATCTGGGCAAAGATTTTTATGGGATGCATTCATCACAGAAAATCTACAAATTCTCCAGACTATGTGAACAATGAACAGCTCTACTTCATGTACTGTTTAAGTCAAAGCACTAAGGTAGATCTTCGTTACATTCTGTTCATGCATTTATGGAATCATATCAATGCTTCAAGAGAATCTGTAAAAGATAAGGGTCAGAAGATCAGAACATGGATTCCCTTTGGAAGATTAATTTCAGATATTCTGACAGAAAATGGACTGGTAACTGCTCTGTATGCTGCTGGAGTCAAGGATGAACTTGAATCTATTGTTGGAAAACCTCTGAATGCCAAGAGTTTTCAGATACTAAAAATTGTAGAGGAACTCACATCAGCACCCAAGAAGCTGAATATCTCTTAACTCAGTCAGAAGCGAATTCCAGTTGAAAACTACCTACTGTTCTATGCTGAAGAACCAAGGGAAATTATTGTGAGATATATTGACTCTTGCAAGGAAGATGGAACGCCAGTTCCTGCAGATATTCTGAAAAGAGAAAGGGAACCAATGCGTGATGGAGGAAATGAGAACACAAGGAAAAGAGGTCAACCAGAAGCAGAAGAAGTTGCTGTTCAGAAGAAGCCCAAAGTTGCTGACAAGCCTCAGAAGCTGATCAAGAGGAAAGCATCTAGAAAAGCTCCCTCTGTTCCCACAAAGCGTATCAAGATTAAAGGTACCAAATCTTCTGTATCCTCTTTCAATAAAACTGTTTTAAATGAATCAACATTCAATTCTATTCCAAAACCACCTCCTACTCAGAAACAATCTGTTCCTGCACCATCTCATATTTCAGAACCATTAAAAATTTCTTCCCCACAAAAATCATCTGATCCTGTTTCCAAAACTCCTGTAAAACCTTCTACTAATCAATCATCTGCACCAACACCAAAAACAACAACACCATCAAATCAAACTCCACCACCTATAACAAGACCAACAGAACAATCTTAACAACAACAACAACAACCAGAAAAACAACCACAACCAGAAAAACCACAATCAAACACATCTGAACCTATTGCATCTGCACAAGTTATTTCTAAACCTATACAATCTAATCAAGTGGCATTTGATCCACCTACATCTGATCCACCTACATCTGAACCACCTACATCTGAACCTCCATCAAAACTTCCTGAGAATCCATCAGAATCAACCAACCCATCTGAAACAAATATCCCTGAGACAGAGGTTCTAAACGTTACACCTCTCAAAACTGTTTTTGAAGTGTCCTCTACGTCTTATACTCCAACCACATCCTCAAATTCATCAGAATCTGATATATACCCAGATTTTCTGATATCTCCCTCTCTCAGAAATTCTGAAGTTAACCAACCAGAACCACCTGGTTCTTCTGAAATTCTCATTCCCAATCCTATCCCAACACCTAAGCCAAGGACATCTGAGTGTGTACCCTCTGCTTCGTGTAAACTGTTTTCATCTGAAAAACTTCCCTCTGGTTTCAAATTCAAAAATTTCTACACCAGAATTGAACCATCTGACAGTACCATTCCTCTTAAACCTAAACTTACCATCATTCTACCATCTGTTCTTCAAACGTATATTAAAGAACTGCCAGAAATGATTTCATCAGAACCTATTTTATCTGATAAATATGCATTCACTCCTTACTCTGATACCCCATTTGATGTTGTTTCCTATGCATCAAATGCAAAACCATATCTGTTGAATGCTTTAACCAAATCAAAAACTGACAATTCATCTGATCCTCCATTCATACCCTTCTACCCTCGTCCTCTGATCACCATTCCAAAATTCATCATTCCACCTTCACCCCAACCCAAGCCAATCACATTCGAAACTTTTCTGAACCCAAAACCTAGGCTGAATGTTGATCATTTATTTACAAGTTTTTTGAAAGAAATAGAGATGTATTTAGGCTCTGTGCAGAGGAAGTGTTCATCAACAATGGATGCAAATGAATCTGATGCTATTTGGAATAGCTTCATAAACAGATTCAATACTGTAGCATCAAATCTGAAGAACGTATGTTCTGATGATGCGAAGCTCAAATTTGCTGAAACTGCTAGAAGTTTGTTCTGGACTGTTAAAAGATCTGCACCATTGCTTCTTAAAGATGCCCCATCATCATCTGAAGTATGTGATACAGAAGTAAACGCTAAATATGCATCTGAAGACAACTCTCTGGCTATGACTCTGGTAGAACATCCCTCTGGATCTGCTGCTCCTAACTCCAAATCCCCTATGGAAATTGACTCTGTTCATGCTTCAGAATCTGTCCCACCTTCTTCATCTGAGATCAAGAAAGAGTATCCAGATCTTGAAGATAAGATTGCAGTTCTGGAAGCTGGTCAATCAGAGATTAAGTCATGGATGGCTAAGCAAGATAAGAAGTCTGAAGACATGGCTCAGTGGATGTCCAAACAAGATCAGAAGAATGAAACCATGGCTAACTGGATGTCAAAACAAGAACAGTCCTCTTCTGAGATCACGAATCTGTTGAAGATGATTTTGTCAAAACAATCTCAGTTTATTTTTTTCCTGATGTTTGCATCTGTTGATTGCACATGTACTTGAATATTTTCTGATGTTTGTATTTTTTGCTCTGAATGAATGAATGTCTCAATGTTTTCTCTACATGATTCATCTCGTTTGTTTTTCTTTTTATTTGTTTTTTTAAAAGTTCTTACTTTTTGCTTATGACAAAAAAAGGGGAGAAACTAGATCTGAACTGTTTAATTAAACTCTATCAGAATGAAACTTCAGCCATATCAATTTTATCTAACATAAAATCTGAGTGTTTCAGAACATTTGATAAATCTGATATACTCTTTAAAAGAAACTCTGAGACTCCCAGATCACATTTAACTTATCAGACTCTGACTCTGAAACATGCAAGATCAAATGGTTAGAACAATCAAACTCTAATTATGAAAAGAATACTCAAGACAAAAAGGGAAGTTTCTATTCCTTATTAATATTTAATTCAGGGGGAGATTCATCATCTCAGGGGGAGTTATATTTATTCTCTTTACAATTAAACAAAATTTCTGATGTTTTTGTCATCATCAAAAAGGGGGAGATTGTTAGAACACAGATTGGTTCTTAATAATATCTCTATGTTTTGATGATAACTATTATGAAATTTTGTAATTAAGAACTATATACTCTAAAATTTGCTTAAGAATGTTTGCTGCAGATATTAAAGTAAATATCACTCCAGAAGCAAATCAGATTTGAACATAAGAAATATGCAAGGCTCTGAAGCGTCAGAAGCATTCCTTAGAAGATTCTGAACGCTGCCATCTGAAGATTCTGAGCATTGCCTCCAGAAGGATCTGAAGCAGAAGCTCTAGAAGAATCTGAAGAAGGCCAGAAGCATCTGAACCAATAAAGAGTTCTGTATGAAAAGTTTTCAAGCATAGTTACTTCAGAAGACTCTGATAGTACTAACGCTGCCAGTACTGAGGATCTGACCCAAAACTCTGCTCTGAACTTATACACGCTAAAAGCACACTTGCTGCAAAGACTCTGATTCAGCAAAACTCTGATCAACATCAGAAGGCTCTGATCAAATTAGACTCTGATAATTCTTGCTGAAAATTGTTGAAGAAGAATTCAAAGATTATGTCCGTTGGAATATCCAAACGACTCTTTCCTTATTTATGCTAGACACAAGAACACAGACAAAAAAGATTTCTCTGTGCTTTCTTCTTCTAGGAAAGGTCACTTGATGTGAAGACAAAAAGGCTCATACCTTTTGGTACACTCTTATCAACGTGAAAAACTTTTAGATCACTGTGCCTATAAAAGCAAGTCTCCACTCATCTTCTTCAGTTGACGAATCACTTGAAAAGAATTCATTATCAAAACTCTCATTCAACTCATATTCTTGCTTGAATTAATTTCTTTGTTCTTAATCTTAAGTGAAAAATCACAGTTGTGATAAAGCTTTATTAGAAGCATCTTAACACTTGTATTTATTATTACATTTGATTGTAAGAAAACCTTAAGAAGATCCAGTTAGGATCAGTAGTTCTTGAGAAGACTTTGAACAATTGTTCTTAGTGCTTACTATTGTAATCAGTTGATTAAATAGTGGATTAAGTCCTTGATTGAGAAAGGAAAATCACTCTAGAAAGGAAGGACTGGAGTAGTTGAGTTCAACGAACCAGGATAAAAATACTTGAGTTTTTACTTCTAAGTTTTTATCTTCATACTTATTCAACCCCCCTTCTAAGTATTTTCTCACCTTCAATTACGCCCAAAACGGTAATCGATTACATTGCGACCATAATCACTTTTTCAGCAGCTTATCATACAAAATCACTTTTGTGCCCTCTAAAAACTTCCTTTTTCTTATAAGTCGTTTGGAACATGTTTTAACACAAAAAGGCAATTTTCTCAAGTCCCAAAATCCAAATCCTTTTTTATCAAAAATTGATCATGACTTTGTTTCGACTCTGACTTGCGATCACAACAACCAACAACATCAAGCAACGAAAATTAATTGATTCAACAACAGCAACAACGCAATAATTTTATCAACTACAACAATTCTAACAACAACATACAACATTCATCAGAACAACCAAAACTCATAAAACCATTCCATCAAAAGTATGAACAAAAGGGAAAAAACACAAAACCTACATGAAAGAGTCTACCCACAATTGTCATCATACTAATCCTTAGCTAGTTAGAACTTCACCCTTACCTTAGATTTCTTTGCGATGATTTCCTCTTCTTCAACAATGGAGTCTCTTCTCCCTTCTCCTGAGCCCTAAGCTTTCTTCTCCCTTTTCTCACTTTTCACAATCTGACAAAAACTCTTCTCAACTTTCCGTTTTTCTATTATATATTATTATTATTCCACAAATTAAATAATAATAATAATATTCCCTAATTATTTAAGTTAGTAATATTCAACTAATGTTATTAATATTATTTAATTACCCATTCTCACCACACCACCAAGTCCTAAGCAACCAGTCATACATATCTCACCCTTAGGGTCTATAATTCTAAGGTCACTATCCTCTACCACAGGGTACCCAAACATAATAAAACACACATAATCACATACTTACACGCAACATCACATACATAAATCATGGAAAACAAATAAAATAAGTCGGGGAGTTACACATTGCACTATGGAGCTCCATGCTCTAGCAAACCTTCATGCATTTCTCTGTGGAGCTCCATGCTCTGGAAAACCTCTTCATGCATTTCCCTATGGAGCCCTATGCTATGGCAAACCTTTTTTTTTATTTTGCTCTATGGAACCCCGTGCTTTGGAAACTCTCATGCATTGCCATATGGAGCCCTATGCTCTGGAAGCTCTTATGCATTTCCTAGTGGAGCTCTATGCTCTAACAACCCTCATTCATGCCTTGTAAGCTTTGTGCTTAGGCAAAAGCCCTTCTTATATATTTTGATCCTTGAATCTAGGTAAAATACTACAATTCTGCATTGACTAATCACCATTTAATGGTTAATGTCACACTCTTTGGTTCAAATACACCTACCCTATAGATCCAAAAAACACAATCTTGGTCTAAACAATACTTTCACCACACCTCAACAACACTTTTTCAATTCAAGCAACTACTTCTTCTCTTTTATCACACAAACCTTTTTCAAACAATTTTCTCTCTTTTCACAAAAGAATAGTTATAATCCGTTAACAGTTAGATTAAAAGCTCAGAGCATCCAAACGAGGATCAAGCCAGCTAACGTCTACACACTTCTAGGATACGATTATAACTGTTCCCTAAAAACAACCAACACATTCGTATTTTCTACCATGAACTACAGAACTCTAATTTTCTAATTGCACTATGAGAATACGTAGGCACGAGGGTTCAAATCCTTGGCAAACACACTAATTAAAAACTTATTTTTTACCTTTTGCAAGTAACCTTTAGATAATAGCATCCATCCACAGGAAGAAGAATCAAATGGTTCCTGTTGAGTACAACAAATGTGAGGGATGCTAATATCTTCCCCTCACATAACCGACTCCCTTACCTGTTTCTCTTTTCCTTGGGTTTTATCTATATTTTCCCTTTCCTTCTAGAATAAATAAAGTTCGGTGGCGACTTTGTTGTATCTTTGAGCGTGTAATGGGCTCAAGTATTTTTCGCACCGTGACAGGTGGATTGAATACTCGAGAGAGCAACCTAGGTAAAAATTAGAGACTTACAAAAAAAATCTGATAAATCATATCATACCTTAATTTTGTCCTACCTAAACTGCATTGCATTTTTTTCTAGCTTTCAATTCATCTGCATCATTGCATCATGACTATTACATTTGGTCATTGACTTTCATAACTATTCGTTTGCATACATCATACATTAGGTAAATTAGTAAAATTAAAATAAAATGATAAACTTCAAAGACTTGACTTTCTTTTGGACTTGTTGCATTACCATTCATTCATATGCATATGCATTTGCATTTGTTCATTCATTATATTTGAGATGATTCATTTGTTAAGTTATTTTAAATACAAATTCCATGTGTATTTAAATTCATCTATTTTTATTGAGATTCTTTTTTTTTGTGCTAATCATCATCATATGCACATTTCATTCTAGATGAAAGATCTAACCATTTGCATAACTTGATTTTTTTTTTTAAAATAACCAATTTTTTCAAATTTAATACCAAACAAAATAATAATTCAAAAAATTTTGCAAAACAACTAACTTTTAACCTTGTGTTGCCAATCCAAATGGCGAATGGGTGCAAAAAGTGAAGGTGTCGCCATTTGGGCCGGCGACTGCACTGATTTTCTAAATGGATTCGCCAATCCATTTGGCGAATCAGTGCTTTTGCTTCTTTTTTTTTCGTTTCCAATTTTTCTTTTATGTTTTTGTTTATTTTTATAAGTTTTATTTTATGTTTTTCATAATTAAAATGTTATTTGAAATTTAAATAATCTAGAAAAAAACAAATGGAATAAATAGTAAAATATATTAATTTATAATAGAATATAAATTACATAATTAAAATATTATTTGAAATTTAAATGATCTAAAGAAAAAACAAATGGAATAAATAGTAAATTATATTAATTTATAATAGAATCTAAATTACAATTGATAAAAAAAAACTAATGGCCGGCTCTATCTAAACGACCACCGGTACCACATTGTGGAGGATGCGCGCGGCGACGAGCTCTACCACGAGGTTGCTGAGGTGTGTCCGTTCTTTGGATGTTGACTTGTGGAAGAGGTATTTTTTGGGACGGCCCCGACGTATCAGATGAATTTTGTAGCATTTGACCCCAATAGCCGGGAGCTCCACTATCAACGGTGCTTCTGTAGTTAAGCCCAATGCCCATTTCTTCGTAGGATTGCCGGGGAGGTTGGGTGGAGTATGGACGGTATGGTTGTCCGAATTGGTACATCGAATCGGTTTGGAAACGATGTATTGGTTGTTGTGGGGTTTGGTAGTCAAAAAGTGGATAGGTGGAGAGGGTAGAGTCAAAAGAGTTATCTGGGCTATAGGTGGAGGGTGTAGGATCAAAAGACGTATCAGGGCTATATGGGTAAGGTTGTTGTTGATGTGATTGGGTTGGTGGTATGTACGGGTCATGGTAAGGCTGTTGTTGTTGATGTTGGGCATTTGGTGGCATGTACGGGTTATGGTAAGGCTGTTGTTGTTGATGTTGGGCATTGGGTTGTTGTTGTGTGTTTGAGGAAGAAGCACGTTGCCTTGGGTCAATCAAATATGTAGGCTCAGACAGAAATGGTTGTGATGTTGTAACCGACCTAAACCAAGTCATATATTGATAACTTGGCCTAGCCCCTTCCACAATATGGTCGGTTAAGATGTGTTACCGTCGGTTCTTCCAATGCTGACACATCTCCTTCACAAACTCCTTCCAATGACCGACACTCCATTCTGAATCCACCCATAGTTGATGCCACAGTCCCAATGACGTCGGAGCATCTGGAATATCCTGATGCATTCCAAACTGTAGCTTCACCTGGTCACTTTGGTGTATCTCCACCGTAGTGAACCTAATGATGGGTGTTTTGGATGTCCACACAGCAACATCATCAGTGTTGGGCTGGTGGTCGAGACCCCCGTACGACATCCAGGCAAACTACAATAACAATATACGCAATGAGAAATACAAGTTTGTGCATATCAGTTAGACAAAGTAAAGGTAGATAAACTACATCATTTGGCCCAATTTGTTTGATGAGGTTGCGGTACACGATTATGGAGTTCTTGGGACATCTTTGATAATTCATCCCAAGAACAGACCACCTAAAAAAAGAAACACAGATAAGTTAGACTCTAAGACACATCGTACAAATTATTCAGTTACAAAGAAACTTTGGTTGTAAAATAGTCTTGAAAATAAACTTACTTGTTAGCATATGGGAATGTAAATGGATTACGATTGACTGGAGCAAGTATTGGCATCCTAGACCAACCCCACGCTTGAAGGAGATAGGCGTAGCCATAAAAGTACAGGAATTTTTTTTTTTTTTTTTGCATTTTTACATAGTGCACTATATAGATGGGCGATGACAGCTGATCCCCAACTATATGTGCATACTTTGTTTATGTTATGTAGCAACGGTAAATACATAATATTTACAGTATTTCCAATGCCCTCTAGAAATAAAAAATGACCAAACAAAATCATAATATAGCACTGAGTTTTGAGTATTTTCTCATACTCGGTGGAATCCTCACTTAATACAATACTGTTGTAGTGTTGTCTGAGGTATTTAAGATTAATACCTTGACCCTTTGGTCGACCCTCGCGTTCTGCTTCAGTTGTGTCCACACAAAGAGGGGCGCCCAGTAAATCTTTGCAAAGTTGGTCGTTAACACCAACTTTGCCGTTGACGGCCTTACCGTTGATGTGTAGGCCGAGCAACATGTAAACATCCTGAAGAGTTACAGTATACTCACCGAAAGGTAGGTGAAATATGTGTCTTTGGTCTCCAGCGTTCTAACAACGCTAGAATGAACTTGGCATCAAGTGAGTATGATTTGATTTTAATCAAATCACGGAACCCATATGCTTCAAGGTATCCCTCTATGAAAGGGTCGTGTGGTATGTAGTCATGCACACGACAGCGAAACCTTGATGCATCCTGCAAATGGAATTTAAATACCGTTAGTTTTAAAGGAGAATTAAACTTCATAAACATAGATAAAGGAAAAAAAATACTTACAAACTCCGTGTTGTTCTCAATTGTGCCTCTGTGAGAGTTGCCCATTTTGAGTAGAGACATTGTGGTTTAAGAATTTGCTGGGTGAAGAAGAGTTTGAGAGTTGGGATAATAAGAGTTTGCTGGGTGAAGAATTTGAGAGTTGGGATGAGAAGAGTTTGTTGGGATGAGAAGAGTCTGAGAGTATGAGGATGAGAAGAGTTTGCTGGTATGAGGACGAGAAGAGTTTGCTGGGATGAGAGGAGTTTGAGAGTTAAAGAACCTCTATTTATAATCCACGAATGCATGTAACTTGGAAATGCATGCAGCGCAAGTGTCAATAATGCGTGTGACCTATAAATGCATGCAGAGCAAGTGCCAATAATGCATGTGACATGTAAATGCATGCAGAGCAAGTGTTAATCATCCATGTGACCTAGAAATGCATGCAGAGTAAGTGTCAAGCATGCATGTGAGGCATTCAGGTTTAGTTTTGTCTTGGAATTGTGTAGGCCTGCATAGAATTGGTAGGCATGCAGGGAATTAGTTACTAGTGCAGATGGTAGCCAGAGTGTTGTCTTGTCATGCAAGTCACTGTGGCGCACAAAGTGTTGTCTTGTCATGCAGCTCACTGTGGCGCACAGAGTGTTGTCTTATCATGTAGCTCACTGTGGCGTGCAAAGTGTTGTCTTGTCATGCAACTCACTCAATAGTCACTCAAAGTATTGTCTTGTTACGCAGCTCACTGTGTAGGCGCGTAGAGTGTTGTCTTGTCATACAACTCACTCAGGAGGCACGCATAGTGTTGTCTTGTCATGCAACTCACTTTATTTTTATTAATACAGTAGAGAGATCTGAATTATTATCATATCAATTAGTAAAACAACCAATCCAAACACAATTTTAGCTATGTCTCAAACACCACAATACATGATTAGCGCACATCTTAATGGTAAGGTTTTTGAATGTGACATAGACGGTTACAATTTCAGAAACACTGATGTTACGAGATTTTTGATTGACAGAAGGTCAAATTTTTTACACTTGAAGGCAAGATTAGAAAAAAAACTACAATGTGGTCCAGTTGGCCAAATAGTATACAAAAATCCAGTGTTTTTTGGCGGGCATAGTGAATGCAAATTTTTCCCATTAAAGATTCGAGACGATGAAGATGTGCATAGCATGTTCCGCAGTCATGAGTATTCTGGTTTCTCAGATATTGTATTATATGTTACATTACAACAACAACAACTGTCTCAACAACTTGATTCTTCTCAAGTTTTTTGCGAATCTGATGAGGAACACGCTGAAGTCAATGTCATTGATGAAGAAGAAGAAGCAACTAAAGTCACTATTGACGAGATGGTGAACAACGAGGAAGAGGGGGTTCCACCTTGCCATGTTTATTGCCCACCTTAACACATGACAACTCTTGACTTAGGTGATGATGAACCATTAACAGATGTTTTTTACAACCCTATCTACGCAACAGAAGGACTATTAAAAGAGGGTGACGAGTTTCGTACAAAAGAAGATTGTGTTCGAGCAACTAAACAATATCACATGGACTTATCAACAGATTATAGAGTCGATCGGACAAATCCAACTCGGTATACAATCTATTGTCAGAACGAGGTGTGTTCGTTTCGACTAACAGCGTCTTTCAGGAAGAGAAGTGATTCATGAAAGATAGGGTCAATGGGTCCAGCCCACACTTGTATAATCTCGAATCCGATGCAGTACCATCGCAAGCTCAGCTCTCGATTGATTTGCGATGAGATTCTATCGGTCATTAACGACAACCCGTCTTTAAAGGTGAGTACCATAATTACACATATGGTTCAAAGGTACAATTACACTCCTTCATACCGGAAAGCATGGATTGCTAGAACTAAAGCGGTTGAAAATGTGTTTGGAAATTGGAAGGAGTCTTACAAGGAACTTCCAAAATTCTTGGTGGCTCTTAAACAATACTCTCCAGGGACTGTTTCTATATTGGAGACAATGCCAGCATGTACACCAGACGGGACTTGCGTTGGTGGAAATGGAATTTTTCACAGACTCTTTTGGGCGTTTGAACCATGCATCAAAGGCTTTGCATATTGTAAACCTATAATTCAAGTTGATGGCACATGGTTATACGGGACATATATGGGAACGCTACTCATGGTTATGGTACAGGATGGGAACAACAACATTTTTCCAATAGCCTTCGCTATAGTTGAAGGGGAGACTGCCGGGGGTTGGAGTTTTTTCTTAAAAAATCTCCGCTTTTACGTTTCTCCCCAACCGAACTTATGTTTGATCTCTGATAGACACCCATCAATCGAGAGTGCATACAATAACCTTGATAACGGTTGGCAGGATCCTCCCTTGACCCATGTGTATTGCATAAGACATATGACCCAAAAATTTCATGCGGGAAATCAAAGACAAAACACTAAGGAAGAAGGTTGTGAACGCATGTGATAACGCGAAATCGTGTATATATATATATATATATATATATATATATATATATATATATATATATATATATATATATATATATATATATATATATATATATATATATATATATATTGACGTATAATTCAACTAATATTTGACTGGTTTCAATCCGATTTCAGGTTTTTCCATGTTATTTGTCTGATATTTTGCAGGTATTTGAAGACCATGTCCAAACAAAGCAATATGAAGAAAAGAAGCAATTACAGATGAAATATGGACGAAGACTAGATGAAAACAACATGAAAAACAGCAGATGCAGATTTTACTGATGTGACGATCGTCACACATCCATGACGACCGTCACACGGGTGACGACCGTCACACACCATGACGACTGTCATGCAGGCAAAAACACAGAACTTCAGTAAACGTGCAAAAACCAGTTCCAAGTCCCAAAATAATGGACCACTACTTCCTATTTTCTCTGACTCCAAGTCCACCTTCTGCAAGATATAACCGTTAGTATTTCACCTCTATAAAAGGATAAGGAGGGGAGCTGAGAAAGGGAGCCGCATTCAGATAACGAAGTGCTGCCCAAATATTTTCCAGAGTAAATTTAGTTTAAGTCTTGTTTTTGTTCTCCTTTCTTTTTCCTGTATTCTGTTACTGAAATTTCCTTTGTATGCTCTATTGGCTTGAAGACACAATCCTGCCGACATCGTTGGGATTTGGCCAAAAGCCAATTGGATACTTTACAGGTTTTTATTATTTCGTTAATTGTAACTTTACTTCCCAGCAGTATGTATGTTCTAAATTTCTGCTTTTATTTACGCTTTACCTGTTCCAAATCCATGTCTAGCTAAACCAGAGCAATCGGTATGTAATAATAATTCAGACGGGATTTGATAATAACCGGTTAAAACCTTTCTTTTTCAAAAGTTATTTATGGCCTGAGTGTTTAAACCTATTTCCTGAATAAACGTTCGTCGCGACAGCGAGAACTTATTTAAAAGTAGTTTTGCCACGACAGTGGGAAATTAATTAAGGTACGAACCAACAAGCGACAGCTGCGGCTAGGACCAGATAGTAAACACTAGGCATTTGTTTTAATAACAGCGAAAGCACTTTAAAATAGATTAGAACTTAGAGGTTTCCAAAAAGCGATTTTAACCCCGAACGGGATAGCGACAACATACGTTCCGCCTTAAAGTTGCGACTAGCGTCAACAACCATCGTGAGACAAAGGTCTTTAGATCACTATTTTCTTCTTAAATAAATTCTGAAAATATTTTATATACCGGTAACTTGTCAAATCCCCGAAGAACATAATTATTGCATATCGATTCGCGTAATTATACTTTAAGTAACGTTTTTAGTTCCCTTTAGTAATAGCAATTATTCCCTTAAACATTATCTACCTAGCTAAACATAGTAACTCCCGTGAACACTAGTTTGATTACGAGTCCTTGTGGGATCGATATCTTTTATTACTACGCGATAGACTGTGCACTTGCAGTTAAGTTGTATTAGACATAGAAAGTCGCGATCAAGTTTTTGGCGCCGTTGCCGGGGACCCGTTTAGTCAATAGTGTAATCCTTTGTTACACAGTATAGACTAGGTTAACAATTCTCTCTCCCTCTACTCGTTCTTCGATTGTATGCCAAGTACTCGCTCACAAGGCGAAATCTTACAACCTACAATCGCTGAACTAGAGCGCTTCCTACATCTAAGAAGGCGCATCGTCGAATATCAACGAAGACACAACATTCCTGATCTTCTAGCTCATCCTCCAGTTAAAGAAGAAAAGATGGCTGAAGGACCTCAAAACAAACCACTGAAGGCATACGCTACACCCTCTCAGATGGAGCCTAGAAGTAGCATAGCTGCCCCAGCTATAAATCGAACCGATTTCGAACTAAAATCGTCATTGCTGTCAGCTGTACAACAAAACCAATTCTCAGGAAATGCAACTGAGGATCCAAATGAACACTTAACGAAATTTGTACAATACGCAGACACAGTGAAAGCAAATGGAGTAACTCCAGACGCAATAAGACTTCATCTTTTCCCTTTCTCTCTTAGAGGTAGAGCTTGGACATGGTTACAATCCTTACCATCCAACTCCGTTACGACATGGGAACAGTTGAAGAACGTTTTCTTAGCGAGATATTTTCTGCCAAGCAAAACTGCTATGTTTAGAGCTCAAATCAACGGATTTCGACAAAAAGATACTGAATCTCTCTACGAAGCGTGGGAAAGGTTCAAAGATATGATGAGAACATGTCCTCACCACGGTCTAGAAGACTGGGTGACGATCCATACTTTCTATAATGAGCTTTTATACAACACCAGATTAACGGTAGACGCCGCCGCGGGCGGTGCACTTATGGATAAGCCATACGACGAAGCCTATCAACTAATCGAAAACATGTCTCAGAACCACAGCCAATGGGGAGGTGAACGCATTCCAACAGAGTAACCCGCAGCGAAAGGTGGGATGTGCGAGATCAGCAGCCTTGAAAAGTTCAACGCTAAAGTAGATGCTCTAGTACAGAAGATCGACAGTCTGACCGTTAACCCCACTGCAACTGTCGCTGCCGTAACTCCAAACTGCGAGTTATGCAGAATCGCCACTCATAATGCGCCCGAGTGCCAATTGCTGGCCAGAACCCCACCAGACCAAGTAAATTACGCTCAAGGAAACCCTTACGCAAATACTTACAACCCAGGATGGAGGAACCACCCAAACTTTTCCTACAAGAACGATAATGCCTTGCAAGCACCAGGTGCTCCGCGAGGATATCAGAAACCAGCTGCTGCCCAGACTGCCCCTAGGAAATCAAACCTCGAGTTGATGATGGAAAAATTCATAGCTACTCAAGCTCAAACAAACAAAGAATTCCTAAATCAAAACATACACACTAGCGAGCAAATTAAACAGCTGACCGGAAAAGTAGACGCTTTAGCCACCCACAACAAAATGCTCGAAACGCAGATATCCCAAGTGGCCCAACAACAAGCCTCTGCCGCTGCCCCAGCTGGAACATTTCCAGGACAGCCCGAACCTAATCCAAAAGGTCACGCAAACACTGTTATATTAAGAAGTGGGAAAGAATTGGAGGGCCCAACAGACCCTAGGAACGAAGATTTAGTAATGCAACAGAAATCCGATAAACCAACCGAAAAGAAGTCTGAAACAGAAAAGAAGGAACGTGACGAGCAAAAAGCCGCCAAAGATGAAAACACATATGTGCCTCCAGCGCCATATAAACCACCTATCCCTTATCCTCAAAGATTAATAAACTCCAAAACTTCAGGACAATTTAAGAAATTTGTCGAACTTCTGAAACAACTAAACATTAATATTCATTTCACAGAAGCGATAGCTCAAATGCCGTCATACGCTAAATTTCTTAAAGAAATTTTGTCTAATAAAAGGAAAATAGAGGATAACGAGACGGTGACACTTACTGCCGAATGTAGCGCAATCATTCAAAACCACATGCCTCCTAAACTAAAAGACCCAGGTAGTTTCTCCATACCCTGTGTCATTGGAAAATTCGTAATAGACAAAGCCCTGTGCGATTTAGGAGCCAGTATCAGTGTTATGCCCTTATCCATATGCTAAAAGCTAAAAATGGGTGAACTAAGACCAACCAAGATGTCCGTTCAATTAGCTGACCGATCCGTCAAATATCCTGTCGGTATATTGGAAAACGTTTCGGTACGCATAGGACAATTCTATATCCCAACCGATTTCATAATTATGGATATTAAGGAAGATTCAGTTACTCCGATCATTTTAAGAAGACCATTCCTAGCCACAGTCGGAGCTATAATTGACGTAAAGAAAGGTAGGCTAACATTTGAAGTAGGAGAAGAAAAGATAGAGTTCATTCTTACCAAGTTCTTACAAGCACCAGCCATAGACGATACCTGCTATTTAGTAGATGTAATTGACGAATGCATAAGAGAACTTGAAAATGAAGAGACCACGTATTCAGAAATAATAAAGATTCAAATACCCGATATTTCTGAAGACGGTGATTGGCGTAAACCGTATAAAGACGACAGTCTAAGCGAAAGCTTAGCACTAACCCCAAACCATATGCTAGGTCCGAAGAACCCATCTTTAGAACTTAAAACACTACCCAAAAACCTTAGATATGAATTCCTAGACGATGAACTAAAAAGACCAGTGATAGTCAACGCCGACTTAGGACAACTAGAAACCGCAAAGCTATTAGAAGTCCTAAAGAAGTACTCCACCGCGTTAGGCTATAACATAAGCGATCTAAAAGGTATAAGCCCTTCGATACGTATGCATCGAATTACAATAGAGGAAGACTGTAAAACCTCTAGAGAGCATCAGAGGAGACTGAACCCCATCCTAAGCACTGTAGTCAAAGACGAAGTAAAGAAATTGCTAGATGCAGGAATCATCTATCCAATCTCTGATAGTGAATGGGTCAGCCCAGTTCATGTCGTACCTAAGAAAGGAGGAGTCACAGTAGTTAAGAATGAAAAAGGCGAATCAATAACAAAAAGAGTCGTGACTAGAAGCAGAATGTGCATTGATTATAGAAAGCTTAACAAAGCCACACGAAAAGATCACTTCCCCTTGCCCTTCATAGACCAAATGTTGGAAAGATTAGCCAAACATTCATATTTCTGCTATCTAGATGGTTATTCGGGATTTTTCCAAATTCCCATTCATCCTGATGACCAAGAAAAGACTACATTCACATGTCCTTATGGTACTTTTGCTTACCGCCGAATGTCGTTCGGACTTTGTAATGCTCCAGCAACCTTCCAAAGATGCATGATGGCAATCTTCGCAGATTTCATAAACGACATCATGGAAGTATTTATGGACGATTTCTCAGTATGTGGACAAAGCTTCGAAGGATGCCTATAAAACTTAAAAATGGTATTAGAACGTTGTGTAAAAGTGAACCTCGTCCTAAATTGGGAAAAATGTCATTTTATGGTCCGACAAGGAATAGTTCTAGGACATGTCATATCTAATAAAGGGATTGAGGTCGACAAAGCTAAAATAGAAATTATAAAAGACCTCCAACCTCTAAAATCCGTACGCGAAATACGGAGTTTTCTAGGACATGCCGGTTTCTACCGCAGATTTATAAAAGATTTTTCAAAAAGCACAAAACCTCTGACCGGCCTGTTGATGAAAGATGCTGAGTTTGTCTTTGACGACGACTGTCTAAAAGCATTCGAAACATTAAAATCAGCCCTTATCACCACACCAATTATGCAACCACCCGATTGGCGACTACCGTTCGAAATCATGTGCGATGCGAGTGATTATGCTGTAGGCGCAGTTCTAGGACAAAGGAAGGACAAGAAGCTTCATGCCATCTACTACGCCAGTAGAACCTTAGATCCTGCCCAAATGAACTACGCCACAACAGAAAAGGAACTTCTAGCAGTTATATTTGCGCTTGACAAATTCCGTTCTTACTTGGTAGGAGCAAAAATTATCATACACACAGACCACGCTGCCATTAGGTACCTAATAAGCAAAAAGGATGCCAAACCAAGATTATTGAGATGAATCCTATTATTACAAGAGTTTGACTTAGAAATTAAAGATAAGAAAGGAACCGAGAACGTAGTTGCGGATCACTTATCCCGAATAGAAGGCATTAAACATAAACCAGTACCGATAAATGACGATTTTCCATACGAACATCTGATAGCCAAATTAGAAAGTGACATGCCTAACTTAATCTCGGAAGATCCAGAACTCGAAAAAGCCGTAGAAGCCGTCTATGCTCAAGTCACATTACCTTGGTATGCCGACATCGTTAATTACCTAGCTGCAGGCATGCTTCCACCGGATCTCACTTATCAGCAAAAGAAGAAATTCTTCCACGATCTGAAACACTATTATTGGGACGAACCTCTACTCTTCAAGAGAGGGGCCGACAACATATACCGTCGCTGTGTCCCAGAGGAAGAAATAGAAAACATCCTTTCCCAATGCCATTCAGCACCATATGGTGGTCATGCCAGTACATCTAAGACATGCGCTAAGATTCTCCAAGCCGGCCTATTCTGGCCTAACCTCTGGAAAGACGTTCACATCGTTGTGTTAAAATGTGATCGATGCCAACAAACTGGCAACATCTCACGACGCGATGAAATGCCTCAGAAAGGAATCTTAGAGGTAGAAATCTTTGACGTATGGGGAATAGATTTCATGGGACCCTTCCCGTCTTCTTTTGGGAATAACTACATACTCGTCGCTGTAGACTATGTGTCTAAATGGATAGAAGCCATTGCCGCTCCAACAAATGACGCATGAGTAGTAATCAAACTCTTCAAGAACACAATCTTTCCTAGATTCTGTGTACCCAGACTCGTCATTAGTGACGGCGGATCACATTTCACATCGCGAATTTTTGACAAACTTCTTTCTAAATATGGAGTCCGACACCGAGTAGCTACCCCATATCATCCGCAAACTAGCGGACAAGTAGAGGTCTCGAACAGGGAAATAAAACAAATATTGGAAAAGATTGTCGCTACCTCAAGGAAAGATTGGTCATCAAAGCTGAATGAAGCTTTATGGGCTTATAGGACCGCTTTTAAGACACCAATAGGTACTACACCCTTCAAATTAGTTTACTGTAAATCCTGTCATCTCCCTGTAGAATTAGAGCATAAAGCCTTTTGGGCCATTAAGACACTTAATTTCAACTACACTGAGGCAGGAGAGAAACGAATCTTGAACTTACACGAATTAGAAGAACTTAGATTGGACGCTTACGAAAATGCCCGTATCTACAAAGAACGAACTAAGAAATGGCATGATAAACGTTCAGTCTGGAAAAAATTCAGTGTGGGAGACATCGTACTTCTATTTAATTCAAGATTGAAACTTTTCCCAAGTAAACTAAAATCTAGGTGGTCTGGACCTTTTGAAGTGACTAAAGTACTTCAAAGTGGAGCTGTTGAAATTACCGATAAGACGAATGCACCGTTTATCGTAAACGGGCAACGTTTAAAACATTATAATAAGAACGAAAAAAGCCCTCAAGTCAGCAGTATAACATTGCTCGAGCTTCCTGCTCAAACCCCCGAATAGCTTGTCGCCAAGCTATCGTCAGGCTTTTGACGTTAAAAACAACGCTTAATGGGAGGCAACCCAATTTTCCCGTATTTCCCTCTTTACTGTGTTTCATTCTCATTTTTATTTGAAATCTTACTTTGAAATTTTAACAAATTTTTAAACTTAAATTGCTACTATTTTTTATTTTTTTGTTTCATTATTTTCTCTTTTATTTAAACTTTGTTTTTATTTCTACCACATTTTGTTTCTAAAAATTCTGACTTAAAATTTCTGTTTTAAACTTTTCAGGATTTTAAAAGCCTTCATACCTTCCTCCTGTTTTTCTCCAACTAACCTGCGAGTATGGCCGAGTACGACTTCACAAAAGTTCATTTTCGAGGATTAGCTCAAAAGCCAAGATTTGCAGCATTAACTGAGAGAGACATAACCTTAACACTGTATTATGATAAGTCTATCATGGAGAAGCTAGGAATTACTGATAGCATTCAATTCCTGTTTAATCAATCAGGCTGGGAGAACACCTCCTTGAAAACCCGTTTTGCTACCTATAAGAACCTCACCTACGAATTCCTTAGTTCCTTCAGGTACTTACCCAACTATGGTTTTGGATCAAACACAGAGCTGATAACCTTTAGAATGTTTGGAATGGACCAAACCAATAGCCGTATGTCATTAGCTAACCTCCTAGGATTTCCTAGCGGACCACATGTGTTCATCAGTGCCGAAGATGAAGATCTTGATTTTGAACTAAACCAGTTATGGGGTAAAATCACAGGCGACTATCACCCTGACCCAAATGGCATGTATAACGATGAGATTCATAACCCCGCTTTCAGATACTTTCATAAGATCCTAGCTCACACCCTTTTCGGAAAGGAAGAAAACATTACTACAGTATCTAAAGAAGAGTTGTTTATCTTGTTCTGTGCTTCTCAGGGCCGTCCAGTGAATGTCGTGCCTTTTATGATGAGATCCTTCCTACGCCTCACTCAGGAATCACAATCACCCATTCTAATAGGAGGCCTCGTGACAATGATTGCCCACGAGCTTGGCCTTAGATTCCACCTAAATGCAAGCACTAGTTTTGGCACCGTCCGACCCATGAATATCCAGTTTTGCTTTAACAGGCGCATTTTAAGAACCATGAGACCTGGACCTTACGAGTACCTTATCAATGACAAACCTGTCCAGCTATTCACATTGCCAAATCATCAGATGACGAGTATCCATAACAAGGACAATTGGTTTTATGAATTGGATGAGCCTATGGGACCTCCTTCACCTCAATCCACACCACAGGATTACATGTACGACAGTGATCACATCTCTGAAGCACATGATTATATGTATTATGAGGATGCTGTATCCGAAGCTGAGGTAGACCCTGAGACCCCTCCACATTACAACACATATCCTGAGCCCATTCCTGAAGAAAACACTGACAAAATGGATACTGTTCTGCACCGATTAGACACCTTTGACGCAACTCTGACCACCGCAAGAAATGAAATAACAAGCATCCACGCCGAATTATCAGTTTTCATGGACTTAGTTTGTGACCAGCTCGATTACTACACCCGGAAGTTTGACGAATTGAAGGCACAAAAGGACTGAGATTTTAGCTTTAGTTTAGTTTATTTTTCCTGTTTTTCTGTACGCTTTCAATTATTTTTATTTTCGCATTGTTTCATTTCACTTATGTATTACATTAAAAACAATCCTTTTTAAATGTTATTTCAATTTCATTCATTATTCCCTTATTCTGTTTTCATGTTATCATATGCCTTTTGCCTGATTTATTACATTGCGGTATCAACTACAAACCTTAAAAACATGTCAAAAGCACCCCTGTAGCAAAATTCTGCGTTCTGCAGAATTTGCTGGTGTGACGACCGTCACAGAACCATGACGCCCGTCACACGGGTGACGACCGTCACAGATGTGTGACGACCGTCACGAGTCCAAAATCTGATATTTGCTATAACAGAGGTTATGTTTCTTCCCCCACTCCCATTTTATCAACTTCCCATCACCACACATCCAAACCCCATTTCAAAATTTCGTTTTCCCTCCTTACTACACATAATCCCAACTCCCATTTCATCTTTATTAACCAATTTTGTGCAATATCTCATTCCGCAGAAACCGCATTCTTCCCCCATTTCAACAACATCATCCAGCAAATGGCAAGAAACAATGAAACCCCTGACCTTAGCAATATCATTTTCAGCGAAGGCGACTCCGGCGAGAAACAGAGAGCAAACTACGTAGCCTTCCATCAACGGTCGCTACAGCCAACCCACTATCCACACATACCATCTCTCACGGATCTCGGCCTCCTTGACGGTGTCACCTGGATGCTAGAGAGAGCTGGCATTTGGCATCTGTGCACAAATCCGCAGCCCACTTACGAACAACTCACACTTGAGTTCCTCAGTCCGTTCAGTTACTTCACCTCTAGCGGCGACCTTAGCCAATATACCGGCGCCGCTTGCTTCCGTATGTTCGGCACGAACTACCAATTGAATCAAAATCAGATTGCCGACATCCTACATTTCCCTCGCGGCGAAGATGCTCACCGCCATATTACCGAACAATTTCAACATGAAGCTTTTGTGCTTTGGTTCCAATTAACCGGAATCGATGCCGACAACTGGGATTCTCTGCATGCAACACACATCCACAACCCAACCATCCAGTATTTCCACAGAGTGCTGAGCAATACCATCTTCGCAAGAGATAGCAACCACAAGGTGAACTCCAAAGAACTTTTCTTTCTCCGCTGCGTGTTCAATTCCAAACCCGTCAATGCAGCACCATTCCTCTTGGCCCACATTCAGGCCAACTGCAACCGCGGCTCTAAGCCTTTCTACTTTGGCGGGATTGTTACCTCCATTGCATTAGGCCTGAACCTCGGTAACCAACTCCAGAATCTCCATACAATTCCTTCGGTATTTCTGGACACCGACCATTGCAGAGCTTCCCACCTCATCCCCTCCAGGTCCGATGGAAAGTACCATCCGGTCGTGCGTGGCAAAACCATCAGAAGCATCATCATGCCGTCACGTACCCGGATGCACCCGCAGGATCGTGCCAACTGGCTTTTTGACCCGAATGCCCCTGCTGCTACTGCTGCCCCAACTCAAACTACCACCCAAGGTTCTGTTAACGAAATGCAAGATGAGTTGGACAGAACTGAGCAACCTGAGGCATCACAACCACCTCCTTCTGAAGGCACATCCTACCGTCATCGCCGCTACCGTCCCGAGCCCGACTTCTCTGAAGAAGACCTCCGCCGATCCCTCGACCAACAAACACAGATACTCGCCATGATGCAGCAACAAAATCAGCGAGCAGAGCAATTCGAAGCTTGGCAAAGGGAGCAGTACGACTACACGAGAACTTCGATGCAACAGCTCCAAACTGGCCAGGAAGCCATCACTGAGAACTTGGCAAATCTTACCTTGCAATTCGAAGGACTCCGAGATTATGTCTATCACACTGGCGCTCTGAACTTTGAGGCCCGAGTCGAACAAGCCAGAGGTAGAGGTCGCGACAGAGGACGTGACCGAAGCAGAGGCCATGAATAGTTCTTTCTTTCTTTATTTGTTTCCTGTATTTTTCCCTTTCCTGTATTTTCATTTTCTCTGTATTTCCATCTCGCATTCTTTCAAATTAGTGAGGACACTGATTGAGATAGTGTGGGAGCGGAGCGTTTATTTCCCGTTTCCTTGTACTTTAAATTCAGTAATTTCAATTCAAGCATTTTCCCATTTTAGCAAATAAAAGCTCATTTATATGTCCTTTCCGTTACGCAAATTTCCCCACTTTATTCGACATAAACAAAATTTTTTCAGTTGTTCCTCAAAAGCATCACGAGAATGCGCCAAAGTTCAAACCAAGTTTTGAAACTCCGAGTCGAAAATTCTAACAAAACCAGTACCTTCCTGACACCTTAGACCTCCGGTTTATGCGAGTCGGTTTCACTACCTACTTGTACCAAAGTTTCAAGTTTCTACGCAAACTCAGCCCCAAGTAGTTTATACAAGCAGTCAGCACCATCCTAAACACTTCTAAGCGAGCAACCAATGAAAATAAGTGTATGATCTCTAAAAGAATGAAAAATCATGAAAAGAAAGCTATATAGCCCGAGTATAGAGACATGTTCCCTCTAAGTTAGGTGCTCCTCACCTGAGCATTTAGCCCAACGGTACAAAAACTCACTGAAAATCAATGGTATAAGCTCATGAGCAATGAAAAGATCAAAATAGTCGTGAGATCATAATCACTAACAGGTTGACTTGCCATGAAAGTGTATGGACAACATGCTTAATGTGATTGCGCTAGAACAAACAGGGTAAACTTGACGCGAGAACCTTGATACCAAGCTGCAGTAGCATGATTGGGACCGACTTGCATAAAAAGGAGACCTCCGAAGATTTATAGTCCAGTGTCGTCACCGTACTCATTTTGTTCCTATTTAGAATCTCGGTTTTTCCCAACTTTCTGAACGAGGAACCTGCTGCGTGCTTGCCGACTTTTATTCTTCCTACTTTTTACTTGAGGACAAGCAAAGATTCAAGCTTAGGGGAGTTTGATAACGCGAAATCGTATATATATATATATATATATATATATATATATATATATATATATATATATATATATATATATATATATATATATATATATATATATATATATATATATATATATATATATATATATTGACGTATAATTCAACTAATATTTGACTGGTTTCAATCATAATTCAACTAATATTTGACTGGTTTCAATTCGATTTCGGGTTTTTCCATGTTATTTGTCTGATATTTTGCAGGTATTTGAAGACCATGTCCAAACAAAGCAATATGAAAAAAAGAAGCAATTACAGATGAAATATGGACGAAGACCAGATGAAAACAACATGAAAAACAGCAGATGCGGATTTTACTGATGTGACGACCGTCACACATCCATGACGACCGTCACACACCATGACGACCGTCATGCAGGCAAAAACGCAGAACTTCAGTAAACGTTCAAAAACCAGTTCCAAGTCCCAAAATAATGGACCATTACTTCCTATTTTCTCTGACTCCAAGTCCACCTTCTGCAAGATATAACCATTAGTATTTCACCTCTATAAAAGGAGAAGGAGGGGAGCTGAGAAAGAGAGCCGCATTCAGATAACAAAGTGCTGCCCAAATATTTTCCAGAGCAAATTTAGTTTAAGTCTTGTTTTTGTTCTCCTTTCTTTTTCCTGTATTCTGTTACTGAAATTTCCTTTGTACGCTCTATTGGCTTGAAGACACAATCCTGCCGACATCGTTGGGATTTGGCCAAAAGCCAATTGGATACTTTACAGGTTTTTATTATTTCGTTAATTGTAACTTTACTTATCAGCAGTATGTATGTTCTAAATTTCTGCTTTTATTTACGCTTTACCTGTTCCAAATCCATGTCTAGCTAAACCAGAGCAATCGGTATGTAATAATAATTCAGACGGGATTTGATAATAATCGGTTAAAACCTTTCTTTTTCAAAAGTTATTTATGGCCTGAGTGTTTAAACCTATTTCCTGAATAAACGTTCGTCGCGACAGCGATGACTTATTTAAAAGTAGTTTTGCCACGATCGTGGGAAATTAATTAAGGTACGAACCAACAAGCGACAACTGCGGCTAGGACCAGATAGTAAACACTAGGCATTTGTTTTAATAACAGCGAAAGCACTTTAAAATAGATTAGAACTTAGAGGTTTCCAAAAAGCGATTTTAACCCCGAACGGGATAGCGACAACATACGTTCCGCCTTAAAGTTGCGACTAGCGTCAACAACCATCGTGAGACAAAGGTCTTTAGATCACTATTTTCTTCTTAAATAAATTCTGAAAATATTTTATATACCGGTAACTTGTCAAATCCCCGAAGAACATAATTATTGCATATCGATTCACGTAATTATACTTTAAGTAACGTTTTTAGTTCCCTTTAGTAATAGCAATTATTCCCTTAAACATTATCTACCTAGCTAAACATAGTAACTCCCGTGAACACTAGTTTGATTACGAGTCCTTGTGGGATCGATATCTTTTATTACTACGCGATAGACTGTGCACTTGCAGTTAAGTTGTATTAGACATAGAAAGTCGCGATCAGCATGATATGCACTAACAGATCCCACATTCAAACACTACCGTGACGAGATCAGACTAACAAACACGGATGCATTAAGATGGATTGATAACATTGATTAAGAGAAATGGACACGGGCATACGACAATGGGGTGCGATGAGGCCACATGACAACTAACCTCGTTGAATCAATGAATTCTGTTTTCAAGGGAATCCGAAACCTACCGATAACTGCCTTGGTAAAGGCAATACATTTTAGGTTAGGCACACTTTTTCATAGCAGACGTAAGAAGTGGGGTTCAGTATTACAATTTGGTCAGCTGTACAGTAATAGTTCAACAACATTCATGAAAGACGAAGCTGCCAAAGCCAACACACATGTGGTCACAATCTTTGACCGTAACAAAGGTTGGTTCAGTGTTGCCGAGTCAATTGATCAAAACGAAGGAATGCCTAAAGGATGTTACTGGGTTGAACTGGATAGGAGCTGGTGTGATTGTGGGAAGTTTCAAGCATTTCGTATGCCTTGCTCTCATGTTATAGCAGCATGTTCAAAGGCGCGCCAGAACCCAACCAACCTTCTTTCTGCAGTTCACCAAGTGATAAGTCTATGCAATGTCTACACATGTAGCTTTCAGTTCACCAACCTTCTTTCTGCAGTTTACCAAGTGAAATTGTCTGGCATAATGATTTGATGCGAAGAAAGAAAAAAGGCCGCCCTAACAGCACGCGCATTCGAATGGAGATGGATACCGCAAACAAGATGGTAAGATTATGTAGTTCGTGTCGGCAACCAGGATACAATCGTACAAAATGTCCTAGCGTAGGATCAAGCACAAGATCATAGTTTCTAATGTAACTGTGTCCCTTTAAATCAAAAGCAAATTTCATTCCATTAAAAGCATACTTAACCGATTACAATTAGCAAGCAACAAAAATTAAACAAACATAACTTAATATCACAACAACATTCCGAAAATAACAACAACAAAACGACATAAAACAGAATAATGCATCAATGTGTCTACGATATCACAACCATCAACGTTATCTTCTTTGGTGTTAACATCATCACAAGGACACCAGCATCATTTTTCACTTTTCTCCATTCACGAGTAACTCCGTTTCTCCCTGTCTCCTCGACCAACCTCTCAATTTTCCTAATCTTTTTACCTGCAGCAATATCTCCTTCTAGCCAGCAGTTCAGTTCCCTATTGAAATGCTCCAACGTCTGCATATTCCATAGGAGCACCTTCATCGGAGGCTTTGTTGCTGAAAAATAAACTAGGGGATTTCTTTTCATTAGAGGAAATGTTGGAAACGGTTCCTCCGATGATGATGACGAAGATGAAGAACGTTGATTTAGAAATGCAGATATTGTAGACTCCACTCCACTCAAAATTATTAAGACTTTAGTCTTTTGGTATAAATTGTTGTGAACAAATATATGCATTTGCAGTCGTATTTATAGAAAAATAAAATAATACGTACGTCATATAATATGCCTTAAATACCCTTACAAAGGTGACCTATAATTATATATTTTAAAATTATATATTTAATTATATACGAATTATGTTTTAAAATTATATGTAATTATATACGAATGTATATTTAATTATATATCTTTTCAGTGTTCCTCCCCAAGATTACATATACTTGCTTACAAGGCTCACTCCATACGTTATATCTAGCCTCGTACAAACCATATCATACACAAAGAACCTACTATACTAGGATAAAACATGTTACTCATATAGGCTATTTTGACTTTAGTACTTGGACTTTGAGTCATACTCATCTTAAATTGAGGATTTATTGGTGTTACAGCAAGCTTTGAATTTGACATATCAAATTTTTTGATAATCTTCCTTAGGTATGTCGATTGAGATAAGCATAATCTCAAATGCTTTCTATCTCTCCAGATGTCAATCTTAAAAATCCTAATAGCAACTCCCATATCATTCATTTGGAACTCCTTGTCAAGTCCATCCTTCACCTTTATCACATCCTCGACACTATTTCTAGCTATAAGGATGCCAACCACATGAAGTAAAAAAATAACAAGTGAACTTCTAGGTCAAAATCTTTAGTAACCAGAATGGTCGAATTAGCTCCTAATGAAACCTATGTGTGCCATTAACTTATGAAATCTCATATTCCATTATCGAGGAGATTGTTTCAAGTCATATAACGACCTATTCAGTTTGCACATATAATCATCCTTGCCTCTTTCTACATGCCCTTCAGGTTGCTTCATCAAGATTGTTTCATCTAGATCACCATATAGGAAAGCGGTCTTCACATCCATCTATTCAAGTTCTAGGTCGAACTTGGATAAAAACATTATAATGCATATATGCTTTACAACAGGTTAGAACACATCATTGAAGTAAACTCCTTCTTTTTGAGTGAACCCCTTAACAACCAACTTTGCCTTAAATCTTTTCGACATCACTCTTTTGATTCTTTCCTTAATCTTGAAAATCCACTTATAGCTGACTAACCTGGCCCTTGCAGGTTTCTCAATCATCTCTCAAGTGTTGATATCATGAAGAGATTTTATCTTATCATCCATGGCTTTCATTTATTTATATGCTGACAGAACCTATAGTACAAACAAGTATTCCATGATTTTTACCCCATTTACCAGTGTAAATCATCATCTTCAAAGCATAACCTTTGGGGCTGCATTATTAACCGATGGAAATATGAGTCATTTGTTTGGTTGTTTTAGGAATTTTGAAAGCAATGGGAGGACATAAATCTGTTATGATAATAACAGATGAAGATCATGCTATGAAGAATGCAGTGGAAGAAATTTGTAATGGGTCTTCTCATAGGTTATGTGTGTGGCATATTCTAAAAAACTTTCAAAAAAAAAGGGTGGGTCCTTAAATTCAAATTCAAATTTTAATAATCGCCTCAATTCATGGGTAGAATATTTCTAATCACATTGCTTATTATTCATGCAAAATGTTTGTCTCTAAAGGCATGCCATGCCGACATATAATTTTTGTATTAAACGGGAAAGGTTTTAATGAAATTCCAATTCATTACATCGTTAATAGATGGACAAAACTAGCAACAAGTAAATCTATTTTTTATTGTAATGAAAATTAATTGGAGAAATGTTTTAAATTTGATAGCGAGAAGACATTCGTTTCAAAAGCATGGGCAAAATTGTTTAAATACATGCATATGGCTGGTTCAGATAAAGAGAAATTGCTCCTCATTTTCAATAAAGGTTGTAGTATTGAATTGAAAATGGCTAATATGAAGAGTGACATTATATCAGGAACTTTAAATGAGTTAGAGGCTTTTATTGGTTTCACTGTACCTAAGACAATTGATGTTCTTCCCTTTGAACCTTTACATACTAAAAGTTGTGGAAAAAGAATTAAAGGGGAAAAAAGAAGGCAATGGAAGAACAACAAAACGAACAATACTTTGTAAACTTGTAAGTGATATGTGTTGTACCCCAAAATTTGACCGACCTCTCTGGCTTATGTTTTATTTCGTTGCATCAGCACATACATAAGCATTGCATTGCATAGCATTTTGCATTTTCATAGGGGATCAAGAAATGTGTGTCTAACCAAGATTACCGATGGTTTTTAACCTAATCAAGGAGGTTATATTCAAGTCACCAAGTGGTTACCCTTATCGAAGACAAGTCGAGGTCCTTAAAGACAAACAGATAAGCATATGTGATTGTCAGGGGCAGAAAAAATAAGAAAAAATATGTTGTTCCCACTCATCGTCCAATTTCGTGTAAGGTTGAAATACTCGCGTATAGGGTATATGCCTGAGGATCCAATTAAGGTTTCTACTTATGCGGGTTGTCGGGTGGCGCTAAATTCAGACGATTCACGGCTGAGAAATCACCAAAGATCAGTTCATTTTCAGTCAGAGCCTTAGGCTCTGTAGTTCGTGTCTCAGGCCATTATCTTTTGATTTAGAGACATTTATTGTTCATTTGGTTCCTGGTGAAGGGGTTGTTTACATCAGTGCACGCAACAAAGTTTGGAAATTGATTCAGTGATGGACTCATGTCAATATAAGATTCTATTTCATTTCAATTTTAAGGTATTTCGGGCATAAATCAGAAGTGTGAGAGGTGGAGGTGCAAAGCAAAGTGTACACAGGCTCAATAGCATTTTATTCAAAGTCATTGAATTTATGATGAGGATCCAAATTACCCAAATTTTATTCATAAAAAAAAACACACATACAATTGTAGCCTGTGTCATTACAAAATCCCACAATTATAATCCCGTTAGTCCATACAAATTCCCTTTCCATACACTTGAAACCCGTTTCCTTCTATCCAACTCATTCACACTTACGGTAAAAAAAAAGAAGAAGAAATATCACCAAATCCATGTTACAGAGTTGTTAAGCCAAGTCTACATGATTTTTCACTCAAGCCCATTATAGTTACAATTAAGAGAAAATTGAGTCAAATCTTTCAGCCGCAAGATTTTTACTTGACTTCTGATGAAAATCAAGTAACGGGAGACCCTTTTTCTAACAGCGGAGGTCTTACACAAGATATCTTGAATGCACTCGGGAAGTTTGATTTGTGGTTGCTGCCCTTGCGTTTTGAGAATGTGAATGGTTTGTTGGAGTTCATGATCCTGCACAGAAATCAATTTAACGAGTACTATAACAATGCATTAGAGTATTTAAAACTATCTCTTAACTCAACATCCTTTGCATCAGCAGCATTGCTTCCTTTAATACAGCTGCTGCTGATTGGAGGTCAAGTTAATGAGGCTTTAACTCTGCTTGAGCAACAATGCGATAATTCATACTCCGTCCTCCCAATTAGATTACGAGCGGTTCTCATGGAGCATTTTGATCGAAACAACCGTGTCTTGATTCAAAGATATGAGGATATATTAAAGAAGGATCCAACCTGTTATGATTCTTTAGCAAAACTTATAAAGATGCACCAAGAAGGAGATTATAGTCTTGAATCTCTTCTGGAAATGGTTGCTTCACATTTGGATGCTACAGATGCATAGTACAATACATGGATGGTGCTAGCTATCTGTTTTTCTAAATTGTCTCTCTATGAAGATGACCTCTTGTCAACATGCTCCATTCAAAATGACAAAGTACAGGGCCTGCAATATTCCTCCCCTCACGAAACCCCAAAAATATTTACAGGGGATATATCAGCAGAAACTTGGAATGTTCGATGTCGGTGGTGGCTACACAAATATTTCAGCAGCAGGCCGTACCGCACAACAGATTGGATCAGGACCACAAACCGTGAAGCACCACAAACATCCTCATAAGACTGGTGTGTTGGACCCGTACGTTACGCACGCGAGGAAGACGTCAAAACTGATGCTTCGCAGCTGCAGCCTACAACACCTCCAGAACCGTACCTGCAAAACGACAAAATAAGTTGTGCCTCATTTTAAAATTGAAAACAACACAGCCACTCATTACCTGCAAGATGAAGCACAAGAACACCTTCCTACTTTCTTCTTCTAACGCTACTGTTCAACAAAATACGACATCGTTTCATCTCTATAATAATAATCACTTCCCAAATGGCGACTACAACGACGTCGTTTCTATCACCAAGGTATGCTGCCGCCGCATTGTTCGGACTATCCCTTCACGAATCCCAAGTCAACCAGACTCGCATTCTACCCTTACCAGCTTCGGATGACTCCATCTCCAACACCTATCGAATCACTAGTAGTAGCTCTAGCAGTATTGATTCTGTGTCCGATGATCCTGATCTCTGGGTTCACCATCACTCCGGTTTACTCCAACCCGTTTTCAAGTTTCTAGATATTGATTCATCTGCGTGGTATGGGTTAGAAGAAACTGCTGGTTCTTCTTCTGCTACACATCATGTTGGACCATATATGAGACTGCTTTCACAAGAATTTGATGAAGGTTCTGCTGAATCTTCTCAAAGGCTAGACTAAGAACTTGCATTGTCAAAAGCTGTTGATGCTATAGTACTTGAGTTGGAAAAGAATTTGCAGACTTCCAACTCTAAAAGAGAGAGGCTTAATGAGTACCAGCATCAGTGTCGCGAAAAATTTTCGGCACCGGATGTTCAATCTAATTCTGAAAAAGCAGATGTAAACTTTGGAACTCAGGATGAGACTGATGTTACCCCTTTAATCAACTTTGAAGACATAGACCAGGGGTCTAGTAATAGTAAAATTGAAGAGATACCTGCAACATTTACACAAGGAAAAAGCAAAACGATTACAAAGACTGCTAATTGAGAAAGAC
This sequence comes from Lathyrus sativus, assembly GCA_963859935.3. Taxonomy (NCBI): domain Eukaryota; kingdom Viridiplantae; phylum Streptophyta; class Magnoliopsida; order Fabales; family Fabaceae; genus Lathyrus; species Lathyrus sativus. The sequence continues at coordinate 913,266,178 of OZ012735.1, forward strand.
AAAAGGGGCAGCCTGCAACACACAACAAACCGTACCGCCAGACAATACCTGCAAAACAAAACATCCAGCCCACACACCTGCAGAAATCGTACCATGCTTGCTACAAATCCACTCCACACCAGACCAACAAACAAAATCCTGCACCTGAAAATGACTTGACATCAATAATAAGACAATTTTGAAAAGAAACTTAAAAGAGGAAAAAAAAACAGCAAAAAGAAAGAGGAGAAAAAATAATAAGAAGGTTGATGGTCTCGTTCAGAATATGAATTCACTGTGCCCTTGTTCCTCAGCCTCAACCTTGAGTCCATACCTTCATCCCCATAACTTCCTCAAAAAAAAACTCACTTCAAAAAATCTGCACTTTTTTCTTTTCAAAAATCACACCATTATCACCACACTTCATAAACTACTGCCATGATTCCATAAACTTCAACATGTTTAAACACTAGCATACAACTACTCAAAACTGCCAATATCTCACCTTCAATCACTAACCATCAATAAACTGAGCTTCAAGAACTCACCCCTTCATCACCTTTCTTCAAAAAAAAAACATCCATCCAAAACCTTCAAGAACTCGCCAACACAAACTCTCCAAACTTCATCATCAACAACCCTTCGCCTTCGAAACTTCGTAGCCAGAAACTCCATAGATTCGAAACTCATTTTCAAAATTCCTTTTCATACAAAAAACTTCATCCAACCTCCAACTGTGACTTTGATACATAACCTTCACACAGATCTTTCCTTGAAACATTAAATAACCATCACCCAAATAAACACAACAACGTAGCTCTTTTGCTTCAGTCAAAACCGCACAACAGTGTCAACCTTCTTTTAACACTCCCATCGATATGCAGAAACCTTCCTCTTCACCTCAGAATTTGCAGATGAAGGTCACCTAGATAAGATCTGTGACTAGGTCTCAGATGCCATCCTTGATGCATACATGGAGCAAGATCCAGACCCAGGATTGCCTACATGAAAGCTAACACGGTTATGGTCTTTGATGAACTCACAACCAAGGCAACAGTGAACTACGAGGGGTTAATTTGTGACACTTACAGGGGTAGCGGGTTTGTGTCTGATAATGTTGGCTTTGACGATGACAGTTGCAACGTCCTCCTCCAAACATAGACCATCATAGCGACTCACAGTCACTCTTCTGAAAAGAAAAAAAACTGAGGATATTGAAAGCTGGTCACCAAGTTCTTCTCAGGCATTCTATCAAACAGTTCACGAGCAGCGCAAACTCAACGTCTTCACATTTATGATAACCCAGAATCATTCAACCATATGAACTCAATCACCTGCAACCACCATCAAACAACAACCCATCTTCGCCCAGCCATCATTAAGCTTCCATCACCGCGAGCTCCGGTCGTATAAACACTAAAACTCCACCTTGAAATCCAACCGAAACCTCGCAATCTTCTCCGACTTCCACCGTTAAAACCCACTCTCCTCAACAAACGAACAACATAAACCCCAAAACAATCTAACCAAAACCAGAAGAGGGATTTGCGATGGAGGGAGTGACGGTAATCGAAACAGGGACAGAGCGATTCGCAAGGGGCTGGGACGAGCGTAGTCGTTTCACGCGTTGATGAAAGCTTCCATGGCCAGTTTTATCGTTCCTCATTTTGTGAATGTTTTGAAGGTGGTGAGCCGTGATCCCCTTTCCATTTTTCTTTTTTTGTTTGTTTATATTTTTTAATATATATTAGTCTAATTAAATTGTAGGTACTTTTTTTGTTTTAATTTGTTTTTATTTTATTTTGAAATTTAGCAAGATAAATGTGTACTATATATCAATCTAGGTAGTTTGTAAAATACTTTTTATATATAAATAGTTTATGTATTATATATATGTTAATAATGTTTTCTTTTAGATTTTGTATTTTTCTTTTAAGTATCTCTATGAATATTATTAGGATATATTATGTATCATATACTTAATTTCTTTTTAAATTTCAATTTAGAGAATTTAAGATTTTGAAGTTGAATTTCATTTCTTCTTTTGTTATTGGGCGTTTTGTCCCATTTATCTTGCTTTTGGTCGATGACGAGACCTCCGTAATTCATTACCAGTCAAATTATTGATGAGTAATGTTGGATCTGAGACCACCTCTTTTCTCTCTTCGTCACCTGTCCCGACTCGATTCAAAAACATTTTCAAACAAACTTCAAAATCAAATTATCTTTGTATTGAATTAAAAAGAGGGGATTAAGTGTAGACTTTCTTCCTCTCCGAGTGTTGGGATACCCACTGTAGTGAGGGTGGTTCCGACACTCGTCTTTCAATACAAAGACGCTTCCCGTCCATTTTCAAATCTCATCTCCTTAAAATCATTTCTTTGTGTTGAGCTAAAGAGAGGATTGGGTGTAGACCTCTTCTTCTTCGAGCATAGGGATGCCCACTGTAGTGAGGGTGGTCTCGACGCTCGTCTGTCAATACAAAGACGCTTCCAACGTTTCCTCATAAAACCTCGGTCTCGTACTGAGTATACTTTCAATAATAAATTGATTTCTCTTTGTATCGAATTAAAGAGAGAAGATTAGGTGTAGACCTCTTCTTCTTCGATTGTTGGGATGCCCACTGTAGTGAGGGTGGTCTCGACACTCGTCTTTCGATACGAAGACGCGACTTCTTCCATCACCTCTCGCTTTCACAACTTCCTTTCACAATTTTCACACCTAAAACCTCGGTCCTGTACCGAGTGCATTTTCAAATCTTTTCATAACAAAAACATGAATGGTCGTGGAGTGGTTAGGCGTAGGCCTTCTCCTATCCCGAGTGCTGACGTTTACCGTAGGGTTCTCTGTCGCAAAAAGCACTTACCGTTCAAAACCAAAAACATCTTTAATAAGAGAACGAAGTTCTCTTTGCATTGAATTAAAGAGAGAGGATTGGGTGTAGACCTCTTCTTCTTCGAGCGTAGGGATGCCCACTGTAGTGAGGGTGGTTTCGACGCTCGTCTTTCAATACGAAGACGCCTCGTTCGCCACACCCTTTTATAACAAAAACTTTGAGATAACGAATTGGGTATTACCCGTAGGGGTTACTATCCGAGGACCTGTCTCTCCCCCTAAAAAAAACGATTCAATCAATCAAATGTGACCTCTAGCCCCGCGTGGCGAAAACTAATCAGTCTTTCAAAAGGATATGATACGTCCGTTCTACCGCAAACAGGTAACGCCTAAGTCTCCAATGAGCGAGCAGCAAAACACCTAACTGCTAGAATGCGCACGATAGCATCATCCATAAAAAACATCAACACACCGTAGGCCGAACTACGGCTGCTCTGATTCTTTACTTCGTTCAAGTAAAGATACGTAGGCACAAGGGCCACAATCCTTGCCGAGCACATCCCCCAATATTCGTAGTTTCCCCGAACTACGTCGACTCTGACTTTCTCACATCTTTTGAGAATACGTAGGCATAGGACTGCAAAGTCCTACCGAGTCTGTTCTTTCCCTTTTCTTCCCCGTTACCTCCTTTCTTCGTTTCTAAACCCTCTTTCTTTACCCTTTGAAAAACACTTTTATAGCATAATCTTTAAGCAAATATAATTCACACATCGACAAACAAAAGGTTCCCATCGAGTACGATGGATGCGAGGGGTGCTAATACCTTCCCCTCGCATAACCGGCTTCCGAACCCGTTCATGGTTGCGAGACCATCTTATCCATTATTTTCTTAAGGTTTTCTCGATATTTTCCTTTCCCTTCATGGGATAAATAAAGTTCGGTGGCGACTCTTCTGTCTTTCTTTTTCGCCTCCCCGTTGTTGCACGATGCATTTTTCGAGTAGCGACAGCTGGCGACTCTGCTGGGGAAACCTAGCAAGCCACGCCTATTTTGTTTGTCGCATTTGTGCTTTATTTGTTTTGCTATTTGTTTTATGTTTTTGTTTCTTTCTAACTTGTTGGGTTCATTTGGTTTGGTTTGTGAGGATAAAGCTTTCTACCCGAGCTTTCGAGTATGCACTAAGTTAGGAGGTGGTTTCTTTCTGATTTGCGAGACTTAGGACTCGTTGAGTTGGATTGAATTCCACCGCTCAGATGAGACCCCATTGGAATAATTATGTCTTATGTGTAGTCGTAATGGCGTTTTTATTTCTAACTTGGGAGTCCTTGATTCTGAGGACCTTTTGTAGAACCTTATTCCAAAGGTTGCTAAAACATAACTCTGTGTTCATCCTTTTGAAGGGATTACCGTCTTACGAGTAGTCGTTATGATGGGAAACTTTTGAGGGTTAGTGCATGGGACTTTGTTTGAAAAGCCTTTGGAATACCCTCTTAAACCAATAGATTGCTCACCCGAGGTGAGAGGTATCTCGTTGTGCTGCCTTGCAGGAAAAACTTTGACTTTCATCCTACCCGTTTGTCAGTATGAACAGTTACAGTGGGATCCTTGTACTAGTGTTGTATGGTTTCAAGGCGAAGCGCTGGTCCATCTCAGTCAACAACACAACAACTTTTGATCCCCTGTTGCATTTGCATATTCATTTGCATTTCTTTGCATGTATTGCATATTGCATCATTATTCATTTGCATAGAGGTGTTCTAATTTTGTGGACGTAATTGCTTCATGTGGTTTTCCATCCGGCTTGTTCCAGAATTGAAGATCATTCCACCCAAAGGAAACCAACAGAGACGACCATGGAACAAATTCGAGAAGAGTTGAGGGGAATCCGAAGCCAAATGGGACAATTCATGACGGACATGCAAGTTTTGTTTCAGGATCAGAAAGTGCTTAGAGAAGAAGTCCATCAGTTGAAGACTCAGATGGACCTGATAACAGAAGTCATGAGGAATGTGTTGAGAAAGGAAGGCGATCATGTGCCCGAAGCTGCAGCAGAGATGGCCATCCCACCTTTACATGTGGAACCTCTCCCGAGGCGTGAAGTGCCTCAAAGATATCTTACACGACCTGAGGTTCCAGTATTTCCTCGCCAACAACTACTTCCTGTTTCCCGAGACAATCGTAGGATTATGAGGTATGCTCAAAGGACGAAGCAGTCCGACAGAATGTTCAACCAAATCCCTATGACTTATGCTCAGTTGTTGCAACTCTTGCTTCAACTTCGATTGGTTAAACTCCGGACTATGGCTCCGTTGACTGGCGAGCCACCACAAGGCTATGATGAAAATGCCCATTGTGATTTCCATTCTGGGGCACCGGGGCATAATATCGAGAACTGCAAAGCCTTTAAGCACAAGGTTCAGGATTTAATCGATTCAAGAGCATTTGAGTTCATGCCGAGCAATGGTCTTATTCCAGAAGATGTGGATGTTCCTATTCTCTCCCCTGAAGTTGCGTCAGGTCAGGAGCCTGTCTTGCAATCTGTGACCCTAGAGTCTCCCTGCCCGCAGCTATTGCCCGTTCCTAGGCCAAGCCTAAGAATGAAAGTTCCTGAACGAAGGGAGTCCCCGATACCTCAGACTCAGTCTCCCGATGTCTCAACTATTCAGAGTCAACGATCCTTTGGGTCTTTGCATCAGATATCTGTTCCCCGCCAGAGTCAGCAGTCATACTGTCATCAGCAACGTCAGCACGCCCGACGAAGACCGAGGAAGCCAGAGAGACATTTCACTCAGTTGCCGTTGTCGTACAGTCAGATATTGCCAGACTTGATCAAAGTTGGTTTGATTGTGCCGAAGAAAACTGATCCAGAGATTTCTCCACATCCGCCAGGTTCTGATGTCGACACCCGCTGTGAGTACCATGTTGGGGCGCAGGGGCATTCAACCGAAGACTGTAAGGTGCTAAGAAGCAAGGTTCAGACTCTGCTGGACTCCAACAGGTTTTCAATCACGCCTCAGGGTATTCAGACCAATGATCTTCCTTCGTCCAGTTATGTGGGTTCGGCAGCTAATGTTATGGAGGGATTCACCGAGAGCGGGTGTTCAGAAGATTATCAGGATGACTTCGATGAGCAATTCTAAAGATGGCTGGTTCAGCAGCAAGTCAAGAATGAAAGCCCAGTTCCCCGAAGCTGGCAATCTCTCTATCATGTTATCCCTTTGCATTTGTAGTTTCTTTTCTGTTAAAGTGCGAACCTATTTGAAAATCTTATCTGTAGAACTTGTTTGTTTTCAATTGATAATGATAATGAAATGAATATGCATGTTTTGATTAAATCCATTCGTGTTCACTCAATATTGCTTTTCCATTAATGTCAAACGCTTGTTAAAGCGGAATCCGAGGGAGGATGACGAAATTTAAAGACGCAAACTTCTGAATGTATGCTTTTTGAATTAAAACCTCTGCTGATGATGTACAAGCATTGTTTCAAATTCCTAAACACCGATGATATAAGGAAGATAATCCTTTGTTAAACCCTTTTGAGCCTAGTAGTAGGAGTTTCTTTCTGAAAAACGAAAAACCTTCAATCTTAACCTGGGGCAGGGTAGGTGTCAGTTAATTTGACCAAGCATCCAAATTACAAGCGGAGCGTCCGTTTGAGGATCAATCACACCCATATAGGGCGTACCTAAAGAACCACAGTGGTTATCCTTCACAGACAAGGAGTGAGACAGTCACAACCCCTTCAACAGGTCAGACAAGCCGGTGTCGTACGATTTATTCAAAAGAGAATCAAAAGAAAAGAAAAAAGCCCGCTAAGTCGATAACTTGAAAACAAATGGCTTAGGCAAGAATTAGGCTATCCCGCTGGACTTTGAAATCAGAAGATATACTCAAAAGAGTCAGTCCAGGCAGAAGTTGGGGAAAGAAAAGATGAAAAGGATTACAAAAGAAAAGTCCTCAAATGAAATACGAGTCGTGTGACCCCAAGTGTCAAAGACGAAGAGTGAGTGGCTGTCACTCCAAAAGCTCACAGGTTCGCGAACTATCACTCCTATATTTCAACCTCTAAGAGGTGAGCGCTAAGGTCGAATTAGCTGAACGTAGGATCGGAGAATATCAAAGAGAGTGGGTGGGTTAAACAGAACTTTGAGCCTTACATCCTTTCTTTCAAACCATGAACCTAACCAAGTTACAACCTTCAAAAGTCCTAATTGAAGCAAGTTTGTTTCGAAAGCATACTTCGGTAAAGATCGCGTCGAAACTGACTCCTAAAAGGATTTTTCTTACCCTAGAGGTATTGATATTGACATTCCGATAAGTGATTCATTCACTATAGATCACAACTTTTTTTTTTAGTGAACAGGCTTGGATTTTAAAAAAAAACTGTCATATACATTGCATTAACATTATCTTTTGCAAAATGATTTGTTTTACTTGTGAGTAAGCACTTGACATCAGGAGAGTTCCTACAGTGGAAGGTTCGATCGAGATAAGATGCAGAACGCCTGAATACTCTGTTGAGCAGGGGCAAGGCATATCAAATGATCATCAAGGGAGTCAGCCATCCTGAGATCAGTTAATCTGGGGCAATCAGGTCGAGATTCGATAAATCTCTCGAAGTCAGCCATGGGCACTTCTCTACAAATCAGCCAATCAGGGGCAAATCACTTTAAGGCTAGGGCAGGTCACCTCAAGAGCACAAAGGCTATCTTTATCCAGGAGGAAATTAACTTGAAGCACTTCTTCGGGGTTCGAAGCGCTGAGGCAGTTCATATCTAACCATCAGGGTACCGAAATTTCAGGTTTCCTTTCGAGGAAGGTTTTTACAAAAGTCCCACAGGCTGGGGCAAAATCGTAAACAAGGGAGATGTGTTCCTCTCCATATCTTCAGAGCTTATCCGAGTTATAGAAACAGATTTGGGTTTATTTCCCCAGCAGTGAGGCGAGTGCAGTACTGTTATCCCCACAGAGTCTAAATGGTTGACTTCTTTCCCCTCAGAGTCTAGGTCATTGACTCATTCCTCAAGCGGAAGTCGTATTTGTTGAGTTTACTTATCATTTTCCCCAAGCAGAGATTGATGTTGATTCCCTCCGTATCTAATCCCCAGCCAAGTCAGTGGAATTAATCCTCATCCCCAGCAGAGAAAGTGTGGGATAAATTCCTGGTAAGTCTTATCCAACATCCCTAGCAGATAGTGGATTCAATCTCCGACAGAAGAGAGTTATTCCTCAGCAATCTGCTATGTTTCCCCAGTAGGGTTATTCTGGCTAATCATTCATAACTGATTTCCCCGGTAGAGTGGAGTTGTTGCCTCCAGCCAAGTTGCTTGATCCCTAGAAGAGTTGTAGGCTGATAGGCCATCCGGGACGTTTTCCGCAGCAGAGTTTGATTTGGATCCCCAGCGGAGTGGTTCTGGTCTTAGCAGAGCAGTTTTACCCAGAAGTTTTTTCGGAGGCCATCCAGGGCTTGTATTCCTCAGCATGGGTTTATTTGCGCTAGGCGTATCTAGCTCTGACTCAACGGAGTTGGCTCTTTCTCTTTGGCATTTATTTTGCTAAAGTGGTTCATTTGCATTTACATACATGCATAGCATCCACCCAAACGCGAAGCATTTCCATTTTGCATGGAGCATTTCATCATATTCAAACATGTGCATGTGAAACATAAGCTGAGTCGTTACCCTTCTGTTTCAAGTGAAGTCCCGCAGATGACTGGTATCCTCGCCCGTGTGTTGGCTAGACCCCAGCTCGTGCTGTTTCCCCGACAGAATTCCTTTGTGGTCGTCACCAATGGATGGTCCTAGATTCGTTTGGATCTTGTTACTCATATATGCAGCGAAGCCTTGGCGGCGATGTCAGATGATTTAATTCTTCAACGGCGATGTTAAGAAGTTAGTTCTGACGGCGATGTCAGATGATTAAGCCTTGGCGGCGATGTCAAGTGATTTGATTCTTCAACGGCGATGTTGAGAAGTCTGTTTTGACGGCGATGTCAAGTGATTTGATTCTTCAACGGCGATGTTGAGAAGTTTGTTTTGACGGCGAGGTCAACTGATTTGGTTCTTCAATGGCGATGTTGAGAAGTTTGTTTTGACGGCGAGGTCAACTGATTTGGTTCTTCAATGGCGATGTTGAGAAGTTTGTTTTGACGGCGAGGTCAACTGATTTGGTTCTTCAACGGCGATGTTGAGAAATTTGTTTTGACGGCGATGTCAGATGATTTTAATTCTTCAACGACGATGTTGAGAAGTTAGTTCTGACGGCGATGTCAGATGATTAAGCCTTGGCGGCGATGTCAAGTGATTTGATTCTTCAACGGCGATGTTGAGAAGTCTGTTTTGACGGCGATGTCAAGTGATTTGATTCTTCAACGGCAATGTTGAGAAGTTTGTTTTGACGGCGAGGTCAACTGATTTGGTTCTTCAATGGCGATGTTGAGAAGTTTGTTTTGACGGCGAGGTCAACTGATTTGGTTCTTCAACGGCGATGTTGAGAAATTTGTTTTGACGGCGATGTCAGATGATTTTAATTCTTCAACGGCGATGTTGAGAAATTTGTTTTGACGGCGATGTCAGATGATTTAATTCTTCAACGGCGATGTTGAGAAGTTTGTTTTGACGGCAAGGTCAACTGATTTGGTTCTTCAACGGCGATGTTGAGAAGTTTGTTTTGACGGCGAGGTCAACTGATTTGGTTCTTCAACGGCGATGTTGAGAAATTTGTTTTGACGGCGATGTCAGATGATTTTAATTCTTCAACGGCGATGTTGAGAAATTTGTTTTGACGGCGATGTCAGATGATTTAATTCTTCAACGGCGATGTTGAGAAGTTTGTTTTGACGGCGAGGTCAACTGATTTGGTTCTTCAACGGCGATGTTGAGAAGTTTGTTTTGACGGCGAGGTCAACTGATTTGGTTCTTCAACGGCGATGTTGAGAAATTTGTTTTGACGGCGATGTCAGATGATTTTAATTCTTCAACGGCGATGTTGAGAAATTTGTTTTGACGGCGATGTCAGATGATTTAATTCTTCAACGGCGATGTTGAGAAGTTTGTTTTGACGGCGAGGTCAACTGATTTAGTTCTTCAACGGCGATGTTGAGAAGTTTGTTTTGACGGCGAGGTCAACTGATTTGGTTCTTCAACGGCGATGTTGAGAAATTTGTTTTGACGGCGATGTCAGATGATTTGGTTCTTCAACGGCGATGTTGAGAAATTTGTTTTGACGGCGATGTCAGATGATTTTAATTCTTCAACGGCGATGTTGAGAAATTTGTTTTGACGGCGATGTCAGATGATTTAATTCTTCAATGGCGATGTCAGAGTAATTTGTTTATTCAGCGGCGAGGTTGGGTGTTTATTTTCGGCGGCGAAGTCGAGTGGTTTGATTCTTCAGCAGCAATGCTAGATGTTTGTTCTTGGCGGCGATGTCAGGTAATTTGGTTCTTCCAACGGCGATGTTGGATTTTGTCTTGACGGCGATGTCGGAGGATCGTATCTTTGGATTCAATATCTGTTTGTATTTAACAGAGGACTGACGGCGAGGTTAGATCTTTTTACCGACTTAATGTCGAGGCCTGACCGTGAGGTCAGATGCTTTTACCGATTATTTTAAGAATTGACGGCGAAGGCAAAACTGTTGGAAATGACGGCGAAGTCAGAAGATTGTTTTAAGAAATGACGGCGAAGTCAGGTTATGTGAGAATTGACGGCGAGGTCAGATATTTACTTGATTTATGACTGACGGCGAGGTCAGACGTTCTACTTAATATGGGTGCCTGGCGGCGATGTCAGAAGTTCGTTCCACGGTCGTCAAATTTCCGGGTCTTTGGGTATTCAACCGTCTTTTACCTTGATTGTATGAAAGTCGCTTACTTTTCATCCCTTCAGGTCTAAGTCGCTTGAATAGGGGCAGCTGTTGTACCCCAAAATTTGACCGACCTCTCTGGCTTATGTTTTATTTCGTTGCATCAGCACATACATAAGCATTGCATTGCATAGCATTTTGCATTTTCATAGGGGATCAAGAAATGTGTGTCTAACCAAGATTACCAATGGTTTTTAACCTAATCAAGGAGGTTATATTCAAGTCACCAAGTGGTTACCCTTATCGAAGACAAGTCGAGGTCCTTAAAGACAAACAGATAAGCATATGTGATTGTCAGGGGCAGAAAAAATAAGAAAAAATATGTTGTTCCCACTCATCGTCCAATTTCGTGTAAGGTTGAAATACTCGCGTATAGGGTATATGCCTGAGGATCCAATTAAGGTTTCTACTTATGCGGGTTGTCGGGTGGCGCTAAATTCAGACGATTCACGGCTGAGAAATCACCAAAGATCAGTTCATTTTCAGTCAGAGCCTTAGGCTCTGTAGTTCGTGTCTCAGGCCATTATCTTTTGATTTAGAGACGTTTATTGTTCATTTGGTTCCTGGTGAAGGGGTTGTTTACATCAGTGCACGCAACAAAGTTTGGAAATTGATTCAGTGATGGACTCATGTCAATATAAGATTCTATTTCATTTCAATTTTAAGGTATTTCGGGCATAAATCAGAAGTGTGAGAGGTGGAGGTGCAAAGCAAAGTGTACACAGGCTCAATAGCATTTTATTCAAAGTCATTGAATTTATGATGAGGATCCAAATTACCCAAATTTTATTCATAAAAAAAACACACATACAATTGTAGCCTGTGTCATTACAAAATCCCACAATTATAATCCCGTTAGTCCATACAAATTCCCTTTCCATACACTTGAAACCCGTTTCCTTCTATCCAACTCATTCACACTTACGGTAAAAAAAAAAAGAAGAAATATCACCAAATCCATGTTACAGAGTTGTTAAGCCAAGTCTACATGATTTTTCACTCAAGCCCATTATAGTTACAATTAAGAGAAAATTGAGTCAAATCTTTCAGCCGCAAGATTTTTACTTGACTTCTGATGAAAATCAAGTAACGGGAGACCCTTTTTCTAACAGCGGAGGTCTTACACAAGATATCTTGAATGCACTCGGGAAGTTTGATTTGTGGTTGCTGCCCTTGCGTTTTGAGAATGTGAATGGTTTGTTGGAGTTCATGATCCTGCACAGAAATCAATTTAACGAGTACTATAACAATGCATTAGAGTATTTAAAACTATCTCTTAACTCAACATCCTTTGCATCAGCAGCATTGCTTCCTTTAATACAGCTGCTGCTGATTGGAGGTCAAGTTAATGAGGCTTTAACTCTGCTTGAGCAACAATGCGATAATTCATACTCCGTCCTCCCAATTAGATTACGAGCGGTTCTCATGGAGCATTTTGATCGAAACAACCGTGTCTTGATTCAAAGATATGAGGATATATTAAAGAAGGATCCAACCTGTTATGATTCTTTAGCAAAACTTATAAAGATGCACCAAGAAGGAGATTATAGTCTTGAATCTCTTCTGGAAATGGTTGCTTCACATTTGGATGCTACAGATGCAGAGTACAATACATGGATGGTGCTAGCTATCTGTTTTTCTAAATTGTCTCTCTATGAAGATGACCTCTTGTCAACATGCTCCATTCAAAATGACAAAGTACAGGGCCTGCAATATTCCTCCCCTCGCGAAACCCCAAAAATATTTACAGGGGATATATCAGCAGAAACTTGGAATGTTCGATGTCGGTGGTGGCTACACAAATATTTCAGCAGCAGGCCGTACCGCACAACAGATTGGATCAGGACCACAAACCGTGAAGCACCACAAACATCCTCATAAGACTGGTGTGTTGGACCCGTACGTTACGCACGCGAGGAAGACGTCAAAACTGATGCTTCGCAACTGCAGCCTACAACACCTCCAGAATCGTACCTGCAAAACGACAAAATAAGTTGTGCCTCATTTTAAAATTGAAAACAACACAGCCACTCATTACCTGCAAGATGAAGCACAAGAACACCTTCCTACTTTCTTCTTCTAACGCTACTGTTCAACAAAATACGACATCGTTTCATCTCTATAATAATAATCACTTCCCAAATGGCGACTACAACGACGTCGTTTCTATCACCAAGGTATGCTGCCGCCGCATTGTTCGGACTATCCCTTCACGAATCCCAAGTCAACCAGACTCGCATTCTACCCTTACCAGCTTCGGATGACTCCATCTCCAACACCTATCGAATCACTAGTAGTAGCTCTAGCAGTATTGATTCTGTGTCCGATGATCCTGATCTCTGGGTTCACCATCACTCCGGTTTACTCCAACCCGTTTTCAAGTTTCTAGATATTGATTCATCTGCGTGGTATGGGTTAGAAGAAACTGCCGGTTCTTCTTCTGCTACACATCATGTTGGACCATATATGAGACTGCTTTCACAAGAATTTGATGAAGGTTCTGCTGAATCTTCTCAAAGGCTAGACTAAGAACTTGCATTGTCAAAAGCTATTGATGCTATAGTACTTGAGTTGGAAAAGAATTTGCAGACTTCCAACTCTAAAAGAGAGAGGCTTAATGAGTACCAGCATCAGTGTCGCGAAAAATTTTCGGCACCGGATGTTCAATCTAATTCTGAAAAAGCAGATGTAAACTTTGGAACTCAGGATGAGACTGATGTTACCCCTTTAATCAACTTTGAAGACATAGACCAGGGGTCTAGTAATAGTAAAATTGAAGAGATACCTGCAACATTTACACAAGGAAAAAGCAAAACGATTACAAAGACTGCTAATTGAGAAAGACAAAAGGGGCAGCCTGCAACACACAACAAACCGTACCGCCAGACAATACCTGCAAAACAAAACATCCAGCCCACACACCTGCAGAAATCGTACCATGCTTGCTACAAATCCACTCCACACCAGACCAACAAACAAAATCCTGCACCTGAAAATGACTTGACATCAATAATAAGACAATTTTGAAAAGAAACTTAAAAGAGGAAAAAAAACAGCAAAAAGAAAGAGGAGAAAAAATAATAAGAAGGTTGATGGTCTCGTTCAGAATATGAATTCACTGTGCCCTTGTTCCTCAGCCTCAACCTTGAGTCCATACCTTCATCCCCACAACTTCCTCAAAAAAAAAACTCACTTCAAAAAATCTGCACTTTTTTCTTTTCAAAAATCACACCATTATCACCACACTTCATAAACTACTGCCATGATTCCATAAACTTCAACATGTTTAAACACTAGCATACAACTACTCAAAACTGCCAATATCTCACCTTCAATCACTAACCATCAATAAACTGAGCTTCAAGAACTCACCCCTTCATCACCTTTCTTCAAAAAAAAAACATCCATCCAAAACCTTCAAGAACTCGCCAACACAAACTCTCCAAACTTCATCATCAACAACCCTTCGCCTTCGAAACTTCGTAGCCAGAAACTCCATAGATTCGAAACTCATTTTCAAAATTCCTTTTCATACAAAAAACTTCATCCAACCTCCAACTGTGACTTTGATACATAACCTTCACACAGATCTTTCCTTGAAACATTAAATAACCATCACCCAAATAAACACAACAACGTAGCTCTTTTGCTTCAGTCAAAACCGCACAACAGTGTCAACCTTCTTTTAACACTCCCATCGATATGCAGAAACCTTCCTCTTCACCTCAGAATTTGCAGATGAAGGTCACCTAGATAAGATCTGTGACTAGGTCTCAGATGCCATCCTTGATGCATACATGGAGCAAGATCCAGACCCAGGATTGCCTACATGAAAGCTAACACGGTTATGGTCTTTGATGAACTCACAACCAAGGCAACAGTGAACTACGAGGGGTTAATTTGTGACACTTACAGGGGTAGCGGGTTTGTGTCTGATAATGTTGGCTTTGACGATGACAGTTGCAACGTCCTCCTCCAAACATAGACCATCATAGCGACTCACAGTCACTCTTCTGAAAAGAAAAAAAAACTGAGGATATTGAAAGCTGGTCACCAAGTTCTTCTCAGGCATTCTATCAAACAGTTCACGAGCAGCGCAGACTCAACGTCTTCACATTTATGATAACCCAGAATCATTCAACCATATGAACTCAATCACCTGCAACCACCATCAAACAACAACCCATCTTCGCCCAGCCATCATTAAGCTTCCATCACCGCGAGCTCCGGTCGTATAAACACTAAAACTCCACCTTGAAATCCAACCGAAACCTCGCAATCTTCTCCGACTTCCACCGTTAAAACCCACTCTCCTCAACAAACGAACAACATAAACCCCAAAACAATCTAACCAAAACCAGAAGAGGGATTTGCGATGGAGGGAGTGACGGTAATCGAAACAGGGACAGAGCGATTCGCAAGGGGCTGGGACGAGCGTAGTCGTTTCACGCGTTGATGAAAGCTTCCATGGCCAGTTTTATCGTTCCTCATTTTGTGAATGTTTTGAAGGTGGTGAGCCGTGATCCCCTTTCCATTTTTCTTTTTTTGTTTGTTTATATTTTTTAATATATATTAGTCTAATTAAACTATAGGTACTTTTTTTGTTTTAATTTGTTTTTATTTTATTTTGAAATTTAGCAAGATAAATGTGTACTATATATCAATCTAGGTAGTTTGTAAAATACTTTTTATATATAAATAGTTTATGTATTATATATATGTTAATAATGTTTTCTTTTAGATTTTGTATTTTTCTTTTAAGTATCTCTATGAATATTATTAGGATATATTATGTATCATATACTTAATTTCTTTTTAAATTTCAATTTAGAGAATTTAAGATTTTGAAGTTGAATTTCATTTCTTCTTTTGTTATTGGGCGTTTTGTCCCATTTATCTTGCTTTTGGTCGATGACGAGACCTCCGTAATTCATTACCAGTCAAATTATTGATGAGTAATGTTGGATCTGAGACCACCTCTTTTCTCTCTTCGTCACCTGTCCCGACTCGATTCAAAAACATTTTCAAACCAACTTCAAAATCAAATTATCTTTGTATTGAATTAAAAAGAGGGGATTAAGTGTAGACTTTCTTCCTCTCCGAGTGTTGGGATACCCACTGTAGTGAGGGTGGTTCCGACACTCGTCTTTCAATACAAAGACGCTTCCCGTCCATTTTCAAATCTCATCTCCTTAAAATCATTTCTTTGTGTTGAGCTAAAGAGAGGATTGGGTGTAGACCTCTTCTTCTTCGAGCATAGGGATGCCCACTGTAGTGAGGGTGGTCTCGACGCTCGTCTGTCAATACAAAGACGCTTCCAACGTTTCCTCATAAAACCTCGGTCTCGTACTGAGTATACTTTCAATAATAAATTGATTTCTCTTTGTATCGAATTAAAGAGAGAAGATTAGGTGTAGACCTCTTCTTCTTCGAGTGTTGGGATGCCCACTGTAGTGAGGGTGGTCTCGACACTCGTCTTTCGATACGAAGACGCGACTTCTTCCATCACCTCTCGCTTTCACAACTTCCTTTCACAATTTTCACACCTAAAACCTCGGTCCTGTACCGAGTGCATTTTCAAATCTTTTCATAACAAAAACATGAATGGTCGTGGAGTGGTTAGGCGTAGGCCTTCTCCTATCCCGAGTGCTGACGTTTACCGTAGGGTTCTCTGTCGCAAAAAGCACTTACCGTTCAAAACCAAAAACATCTTTAATAAGAGAACGAAGTTCTCTTTGCATTGAATTAAAGAGAGAGGATTGGGTGTAGACCTCTTCTTCTTCGAGCGTAGGGATGCCCACTGTAGTGAGGGTGGTTTCGACGCTCGTCTTTCAATACGAAGACGCCTCGTTCGCCACACCCTTTTATAACAAAAACTTTGAGATAACGAATTGGGTATTACCCGTAGGGGTTACTATCCGAGGACCTGTCTCTCCCCCTAAAAAAAACGATTCAATCAATCAAATGTGACCTCTAGCCCCGCGTGGCGAAAACTAATCAGTCTTTCAAAAGGATATGATACGTCCGTTCTACCGCAAACAGGTAACGCCTAAGTCTCCAATGAGCGAGCAGCAAAACACCTAACTGCTAGAATGCGCACGATAGCATCATCCATAAAAAACATCAACACACCGTAGGCCGAACTACGGCTGCTCTGATTCTTTACTTCGTTCAAGTAAAGATACGTAGGCACAAGGGCCACAATCCTTGCCGAGCACATCCCCCAATATTCGTAGTTTCCCCGAACTACGTCGACTCTGACTTTCTCACATCTTTTGAGAATACGTAGGCATAGGACTGCAAAGTCCTACCGAGTCTGTTCTTTCCCTTTTCTTCCCCGTTACCTCCTTTCTTCGTTTCTAAACCCTCTTTCTTTACCCTTTGAAAAACACTTTTATAGCATAATCTTTAAGCAAATATAATTCACACATCGACAAACAAAAGGTTCCCATCGAGTACGATGGATGCGAGGGGTGCTAATACCTTCCCCTCGCATAACCGGCTTCCGAACCCGTTCATGGTTGCGAGACCATCTTATCCATTATTTTCTTAAGGTTTTCTCGATATTTTCCTTTCCCTTCATGGGATAAATAAAGTTCGGTGGCGACTCTTCTGTCTTTCTTTTTCGCCTCCCCGTCGTTGCACGATGCATTTTTCGAGTAGCGACAATATGCAACACACGATAGTCGTAATTGTCCCACAAAATTTCATCCTAACTTTAAATTGTAACTTTGAAGTATTTGGCTTATAACTTTGAATGTGTTTGGATTTTGAGAGTTAAAAAATGAAACTATTTAGTTATTGTATTGTCACTTTTTTTCATATCTATAATATAAGAAAATAATATGTTCAGGAAAATCCTTTTATGCCCTACCCTCTAATTCTTTCACCTCGTCAAATTGAGAGTATTTTGTGTTCAAATATTACTTTTTTCAACCGATGATGACACTTTGTTCTATTTCAACTACATGTTTATTTAATTAAGCTATGGTTTGCTAGGTGTAGTTGATTTGATGGTGTCACATGTTTCTATTGGTTCAAATCCAACATATTCAATTCAACTTTTTCTCTTTTCTCTTCACCCAATGTCAGATTTAATTCAAAATTTATTTATTCCTTTCTCTCACTTTTCACTTTTCACTTCCCTCTTCTCTCACTTCTCTCTCTTCCTCAATCTTGTTTTTCCTGCCTTTTTCATCTTCCTCCACGTATCTCCATCTTCCTCTTCCCTCTTTCTACTTCATTTTCCAACTTCCATCTTTCCTCCTCTCTCTCTCTCTCTCTCTCTCTCTCTCTCTCTCTCTCTCTCTCTCTCTCTCTCTCTCTATGTACTACCAACTTCATCTCCTTCTTCCTCTTACTATTTCTTCTCTTATGTGTTTCGGTTTAGAGACAAACCACACTTCTTCTTTCCACACCACCATAAAAACCAAACATAGAGACGCAAAATTACTAGAGATAAAAAATGGAAACAAAACTTTGAATCCCTAACCGAATCGGTATCAAAGTTAAGCTTCACTTTGTACATAACATATTTCTTTTAAATTTATCATATCTATTTCAAAAACTCAGCGTGTTGCTCATATGTTATGATGTAAAGGAGGGAACTGGTAGACTGTGAAAAGATCGTCGATGAGAATTTCTCAACACACTATTTTCTGTGTCTAAAGCAGGCCTACATGCAGCTATGTTGTAGTTACTGTTGAAACACTAGAACTTTCCTAATGGAAGTGATTATTTTATTATAAACAAACCTTATTTATGATATTTATTTCAGATGGTTGACATATTCGACGATGGGAACATACAAGCATAAGTTGTGATTTTAGGTTAAGTCACTGCTAATGTGTAATTTGTAATTAAATTTAGGGATTGGTGTAACACCACGAACAAATTGCTGAGTACTTTAAAAAATATGGTGTTTAAGTCATATTTGTTTTCAGAAGGAACCTTTTACGTCGAATGATTTCTATACTTGATAATGAATATGATAAGAATGCTAAGATACTAAACGGTATTCATAAATCTCACATTCATTCACCTAAGGAGGTCCTTCTCTATTTTTTTAGATAACGAAATAAAAATTGATAGAGTATTAGTGATGTTTTAATTTCTTCAGATGCTGCAGTAGAGGCTGCAAGATATGGTTTTACTGTTGTAGACAGACTAGAAAGGTTCTTAATTTTGGCCATTGCTTCACTAAGAAATGAGATTACTGAGTTGAAAATCCCACATGAGGTAAGAAATAATTATTATCCTTTATGGTTTTCATTAAGGGAACTATTATAATTATTATCGTTTGTAATTGTTCCATATGTTACTTTACATTGTTTATTGATCATGATGTTTAATTGT
Organism: Lathyrus sativus; assembly: GCA_963859935.3. Classification (NCBI taxonomy): domain Eukaryota; kingdom Viridiplantae; phylum Streptophyta; class Magnoliopsida; order Fabales; family Fabaceae; genus Lathyrus; species Lathyrus sativus. The sequence goes on from OZ012735.1 coordinate 913,285,216, forward strand.
TGTTTGCAATACACTTTTCATGATACTTGCCTGGTTTTGTTCTCTGTTGTGCCTGTTTTTTTATTGGAGGACATAGTTCAATGCAATCAACTGTGGGTTATGGCAACCGGCCAAAAGTCCTTCATATAAATATGGCAGATACAATAGGTGGTGTGGTATATTTTTTTCTTGGAATGTACACGCATTGGCTGTTCTTCCTCGTTGCATTTAGTCTTACATTGCAATTAACTGAACTTAGGTGAGCCAATATGTTTAGTAGTGTCTATTTATGCCACCACAACTTCTATAATTTTGCATCTAGCTAGTTATTTGTATGTCTCATTGCATTTTAGATCAATAAAATAAGTAGTGCTTTCTGTTTTGTTTGTCGTAGTGATACTTTAGGCTGTAATGTTTTGTCAATTCTAGAAACATAAAAATTCAGCACTTTTAGCTAGGTAACTACCGTTTTAGCATATAAACAATGTTCGAAAATAAGTGTTTTTCTTTTTCAACGTGAAATTAATTCTTTCTGAGATGTGCTTCCTCCCATATTGTAGTGTTTCTTGCAGATGGCCTCTTAGCTATGCAGTTGGTGCTGAACCGGAATACAAGATTCCAGGGAGGAGAGAAAAGGAAAGGAGTGAACTGCAAGATTGTGTAATACCTGAAGCCTGTATCTGGTATGCTTCATTGTGATGGAATTTCCTAATTTACTCTTCCTTTACAAATTACCAGCCTATTTTAATTTACAGGAGAATAATCATCCATTCAATTAAAGCGATCCTGGTTTCTCATTATGTTTTTTTCCATAATTTTGTATTTCATTCAGAAGGACAGTCCTGTAGTTTACTTTTGTGAACTTATTCGCGAAAACTGGTCATTATACTTTGTCATCATGGAACCACCACCTTGCCTCCTTGGGTGATCGACCATTCCTGCAATTCTTTACATAACAGACATTATCTTCAGGGCGTTGGTGCAAAAGAAATGAAATAAGGGTTGTTAAGCCATAATTGTAGCGGTAAAGTTTGTGAGTGTAAGCTATTGATTAACTTAACTCATAAAGCAAGTGTCGTCGCAACACTTTTATTTATCCAAAGGAAAGAAAAAAGAGCGAACAAAACGTAAGAAGTTATAAAATAAGAACAAATAAACAAAGATTGAGTAAGGGGGTTGGTTACGCAGAGGGAAGGTGTTAGCCCCCAAAAAGTCTATAGTACTATAGGAACCTCTTTGAAAAATCTACGCTTTTTGGTTTAAAATGTTTGCTTGAAATGAGATTGGGGAGATGAGAGAAGAATTTATTTATTTTTATAATTTTTTTTGTTTGGAGAGACTTCTTGAGCCTCATGCCTACGTACCCACAAAGTGCAATATAGGATCAAAACCTCGTAGTTCATGGTACAAATAATGAAATTGGTTTGTTATGGTTCATTTTAAAATGAAAAGATAAGTCATCATTTTAAGGAGAAAGCTACGACTAGTCACCCACAAGTATAAGAAAACAACATTTGCATCACCTTAAGATGGACAACTTTTGCCTGGATAAAAATAAACAAGTCTATCACTCAACATCTAAGTGTAAAATTTCAACATCTTAAATACTATGGAGAATAGGAGAATTACATCTCAACTATGAAAATGACTCATGTCTAAACTTTATGAAAAGTTTTAAATGAAAAAGTGCACAAAGGCACGGAATGATTGACTGAGTTTATGTATTTTTTAAAGTCTTCTTGAAATAGTCAAAGTATGTTTAAAGTTAATTAACATTTGTTTAAGAATTTTTTTTGAAAATTCACTTGACAAAAGTCAAGGTTTTATTGTGAAAGAGTTATAGTTTGAAAACAAGAAGGTTTTGAAAAAGGGAGAAGATTTTGAAAATTTAATAAGAGGAGGAGATGAAGTGACTATCCTTAAGTATAAAATAAAAGATAGGACAAAGAAAGATCTAGTCAAACAAAGCTATCAAGCCCCCATGATATAAGTCAATCAAGAATTCCTTCCTTTGGATTTAAACCTCAAACAAGCCAAATAAGCCAATGGAAATCCAAACAGCAGATGAAGTCATAATAACCAAGATAGGTCTTCAAGAAAGTCCTAACGCCAAGGGTACTAGATGAAGTTTAGGATTCAAGGTATCAACTTCCAAGCAAGGGTCAAGATCCTAACTTCTAAGTCCAAGGTCCAAGTCCAAGCATAAGATCACAACAATTCGGAATTAAGAGAACCAATTTTAAAGTGTTTTAATATTTATTAATGTCTTAAAGAGAGTCCAAATGGACTAAACAAAGAGAGCATAAGCATAAACAAAGGTCCAAATGGACAAGAGAAAAACAAGATGATAATATGATATAACAATGCTAAAATAAAAGCATATAAAGTAAATGACAAGAAATAAAGAGCAAAAAATAAATGGTACAAAGTAAAGGTAGTGCAACAATATGGTTAATAAGGTTAATATTAGTGATGAAGAATATTTTGCAATTTTCGGAGAACACTCGACTATTCATTCATAAGCATGAAAACATGAATCTATACATCATTAAGGAAAGAGCTCCAACTTGGATAAAATCAACAAGTATGTCACTAGCTGCCTTGAATGATAAAGAGATAATTTATTTCACACCAAACTATGGAGAGTAGAAGACTAACAATCTCACTTACAAAAATGACTTAATTTCGATTTGGGACAAAATGTAGCGCTATGCTAAGCAATCATAGCACAACCTATGAAGAAGATTATACTATGGGAGGTCGGTCAATAACTATATTTGTGCTAAGCTTGCTTACACTAAAATAAAAATAGGAATGGTCTCATCTTAATTTAGACTTTAAATAAATTCTATGATGTTTAAGATTTTCATTGACCAAAAGAAAAGAAGAAAGGGAAGAAGATGAACCAAATTGAATCACATAATTTAGATCATCCATCTTCAATTTCAACCACTCTTATTGGTGGATTAAAGTACTAAACCTATCACTAATTCAAAGAACCTAAAATGAATCAAATAATTCACTTAAAGATAGATTTGAACTAAAGAAGGTTTATCCAACTTCATCAAACACCTAAAGTCCATGGAATTTGAAGAGAAATATGATCAATAAACACCACGATTCAAGGCAAAACAAAAGGAAATGGAAGAGGGAAGAAAAGAACTCAAAAAATGAATCAAATGATTCACTTAAATATAGATTTGAACTAATGAAGGTTTATCCAACTTCATCAAACACCCAAATTCCATGGAAATTGAAGAGAAATTTGATCAACAAAGCCATGATCCAATGTAAAAATGAAGGAAAAAGGGAAGAAAGAAAAAAAGGAAACAAAGATGTCCCAAAAAAACAAGCCAAAAACTGCCATCAGCACTGGTGTAATCGATTGCACCATATGCAAATCGATTACACCCTGAAGAAACTCACTTCCAGGTGCGCAACAAAGAGGTGTAATGATTACACCAATATGTAAATCGAATACATCTGCAATAGCAACAAAAAAAGGTTTAAAAAAGCACTTTCCCATAATCACTTATGCATTCAAACACCAATGATCATGTGAATAATTAAGCACAAAAATCTTAGCAATTATCATCAAATAAACACCAGATGCAATCCAATTTTCAAATCAAATGGATCAAGAAACACATAAATCACAAGAGATTACATGGTGAGAGGTGCAAATTAAGCTCAAACAATGTTAGATCCAAGAATTTCCAAACAAATCTGAATTTGCTCCAAAAATCAACTTCAAAGAATGATCTTTAAAACTTAGATTCAACAGAATTTGATGTAGAAAAGGTATTTTGATAGAGGTTTAGCCTCAAAGATTAACAAGTTTCAATGAAAGCTTGTTAACTTTCAATGAAGAGAGCTTTAGTAATCGTTAGAGAAGATGAAAAATGGAGGAATGAGTGAAGAATTCAAAAGTGAGAGAGAATAAGAATGTGATGTGTAGAAAATTAAAAAAAAATTGAAGATATGATTGGGGACCCTCTTGGAATGGGAGGAATTTGTTTTAAATAGAGAATAAGTTTGGAGAACAAGGAGGTTTGAAAATTGGTTTTGGAATGCAAATCAAAGATCGATTGATTTAAAATAGGTATGGAAATGAGGGTGTATGGTGGGACTATTCATGATGAGATAGGGGAATAATATGTAGTTTCTATTTGCGTGATTTTTTGCTGCTCTAGAATGTTTCATCTAATGTAGAAGTGAATCAATGCAAGTGCAATCAAATGTCAACTGCTGCACAACTGAAAAGCTATCATTTTTGGCCAAACAGTAGTGGTGTAATCGATTGCATGAATGTGTAAATCGATTGCATGCTGAAGAAATTCAAATCCTACGCCTTTTTAAAGGGGTGTAATCGATTGCACTAATGTGTAAATCGATTGCATCAGTTGAGAAAGTGGAAAAATTGGCCTTTTGCTGCATTGCTTTGGTCTTGCCTTGAGGTTTACTTGTTGAAGAAGGCATGGAAATAAACACATAACCTTTGACTTTCTTGAGAGACAAGTTATTAAACCTTGGGATGTTCCTGATAAAAATGTGCTTGAATAGTGCTAAGGAACTAAGCTTGATATCCTTGATAAATTCCTTACCTATTTGCAACAGAAACAAAAGGAAACAAAGATATATTTTTAGCATTTTGGTTAGAGGTTAGTAAACATAAGCAAGCATAAAGCAAGTAAGAAACACACAGATGCTTGGTGATCTCCCTCAAAATCAAAACCCACAAATGAGGACTAGGAGGCAACCAAGGTTTGTGATCTTGTTTGTATGCAAAGATGCAAATGATATGTGAGATCTTAGAGGTAAAAATCAAGGTATTACAATAATGACCACCAATTTGATAACCAACTGAATTTTCTATTGTAATCTTAAATAATGTCCAGTAATATTTACAATCTTCTATCAAATTAATTTTTGTTCAAGTATATTCATAGCCAAATATGACCACTGTTAAAGAATGTATTTGATCTTAAAATATAAGCATCCTATATAAATGGAAGAATAAGGAAACCAAAAGCTTTGCAGCATTAATTTCATACCTTTGCAGGTGAGCTTGAAAGCATGACAAAACGCTTAATGCAAATAGAACTAACAATCATGGCAGGAGACCATGAATCATATTATATATCTGCATAATTCCAAGCATATTAATGAC